>CM053608.1:1977692-2032819 GCA_028646535.1 Procyon lotor | reverse complement strand
ATCCAAATGGTCAACAGACACATGATATATATATACAATGGAATACTATGCAGCCATCAAGAGAAAGGAAATCTGGCCATTTGCAACGACGTGGATGGAACTGGAGGGTATTATGCTAAGCAAAATAAGTCAGTCAGAGAAAGACAGTTATCACATGATCTCTCTGATATGAAGAATTTGAGAGGCAAGGAGGGAGTTTAGGGGGGAGAGAAATGAAACAGGAAGGGATGGGGAGGGAGACAAACCATAAGAGACTCCTAGACTCACGAAACGAACTGAGGGTGGCTGGTAGGTGGGGGGTAGGGATGGGGTGGCTGGGTTGTGGACATTGGGGAGGGTATGTGCTGTTAAGTGCTGTGAAATGTGTAAGCCTGACGATTCACAGACATGTACCCTGGGGCAAATAATACATTATATGTTAATAAAAATTAATTAAAAAAAAAAAAGAAAACCAAAGCAAAGTTGGAAACAGGTCACGTTCACCTAAGTGGAGGATTTGGGAAAGTTGCCGAGTACCCTTGGGTCAACCTCTCTGCCCTGGACAGAGCCACACGCAGAGTCCAGACTACACAGCCAACAGAGACAGGGTCCAAATGAGAACGATGAGAATGGGGTCCCAGCAGCAAGAACTTCACAGCCTGCACAGCTGTGCACGATGGCGAGGGAGTGGTCAGCCCATCTCTGGTCAGGAGACTCAGCCTCTGCTTCTACACCATGGCTTAGAGAAGGATGCACCTTCATTTACCTGAGGGACAAGCTCGGATGGCGTATGCTTCCAATCCTAAACTCTCAATAGACCATACATACATGTAAATGCATGGAGAAAATCCAATCGTCAATTTCATTACGTCGCCTATTCTCATGCTCAGCTGATGACACAATCTCCTATTTCTTTAAGGAAACAGAAATATTCAGAGGAGACTTCCCACAAACACTACCCGCCACATCCAGTCCCTCTACCTGGGCGTAGTTACCACTTGTTCAAAGTTTGACACCTGTGCTCAATGAGCTGATTTCCTCGGACTCCACTGCCTCACACGAGAGGAAGATGGATGACCAGAGAGAGAGGCTGAGAAAATGGGGAGGATGGAAATGGCCTCACCTCCTGCTGGCTCCCCACTCCTGGTTTCAGGGATCACTGACTCCTGAATTATTGAATACTGTTGAATATTACATTAAACCTCTCGAGGCACTTGGGCTCTGGTAAAGCAGAAGGCAAAGGTCTGAACCTCCAACATTTCTATTACCAAATCTGAATTAACTTCATGTATCATTTCCTCATAACTATCTTGGTTGGAAGAGGGGGAAAAGGTATGTGTGGCTTTATTTCCTCAGGGAGTTCTAAAAACCAGTTTTGTTAAAAAAAAAAAAACACTCTTCCTCTGTTCCCTAATTCTCTTCACAAGACCATCATTCCTCCTGTCAAAATTTCTCATCATACTCTTTTCCAAACATATGTCTCTATTTCTGCGCATCTCCCAAACACGTTTAGAAACCACTTCAGAGCAGTAGAACACAGGAGGTGCCCTTGTAAATGGTGCTTAGAAGTGGGAAAGAGTGTATTCTACCTGCGGTAGGAATATGGTGGCAGTCAGGTTCTCAATTTCTCTTTGGCTTCTCCTGGAAACCTTTAAAGAAATAAGGGGAACAGCAACACAAATTTTAAATCTTCAGGACACTTTCGTGAAAACATGCAAACCCCAAATTTTAATGAAGCATCACCATAGAATGTGGGAAGCGCTGACACTGTGGGAGAAATTTTAAAGATACACAGGGTGGGAGGGAGCACCTGAGCGGCTCAGTCTGAGCATCCAGCTCTTTGTTTTGGCTCAGGTCTTGATTATAGGGTGGGGGATGGAGCCCTACATTGGGTTCCACAACCAGCCAGGAGTCTGCTTGAGATTCTCTCTCTCCCTCTCCCTCTGCTGCTGTCGCTCATTCTTGCTCTCTCTCTAAAGTAAATAAATCAATCTTCAAAAAATAAAAAATAAGATGCACCAGCATGGTGGGAGGTACACAGAGAGTATAGCTGTGTCAGGCCTGCCTTTTTCCTACTTCGGCCCCTGAGCAAGAACTAGGTGTGTGTCCTGCTCTAGTTACATACCTGTCTCTACTAGGAATACGATATAGACATAAATCAGAATTTAAAATTTGGGGTTTAGCCTCCTACTTTCTGGTACAGTTTCAAACCTGGGGGCTCCAGAGTGTTTTAGAGGTCAGCGGATTCGAGCAAGAGGTCAGCGGATTCGAGCAATTTCCAGCTGTGGGGTTTCTTGGGCAACAACGTTGCTTCTCCAACTTAACAGGTGTCTGGACTTTTTGCTTTTAGTTAATTTCCTGTGTGAGTGTTCACACCGACGTTTTCCCGTACACTGTGTGAAGCCTGCAGACTCAGACCTTCTTCCTCTAGTTCTCCGTTGAGCTGTCTTATAAGGCCATGGAGAGCGACAGGAGGGGGAACAACTCCCACAGAGCTAGTTCACCGCCTTTGTAGTGCAGACACTCGCCTGCTCCAGAGCCGGTCTCAAAGCCGTGGTTTGTGACATTATCCCGAGTGCACCTCCAGCTGACATTTCTTACCCTCCGGGTTCCAAATTACAGGCAGACCGTGTGTCCATGATCTCACAAGCTTGCATCAGATAACTTCCTGCCCCCCATGCCAGAGACCCATCTTCCCACGCCCTGCCTATTTTGCTCCATAGCCTTCAAGCTTTCTGACAGATTATATTTTACTTCCAAGGTCGTTTCTTTCCTCTGGGAATGGAAGCTCCAGGGAGGCTGCCACTTTGTTTTGTCCTGTGCGCTAACATGGGTAACACCAGGATTGGGAACAGGGGCCCCCGCTGGCACCCGGCGCTCAGTGCATATTTGTACAACAATGCTCAGCCCCGTTGCATTATGGGTCCACTCACAGGGAGCGAAATAGACCACGCTTTTCCATCCCTCTTATTCTGATAATTTATGGTCTCGTTGTAGAGTAGTCAACAAGTTCAAGGAATCTATGCCAGGACTCCCATTCTCTCACAAGACAATGTATGCATTACCTCCAATGTACCTGCACTATTTCTTTGCTAAAAAGGTACCTGTGTATAGAGATGATGTTTTAAGTAGGAAACCAGCACATTCTAATTTGAGGGTCCTTCCTTTCCTCAGAAGTGTGTTTTGAACTCCTGTCATGCCTTAGTCATTTTTAAGGGCACTAGAATATGCAGACAGAAAAAAAAAAACACAGTCCCTTCATTTTTTTTTTTTTTTTGAAGATTTTATTTATTTATTTATTTGTCAGAAGAATAGGGAGAGAGAGAGAGCACGAGAAGGGGGAGCAGCAGGCAGAAAGAGAAGCAGATTCCCCCCTGAGCAGGGAGCCCAATTTGGGACTCGATCCCAGGACTCTGAGATCATCACCTGAGTCAAAGGCAGAGGCTTACCTGACTGAGCCACCCAGGCCTGCCAACAGAGTCCCTTTATTTAAGACCAGTAGAATTCTGGAAAACTGGCCGTGGAAGTGAAAATCTTAGGGCGGAGCACTCTGTTACAATAGAAGGATGTGCTCCTGGGTTGACCAGAAGGAAGGACAGGAGTTGAGAATCATGGATAAAACAGTGAAAAAAAACCACAGCTGCCCTGACCCTAGGTGCCCAGTGCTCTTCTAGTCCCGAGGCTCTAAACTCAGCGACCAAACCATTCAGCTTCCTGAGTCCTGGGACATACCCTCTGCAACTACTCTGTTGTCCTACCCACGTGCAGCGAACCTGCACCTGTTCTTTCAAATCTGCTCCCCACACGTACAGCTGTCATTGCACAAGAAGCCTTACGGACTAATTTTAGTTGTCATTAGGTTAGAAGTGACTTTCCCTGATGGTGTTACTATTTTAATGCATAAGCAAGAGAATATGAGAGTTGAAAAATAATTTCACACTGGGAATGAGTTGCTAAAGGTAGCGAGAAGGAATTATTGAGGTCAGAGGACTTTTCTAGCATTCCCAAAATTATGCCAAGGAGCATCTGCTTTCTCTGCTCTTGGTGAACTCTGATTCCTTGGGGTTTGTGGAATGACTCAGGTACACGGAATCCTCACCTGATGACTCCAAGCGCATATGGATGGCATCCACTTCGGGGGATCGGGCAGAGATCTCTGAGGCCACATAACCGCAGTGATGTGGTTTATTTTAGGACAGAGGCTCCCACTTAGGGAATTGTAATGATCTGAGCAAAGCCAATTTCTCCCTTCTTTCCAATTGATAACACATGGCCTCCATTATAGGCACTCATGAGTGCCTTTTGTAAATCCACACATATTTCTGCACAAAAACTAATGGTCCGTTGAGTCAGGAGTGCTCCATGTGACAGCGGCTGGTGCCAGATGTTCCAGAGGAAAGCAGAAAGTCCCCGTGATGGAATTAACCATAAAAAACTCAAGCACAGGGAGAAATCCTTTCTGACCCAAGGTGGAGATCAATCACAGGTCTTGAGGCAAAGCAATCATTACTGTTGGCAAAATTTCATATTGGCAAGTGCGGCTGCACACACAATTTTTCCATATAAATTAAGCTAAGTGCACTAGGAACAGTTGGTAACTATTAACAGTTACTACACTTTTCAACAGAATCTCACAATTTCCTTCAATTCTTACCATGTGAATAGATGTGTTAATCATTGCATTAAACAAGGCATATAATGAGATAACTTAATTTGCCACTATCTGCGAAGAAACGAGAATATTGAAAATATGACAAAACAACACATTTAAAAGAGGTGTTTTCCGAGATATCACAATAATGAGAATTCTGGGATGTTTGGGAAAATTTAAATAAACTTAAGATATAGAAGATGTATATGCAGAAATGTGTCTTATGTTCTTCATAGCGTTACTTATAAAGCCAGATTGGGGGGAAAAAGTGGGAGGCGGGCTAAATATGGTTGAGGATATTCACAGGACTCACCTCTCTGAAGTCACCGAAATAAATCGATGTGATGGAATATAGTTGTGAATAAATGGTGACAAAAACTTGTGTAATATAATTCACTATCTGTCCCCCCATCCGTCTACAGAACAAGTACGTGCATACTTACAAACACAAGCTCCTGGAAATATATATAGATATATATGGGTATATATACACACATATACTTATATATGTGCATATATATATGTCTTTTATCTTACTTTTTGCTCTTAAAAATACGTATTACATATGAATTATTTCATACGCAAAAAAATCATACTACAGATTTCTAAAGCAAACAAACAAAAAATCCTCCCCAAACATAGGCAGACACCTAATATTTAATGGTTACCTCCAGAATAGTTGAGACAGGTCAGAATTTTCCAAAAGATCTTTAACAAACTCCAGGAGAGAGAATAAAAGGGAAACAGCAAAGAAAGGACAGGAAACATAAAAACAGTCAGCCTTTCAAAGCACAAGTTTCATATCCCATAATAACCGCCTCCCAGCGTCCCAGGCAGGGTTCCATCTTTATCCTGTCTTGTCTAAGCCCCAAAGGTTGAGCACCACTATTTGGACAACATGCTGTGATTCCCACACTTTCAAGTCTAAATGAAGATTCCATTTTATTTTCAAACACATTAAAAAAAAAAAAAAAAGCAGTCTTCAGGTCATTCCAAACCCTTCCCTGAACTCAGCAAAAAAAAAATTCAGGTAGTGGCTGCAGACCCAATTCAGACAATAGGCTATTTCTTCTGCTTCTAGGTTTTGTTCTGAGGGATGTCAGTTATCCAAAGCCAACTGGAAAGCCATTTTTCTGATAAAGTCAATGAACCTCCATTCAAACATAGCTGGGCTTCCTATTCCCCACCTTCCTGTTGCTGATGCCACCACAGATGATGGAATAGTCCCCCCAAGTCTGAATTATCTTTGTGTCTCTACGTGATTCTCTTTCAACTACTGTACTTTTAAAATAGGAAGTGGACATGAAATACAGGAGGGTTTTCTCTTTTAAATATTTCTTTCTCACCTCTACATTCAGCTCAGAATGTACTTCTTCTATGATACTGCTATCTTTTTTTTAAATTTTGATCATTTGATTTTCTTTCTAAAAATTTTATTTATTTGTTTGACAGAGAGAGAGATCACAAGCAGGCAGAGAGGCAGACAGAGAGAGAGGGGGAAGCAGGATCCCCGCTGAGCAGAGAGCCTGATGTGGGGCTGGATCCCAGGACCCTGAGATCATGATCTGAGCTGAAGGCAGAGGCTTAACCCACTCAGCCACCCAGGCGCCCCTGATCATTTGATTTGCATACCAGAATTTGTTTTTCTTATTCTGAGCCTTTTGTTGACTCATAGTCAAGATTTACCCCATCCTGTCTGTCCACTAAATTACTTCAGTTTTTTCCCTTATCTTCTTCAGTGTCATACAGTATTAAAAATAAGGATTTTTGAATCTGAGGTCCTAGTGTCAGGCCTTAATTTTTCCATATTTTAGCTCTGTTATTCTGAGCAAATTTCTTAATACTTCTGACGCTCAATTTCTTTAAAAAAATATTTTATTTATTCATTTGAGAGAGAGAGAGAGCAAGAGAGCAAGCATGATCCGGGGAGGGGCAGAGGGAGAAGCAGGCTCCCTGCCAAGCAGGGACCTGACCTGGGGCTCCATCCAAGGACCTGGAGATCATGACCTGAGCTGAAGGCAGATGCTTAACTAACCGAGCCACCCAGGTGTCACTGCAGATGATCTTGCAGGTTTACTTTGAGCAAGGAATGTCTTCCAAGAAGCAAAAATGCATGGCATCTGGGGAGACCCCCCTATCACCCACATTGGCTCCCTGTTAGGCCAACAAATTGATTTGAACTTTGGATGCACGCACAGCCAGTGGTAGGAACACAAGAGTGATTAGATCCAGGAAAACCCAACCGGAAACCTAATCCTCTGCGAGAAACCCCAGAACTTACTGATTTCCCCCCTCACCACAGACCCTCTGTGGTTAACTACAGGAAAAGCAGTTTGCTTGTTAATATGGCAGCCTAATACGGCTTGTTATCTTTTCCTTCTCTTTTCTTTTCGTAGACACTTTGGAAAGCTTCCCAGATGTAATTTCTACACCCTTCCAAACAGCACCTCTGAGGCTGAAGTAATAGGAGGGGTGTAAAGAAGAACCACATTTGTTAATGGGGTGGATTTTCCTCATTCCGTGAGTTGCTGGATTCCTCTGTGTCTATTCACAAGGTAGCAAAAAGATCCTGCTTGTTATTTAGCTTCAGCAAACACACAAATCACACTCGTCTCTGGTCTGCAGCCCAAGGGGCAGATCTGTGAGTTCGCTGCTCTGAATTCCTCTGCATGGGAGCTTCACGCCAGCACTTGGCTAAGGGGGATTCATTACAGGGATGGGGATTGGGCTGCCACCGAGTTAAAGCTTCATTTTTCTCTCCCCATCGCGGCGCTCATTGTAACTGCTCTCCAGATGTTTTCTCTCTGCCACCCAGGGGGGGGTGATGGATTTAGATGAGCCAGAGGAGAAGAGAAAGAAGTGAATCGGCTAGCGCAGGAGACAGTTTCATAAGACACACAATATGTAGGTCCCTTGTTTGGTGCGGTTCTATTTCTAGAAATGAGGAGGAGGCCTAATCCAAGAAACGACACCAAGATCAGAGGTCTGGTTGTCCTCCTGGCGGTGGAGGAGGCAGAGAAGCACACCGAGATGAAAGACTCCTGGCAGCTTTTTCTCAAGTACAAGAAAGAGGTGATTGTTTCAGGTGGAAAGAGTGAATTCTCCAGCTAAGTATGCAGAAAGGCTGAAATCATACAACCAAGGAAGGTTCGAGAAAAAGGAAAAGGGTTGCTGATTTATCTGTGAGTGAAGGAAAATTGGAAGAGAAGAAACGTATTTAATATGTGCTCCCAACAGCATATTGATCTTCCCCTGCCTGGTTAGGCACTGATAAGGGCTGAGACGTGTCCCCCATGAAAGATATGCTGACAGGCTGGCCGCCCCACCAGAGAAAGTGGCCTGGTGTAGAGGCAGGGCCTTTGCAGACGTAGCCAAGTTAGGGTGAGGGCAGGCTGGGGTAGGGTGGGGTCTCACACAGCATGACCCATGTCCCTAAAGAAGGAGAAACCCAGAGAGAAGCCAAGTTATGAGCGGTGTCCCTGCCAGCCAAGCAACACCGCGGGTCGCTAGCTCCAGCATCTGGAAAGGGCAGCAAGGGGTCCCCCAGGGCACCGGACGGAGCACAGTCCCTCCAACACTAGATGTGAGACTCTGCCTCCATGTCTGTGGTGGAGAACATTCCCCTGCATTAGCCGCCCACATTGTGCCATTTTGGTACCACAGCCCCTGGAAACTCCTATGGGCCCTGAAGGAGCGCAGAAACATAGGACCCAGCTTTTACCCTCGAAGAATCTGCAGCCTAACTAGGATGTTCTTCTTGTCGGGGCAGAAACCACTTTCCTGCTGTTGAGGGAAGAGATGTCTGGTGAAACCTTTAGGCCAAAATTTCTGATCAAGTCCTCGCACTGTATTTACATAGTTAGAATTTTAGGATCATAATATTTTGAAGCTGAAATGGACTTAAGAGAATATCCAGGGGTTTGCAAACTGTGTCCCACCAAGTGTGGGGGTCCTGAAGCATGGGTGAGGTTGCTTCTGCCTCAGCAAAGGGGGCAACTTCTAGGTGACCTGCCCCAGGACACAGCCACTGACCTTTGAATCTGTCTGGTCATTATCATGCTGTCATTTAGCATAAAAGTGGTAGGACTTGCCTTCCCCCAGCCTGTAAGAGCTGGGATTTCTACAGCTCAGGCAGACTCACCAGTCCTTGTGTCTATGTCCGGGACCCCGTTTCTACCACTGACCGCCCCCCACCAATCCCCCCCAGCCCAGCACGGTGATTTTTTTTTGTAAGAAGCAGAACCTATATGATGGATTTAAGCAGAAAATGATATTTTATAAGTATACTGGCTAGCATATAGAATCCCAAGAAAGACTTGAGACTCGGGGTTGTAAAAGGGATAGGATCAGGCAGCCCTCACCCAGGAGCCATTCACTAAGGACAGAGCACCATGACCTGAAGCCTCACCACCTCCCCCCGCCCCCCCAAGACTGCCTGGACTCTGTGACACTCTCAGACTGGACTCCCTCCCCCAGTCCACGTGCTCAGAGACCAAGGTTGCTGCTGCTCTCTGAACCTCTCAAGCTTGGGTCTCATAAATCAGCAGAAAAGACCAAAAAAAAAAAAAAAAGTGAAAGATGTAAGTAACAAGAAGAAAACCACAAAACTGTCCTTTTTATGACATGTTAGATATCCATCCTCCACCACCAGTACTTAGAACATCATTTAGAATCGATGACATGTGTATATGTTTAGTAATATGTATCAGTATGAACAGCCTTGGTCCATGACCCACTGCGCATGCGGGTCTGAGCGTAGCCAGATGCCAATGCCATGTCCCTACTGATCTGCAAGGAAGCACCATAATGAGAGGCGAGCGGGATACTGGTGGGCACACTCTCTCTGCCGTATTCCCCATTAGTGCAATTAGCCCCCAAGCCAGGAACTCCTCCTTAGAGCGGAGTATGGAGTTACACATACACTGCATTGGAGTTACACATACAACTTTGTTCAAAAAATGAGATTTTTGGACCCCACTGAGGCACAGAAGCACAGCTGGCTGACCCGGTCTGCCCAAGGGGGAGGTGTTGGGTTGTGAAGGGACTTGATCAAGGTCATGCTCCTCATTAGTGAGTTTAAAGCTCAGCCCAGCATCTCCTGCCTGCCCCCAGGGGCAGCACCTCAGCTTCTGGGCTGGGGAATCCAATTCTCTGGGGGGCATGAGGCTATTCCAACAGCTACGACAAGGATAACCCACAAAAAGCTAAATGGCGTCCAGAGACAACTATAAATACTTAACCAAGGATCACAGGTGGAGTACTTCTCTTTGTGACAAAATAGCAAGTTCTTGCCTTTTGAATTAGAGGTCAGTGTATCCCCTGAACTTTAAGGCAGACACGTGGGCAGAGGCTTTGGACATGGCTCAGACCCTTGTTGCTTGATTTTGGATGTTTCCAGAAGTGAGTGGAGAGTCTACACTGAAAACCCAAAGAAAGCCTTCCTTGGAAATCCCCTAGAGACCAGTGCTGGGAGGGCCTGGTGTGAGACTGGGGATGAATGTCAGATCGGAGTCATGGGGGCGTCACCGCTGAAATCTACAGAAACCCGGGCACTCCCTTGAGATCCAGGGCCTCCGAGGGGACCCTGGCTGAGCACACACCTTCCAAGTGGGTTGTGATCCAAGGTGGCCCGAGGAACTGCCAGGTGCCCAAGGCCAACGTGACTGGAGCCTCCTAATGGGAGAGACTGACTGGCTGTGTGTGGTGAACGGACAGCAAGCTGACGGGGTCCCGGCAGTCCCAGGGCCGGGTCAGAGACCAGTCCTACCCGCCACGGTTCAGCCCTAAAGCAAGGCCATAACCACAGCTTGCAGACGCAGGGAAACCACGGAGCTGGGCAGAGGCCTTGAAAAGTAGATTTGCCCCTAAGTGGGTTGATTGGACACAATGTAGCTTCACAGGCTGAATGAGAAAACTTACCTACCCGTGATTTGTTATGATTATTCCCTTGAATTGTAAATGCAGTGATCAAGGGGACTCCCACGTCATTGTTTGGGGCTTAAATCGTAAAAAAGAGCTAGAAACCAAAAAACTTCCAAGTAGCCTTGGCTGCAGCCCCTCCTCCGAATCCTTTGTGTCTCTTTCTTTCTCTTCCAGGCCCCCCAACTCCTGGTTCTCCGTTCCCTCTAGGCTGGTTCCTTAGCAGCTGTGTGTATGGGGATATTATTTCATTGTTTTCCATTTTACGTATATTTTGAAAATAAGGATAATGATAAATGCTCATTAGGAGACACAGAGGGATACGGCTTCAAAATCATATAAACCGTTGGCCAAATTTTCAGATTCTTGGGAGCAGTATGATCTGAGAGCATTTTAATATGAACGGCAGATTATACTATATTACTTTGTGACATTAGTGATTCCATTTACGCCCACTAATTAGCCCCATCTTGAGCTATCACATGTGTGAGGCAAATATAAATGATTATAGCAAATGGACAAATTCCCAAGCACATTGCTGTTGACCCAGGTCCCCAGCAGCCCCCAGGGGACACCCTGCTCTTCCGGTTCCTCAGTGACCGGCTTTGAAGTCGATGCCGTCGTGTGGTCTCTTCACTGACTCCCCATCATCTCCCCCAGACTTAGAGGAAATACTATGTATAATTCCTACTTGAGGAGCAAAGATTCAAAGAAGTTGTGACTTTTTCAGGGTCACACAGTGTATGGTGGATACAATGTTTAAACCCACGTTTCTAACTACACAACACAAAGACTTCTTCTGGGACCTGAAAAGATCTTCTGAAAGTTACTTACTAGCTGTGCGATTTTCAGCAAATTACCTACCTGCTCTGAGCTTCACTTTGACCATTTGTTGAAGGGGGATGATGGTACTCACCTTAGGAGTTTATAAGTCAATGAAACAATCTTTGTAAACCTCTGTCCCAGTACCCAGTCAGCACTCCGGTAACAATAGATACTTTCTTTTCTCCGGCTTGACAAGGTCGGTTTCCTGACCTTGCAAGATTAAATGATCACTCAGGCTTTGAGAACCTGGTTCATAGAATTTGGTTCCCCAGATAAAGGGAGGTGACACAGAAGACAGACCTCTGCTGACTACCGCCTTACGCTGAGTATCTCCTGAAAGGGAACATGGCAGGACAGACGGAGTGCGCTCTAGATTGTTCTGGAATGAAGGAGACCGCCAAGTGCCCGTGCATAGCATTCAACGCTTCCCATCGCCCTCCTCATCACACCTTCCTAGATGGCCTCATTTTCTAATAATAACTAGATTTCACTTGCTTACTTGTGTTTAACGCAAGCTTCTCCAGAAATATACTTCATATCTTTCACACAATAAATGTAGAGAAACTCTTGGCCAGAGAAATCTATGATAAGAAAACTAGCAGTGATATTAATAAGAGTGGCAGAGTGAGGTCTTTTGAAAATTGCTCCCTTCATAAAATTAGTGGGAACACTGGTGAAAATGCCCAAGTCACTATTAAAAATGGTATGAAAATGGTAGCAATACTTTGCCTTCCACCAATTTTCATGGATACCAGGACCTTTTAAATATTCTTGATTCTGTATTTTGGGCAGGAAAACATCAGGATGATTCTGAAACTTCCTGTCACATCCAGAAAACAAGGGTGGTTTCCAGAATCTTAGGAGTAATATCAAAAGCAAACACAAGAAGCCAAGTGAAAGGGCTTCTACCAGCTAAGTTATGCTAATTTGATCTTCAAAACATTTATGACTATGTTACAGGAAATTGGGATAAGCTGAGCCTGCATCAAGCCAGGGATTCATAATTACACTCAGAAGACAAAATACAAACTTAATAAAAAGATATACGTAGCATTGAAAAAGAAAATATTAAATAAGTTTAAATCATTACTGAGCTTTGGGTGCACAAGAGTGTGATTATATGAGTTTCAATTACATATCTTCTCATAAAACAGGTAATTTGCTTGCTTCCAGCATGCATGCAAACCAACACAGCCAATTCTGAGTGAGGCAAGAAGTCCTAGAAAAAGACAGATGAACTTATCTACAACAATGGCGACTTTAGTAACAACAATGGAAAGCTGTGTTTCTAAATGATACTAAATGATGAAATGATTCTAAATAATGAAAACGCTAGATAAATCCTTATTATAGACAAAAATTATGTTTAAATACTTGAACGGACTATGTGTATTCTCATAATGGAATTTGAATGGGCATTCATAATGATAGTTTATATAAAACCTGTAGAATACTTTGGCTTTGAGAAAGACACTAAGTGGCCAAAAATCAAATTTCAGGGGAAAAAGTCCAAGGTCTTGAGAGATTCTTTAATGTCATGAGTAAACTTCGTTGTTAAAACTTATGCTTAGGCTGTGCAAATAAGTCCTACTTTCCTACCAAAAATATTCAGTTGACAACCCAGATCTTGCAAGCATGGCTAGCACAAAAAAGATATTTTCATTTCTTTGGGGGTTAGCAAATGTACCAAAACCCAGGAAACTGTAGAAATTATCCTAGGAAAGAATAGGAATAAGTAACAATGCAATCTCATGGTAGTAATATTAATATTCTTTACAACATTTTTAGGATGTGTGTGCAATCATTTTAAAATTTTGTGTATATTTTAGCTGTTTTGGGCAGAGTTTAAAATATTTGAATAAGTTATGTAGAAATGTTTACACTTCCATCAGTTTCCATGTTTGAAGAAATTTCTTTTGTTAAGTACATAACTTTTAAGTTATGTTTTATGTAATTGTGTAGATGAATGGCACTTCTTTTTTTTTTTTTTTTAATTTTTAAATGAATGGCACTTCTTAATGTCCCAAAATATTTACTTTGGTAACTTCATAAGAGTAATAAATCTGTCATTAAATAAGAAAATTACTGATAATTACTCTCTTCCAGGTGCAACATTAAATAATTCAGCATCACACAATGTCCTGCTTTGTAAGAACAAGTTGGAAGTGGAAATGAAGTAAAAATCATAAAGTTATTTCATTTTCTGGTGTTTCTTCCAATAAGATTATAGACTCCCAGAGGCAGAGAACGCTTTTCAAGTTTTCTTTATCTTTTCATGGACACCTGGGTTTGTGCATTTGTAATCAATGCGGTTGAAAATCAGTTTCCCAGGGAACAGCCTAAGACATAGGAGAACTGGCAGAATACCGCAGGGGGGCAGCAGTTACAGGCCCAGGACCCTGACCATCGGTTGCTGGTAAGTCCAGCCCAATGGGTCAGTCTGTTTCATTTCTATCATCAGGACAGGGACACCTAGCCAGAAGGAAAGAGTTTTAAATTTAGGTAAACTTCTGATTTGTCTATCTTCCTACTTTGAACTTCTTAAAGCATTCAGCCCTATTTTCTACTCCTGGAGAAAATTCTGAGTGCCTTTGCCCATTGTCATTCACTCAAGGGGCAGACAGTTCATATCTAATAGGAAGAACAAATTCCCTTATACACAGCTCACAACATCCACAGGACCTATGGATTCCTTTCAAATCAGTGCCTTCTGTCCCCAGGCAACATATGCCCAAGGACCCATTCATAGATGCCGTGTGTGCAACACTTCCTTGGGGACTGGAATTAATCCAGAAAATCATCACTGCTTTTGTTTTTACTCAAACCTTTAAGTTCAGCTTTATGGTAATTTTGTCACATTCGTGGTAGGTGAGGCCACACGGATCCTGATACACTATTCTAAACCATGCCTCACAAGGGCACCTGGGTGGCTCAGTCGGTTAAGCTCCAACTCTTGTCTTCCGCTCAGGTCGTGATCTCAGGGTCTTGGGGTGGGCCCTGGGAGCCCCGAGTGGGCTCTGCGCTCAGTTTGAGTCTGCTTGTCTCTGCCCCTCCCCTCTGTACTCTCTGTCTCCCTCTAAAATGAATAAATGAATAAAGTCTTTATTAAAAAGTAAAATAAATAAACCCTACCTCATAGAGAAATTCCAATAGACAGCTGCTAAGGATACTGAAAGTGGCTTAGGTTGAAAAGAAATTGATTTTCTGCCACCAAAAGTGTGTGTGTGTGTGTGTGTGTGTGTGTGTGTGTGTGAGCTCTATATGAGGGTGCACTGTCATCAAGAAAGCATGAAGGTTAAGGAAGAGCCAGTGTCACTTACACTCCAGCCACTTACCCAGAACCATTTGCAAAACCTCCCTACTGATCCCTTTTAAAAGACTTAATCAAGTGGCCACACAAGGTACTGGGCTCAGACTCCCTGATCTCACAGGGAGATGTGCCTGGCCGGTTGTCAGAGGGGTTGTGCAGACATATATACAATGGAAGGTCCAAGCGAATATAAGGAAACAGTGTCTCTATAAGACAAATCTTGCTTCACACATCTTTCTATTTCATTTTCCCCCAAACTTAAGGAGATAAATTTATTAATTGTGGTTAACTTTTAGTTCATCTTCTTCCACTATGTATTAGTTCTATATATAGCCATATATAAAATTATTAACAAACATATATATCATTATATATTTAAATTATTATATAATTGTATAAATATTATTTATTATGATTATATATATATCCACACATGTTATGTATTTTTGTGTGTGTAGCCCACATGCAGAATGTAGACCTATATATATATATGGATATGATTTTATGTTTTTTAATATATCATGATCAGTTTTATGTGTAACTAATCTTTGAAAATATAATTTAGGATATTCATATTTTATTTGATAATTTTGCTATGAAGTGAACATTTGACAATTAAATTATTTTTTGCCCATGGGTATTTTACTCTGCTACTAAGGTTTTAGTACTACATATAGTGTTATAATATAATGCCATAGCCCTGTATGTAATTATATACAATGTTAGTATTATATATAATGTATATATTTATACATAATGTTGTTATATATATATACACACACACACACACACACACATATAGATGTATAATATCAAAATCTTTTCCCAGATTAGATTACCTCTTAAGGATAATGAGCATTTTAAGAGAGAGAGTGTATGTGCTAAATTGTCATTCCCCCCAAGTGTCAGATGTTCAAAAAATATATGAGAGCTCATTTTATTCTGACCTTTCCAAGATTGTATACTACCATTCAAAAAATGTTATTAATCTCTGAAACAAGAAATGTTTGTTTTAATTTGCCTTTCTTTCATTATTAAGCTGAACAATTTTAGTAGTTTTATTAATCATCTGTAGTTCTTCTCTAATAGTGATGTTTTAATTATCTTTCCATTAAATTGTAGTATTTTTTATCTACTTATATGGACTCTTTCTACAATAATTTATCATCCCTACTCAGTTATATTTAGGTAATCATTTTTCTTATTCATATTTTTGAAAACTAATTTTGTGATTATTTCAACATCTTCAAATTCAAATTCCTATTTATTGTTTCTTTTCTTCTTTGACATTTCTTATTGATTCAGGTTTGGGAAGGGTCCTTGATTTCAAGATCAGATCTATGTTCTGTGATGCTCTTTCTATTCTCTAGTTTTATTTTTTATTATAAATATTTAATGTATTAAAATTTCACTGTTTCTTATGAGGTGAAGCTCTAAAAATCACTTTTGATTTCTGCAACATAAAAATCAACAAAGAAATTCTCATGTCTGTGTAACTATACCTAAAATTCTTAAGGGACTTCCCTTGAACTCAGCCCTACTTTTACTGTTTAAGTGGGGTGATACTTTAAACAAAGGAATCATTTTGAAATGTAAGGAAAACAGATGAAAAAAATGAAATTTCTTTAAAGAAACAAGATCAGGGATAGAATGGGATTTAATACTGCTGCTAACCATCCCCTTTGTGTATCAGCTGCATGACAGAGCAGAGAGTAAATCTGGGTAAGTGGAACTGAAAATTCTAGGCGATCTGGCAAGGATGTGATTTTTTTTAAAGACCTACAAGATGAGACGAGTAAAGTAGCATGAATAATGCACAGCTGTGAAGATTGATGCTACTACTGTCTCTTGAGCTGGGCTATTCAACTATTAATGGCATTTATGTAGGACCAACCTGCATTGATGAATAGTTTGCAATAACAATAGGTGCACCGAGTTAATCAAAATGGCCATATTTTTTATAGAAATGATCCCCAGAGGGCAGGGGGTTAATTGTTTGCATTTCTGAATATCCTGATATTGACCTTTTTTCTTCCGTGGTCTTCCAGCAAAGCACCCAGAGGAGGCGCCTCAGAGACAGGTGCAGGGAGAAGACAGAACCGCGTGGGTCTCTGAAACCAGGAACTCTGTCGACACACCCTTAACAGAAACGGAGGGTAGATCACAAGGCGATAGAAGCTTCTTATCTCTTATTTGGTGTCCTATAGTTGAAAACGTGCGGTGTTTCCGATGAACGTATTCAAGGGGGCTTTTTGGGATAAAGAGAATCACAGAGGTTGGGACTTCCCTGACATAAAGACGTTCAGGGAGCAAGATGCTGGCATCTTTTTGTGTCTGCATTTAGCTCCTGCCCATGCCCCTGGAAGGCACATCAGCAACTCTGGATTTTTCTGCTCGGGCCCTCGGTGCTCTTGAGGATTTACATTAGTGAGACAAATGGCTAATTCAGTACAGCCAAATGTTGCACATTTCATGATTAAAGACAAGCCTCCCAGGACTGGGCTTCATTTATTTCCCCTGCAGTGAAATATGTGTGGATTTATACTTTTTCATTACTACATAAATACAAGCAGTTTATAAAATGCTGGAGGAATTATCAAAGTTAAATCTCCCATTCTAAGACTATGAAAGGAATGTTTCTGTTGTTTCTTTCCTCATAAAAGCACAAGCCACCGTGTAATGATTTAATGAAAAAAAATCTATTTAATTACATTGTTTAAAAGTGAAATTAATGGATTCAGCATATCCACTCATTAATTCAGCCGAAGCTGAACCCTTAGTTTCTGAAAATAAAAGTCTACTGGCAAAACCTTGTACTACCAACTGTCCCAAGTGATTGATTATTAATAGAGGTGACATTAGATGATGTCAAAGTTATTCTAGCACACATAATTACACTGTAAGTTTTCTAGTTATCAGACTATTTGTCCATCCATCCTATGAATACTTCAGTGTCTACTTCACACTAGGGACTGGGAATCAGTCACACACAAGACAAAGTACTAGTCCCACGGAGTTAACTGTGATTAGCAGCTACTAAAAATGGCCCCCCATGACACTTGCCTAGTGATACTCACGTTCCCATGTAATAACCTCCTTCTTCAGTGTAGAAGGAATCTAATGACTCTTTCCTCATATACAGAAACTGGCCAAAGTACTGGGATATCGCTTCCAAGATTAGGTTGCAAGGAGAGGGTGGCCATCTTGGTGCCCCTTCTCTTGTTCTATGAGAAGACACCTGCCATGACTGTCTTGCAACTTCTGAAAGACCCAGAGTCAGAAATCCCAGCTGAGCGGCTACCAGATCCCTGACCCACAATAAGCATGAAATCACAAATGGTGCTATCCGAAGTCTCTGGCTCAGGGGTAGTTTTCTACCCAGCAATACATAACTTACACACTCACATGCTAGTGAGTCACAGAGTAAACAAACCAATAAATAGATGATCTGACGTGAGGCTGACCCTCTTGAGTAACCTGACTGTGCTATGCATTGGTGGATTTCTCTTTACCTTTCTTGTTCTTAGAAGTTTTTTTTTGTTTTTTTGTGGGGTTTTTTTCTTTTGTTTTGTTTTGTTTTGTTTTGTTTGTTTTGTTTTGTTTAGCCTCCTGGAACTGTGGATTTGAAGTTCTCATTAAATTTGGAAAAAAAAGTTTTAGCCAAAAAATTGAATTTGAAAAATTTAAATTTGAAAAATTAAATATAAAAAAATTATTCAAGTATTTTTTTCTGAGCCCCTTACTCTTGTGGGAACTTTATCCATTTATTGGGCTGCTCAAAATTGTCCTGCACATCACACTTGCTTTGCTCATTTTCTTTTTTTTTTTATAGATTTTATTTATTTATTTATTTGACACAGAGAGAGAGATCACAAGTAGGGAGAGGGGCAGGCAGAGAGAGGGGGGGAAGCAGGCTCCCTGCTGAGCAGATATATCATTTAGTCCAATAATTATTCATTTATTTATTTTTTAAAAGATTTTATTTATTTGAGAGAGAGAGAGAGCATGAGTGGAAGTGGGGGGGTGCAGAGGGAGGTGGGGGGGTGCAGAGGGAGAGGGAGAAGCAAGTTCCCTGCTGAGCAGAAAGTCCAATGTGAGGCTCAGTCCCAGGACCCTGAGATCATGACCTGAGCTGAAGGCAGAGGCTCAACCCACTG
Source organism: Procyon lotor (assembly GCA_028646535.1). NCBI lineage: Eukaryota > Metazoa > Chordata > Mammalia > Carnivora > Procyonidae > Procyon > Procyon lotor. The sequence goes on along the minus strand of CM053608.1, from coordinate 2,013,978 downwards.
AGCCACCCAGGCGCCCTGCTTTTTTCATTTCCTAAAATTTATTTTTCTCTCTGCATTTCATTCGGATCATTTGTATTTCTAAATATTCACATTCATTAATTTTTCTTGGTAAAATCTAATCTTATTTAATTTTATTCAGAAACTTTTACATTTCATACATTGTAATTTTTGCCTCTACCCAAGTTTGATTAAGGTCTTTTTTATATCTTCTATGTCTTCACTTAACTTTTTGAACATATGGAAACAAAGTTATAATCATTGTTTTAATGTAATTTTCTGCCAATTCTCACATCTATATCAATGCTGGGTCAGTTTGATTGGTGGAGTTATTTCCTCATTATAAGTCATTGTCTTACCTCTTTGCATGTTTGATACTTTTTTAAATGAATGCCAGAGTTTGTGCCTTTTAACCTGTGTGCTTGATATTTTTTATTCCCATAAGTTTTCTGGAACTTTAATCTGGGATGCAGTTCAGTTGCTTAGAAACATTTGCTTCTTGGGTCTCTAATAGTTTTGGGGGAAAACCACAGCAGTGCTCAATCTGACATTACTTCTCCCCCACTACTATTTTAGGACCCTTCTCTGTGCTCTGCAAGGATGCTCCATGACCTTGTGGTCTCCCAATCTGGCTTATGGAAAGAAGTACTATTCTCAGTATTGCTAATTTTCCTTGGTGGTTCTTTCCCTGAACTCAGGTTTCCCTGAATCCTCTAAAAGAACCCTTTGGAGAAGGCTATGCAGCCATCTCCTCTCTGGGACTCCACCTTGTAAACCCAAGCTACATGGGTCTTCTTCCAACACTCTCATCCCTCTTTTCACAACTCGGGGACTCTGCAGGGCTCCTCTTGGATAGTCCTCCTTGCACTGTGGCTTGTAAACTCTCGCAAGGCAAGAAAATGGGCAACCTTGGGGCTTACCTCCATTGTTTCCTTTCTCTTACAGATTATAGTCCTCTCTCATCTGGAACCCATTGTCTTGCCAACCATTGTTTGATGTATTTTTGTCTGCCAGGGTGGGGAGATAAATCTGGTCCCATTACTCCATCTCAGTAAGAGGTGCAAATACAATAGATGTCTCTTTTGTTTTTACTTATTTTTCTTCCCTTTTTTACTTTTATTTTGTTTTTAAAATTTTAATTCTGGTATAGATAATACACAGTGTTGTATTTGACTCGGGTGTACGATATGGTAATTCAAGAATCCCACGCATTACTCAGTGCTCATCAAGGTGAGTGCACTCTTAGTCCCCATCTCCTATTTCTTCCATTCCCCTCACTCACCTCCCCACTGGTAACCATTTCTGTAGTTAAGAGTCTGGCTTTTACTCTGTCTCTTTTTTTGTTCCTTTGCTTGTTTGTTTTGTTTTTTAAACTCCACATATGAATGAAATCATATGATATTGTCGTTCTCTGACTTATTTCACTTAGCATTATGCTCTCTAGCTCTCTCCATATTGTTGCAAGATTCTTTTTATGGCTGAATAATATTTGTATTCTTTTTTATGGCTGAATAATAATATTTTATGGATGAAGAGTGTATATTTACACCACATCTTCTTTATCCATTCCTCTATTGATGGACAATTAGGCTTCTTCCATAATTTGACTATTGTAAATAATGCTGCAGGGAACATAGGGGTGCATATATCCTTCTGAATTCGTGTTTTTGTATTCTTTGGATGACTATCCAGTGGTGTGATTACTGAATCCTTATGGTAGTTCTATTTTTAATTCTTTAAGGAAGCTCCATATTATCTTCTACAGTAGCCGCACTGTTGGCAATTTGCTTTCCCACCAAGATACAGGAAGGTTCTTTTTTTTCTCACATCAACGACTGTTGTTTCTTGAGTTTTTTATTTTAATCACTTTGACAGTGTGAGGTGGTATCTCATAGTGGTTGGGATTTCCATTTCCCTTTTTAATGTGCCTGTTGGCTATCTGTGTGCCTTTTTTTGAGAAATATCTGTTCATGTTTTCTGCCCATTTTTAAATTGAGTTATTTGGGGTTTTTTGGTGTTGAGTTGCACCTTAGGAAATAGATCAAGAAGGATATTGCTATGACCAACATCAGAGAAATCACTGCCTGTGCTCCCTCCTAAGATTTTCATGGTTTCAGGTCTCACACTTAGGTTCTTAATCCATGTTGAGCTTATTTTTGTGTATAATGTGAACAAGAGATCCGGTTTCATTCTTTTGCATGTCCAGTTTTCATAGCAATCTGTTGAAGAGACTTTTTCCCGTTACATGTTCTTGACTTCTTTGTGAAAGATTTATTAATTGACCATATAATCACAGGTTTATTTCTGGGCTTTCTCTTCTGTTCTATCAATTGATGTGTCTATTTTTGTGCCAGTACCATCTTGTTTTGATTACCACAGCTTTGTAATATAACTTGAAGTCGGGAATTCTGATACCTCCAGTTTTGTTTTTCTTTCAAGATTGCTTTAACTATTTGAGGTCTTTTGTGGTTCCATACAAATTTTAGGATTGCTTGTTCTAGCTCTTTGAAAAATACTGTTGGTATTCTGAATTGCATTAAATATGCAGATTACTCTAAACAGTATAGCTACTTTAATAATATTTGTTCTTCCAGTTCGTGAGCATGGAGTATCTTTCCATATGTTTGTGTAATCTTTGATTTCTTTCATTAGTGTCATAGTTTTCAGAGTGCTGGTCTTTCACTTCTTTGGTTCAGTTTATTTCTAGGTATTTTATTATTTTGGGTGCAATTGTAAATGGGATTATTTTCTTAATTTCTCTTTCTTCTGCTTCATTATTATTGTATAGAAATGCAACAGATTTCTTTACATTGATTTTATATCCTGTGACTATACTGAATTCATTTATCAGTGTTTTGATGGAATCTTTAGGGCTTTCTATATATATAGTATCATGTGATCTCAAAATAGTGAAAGTTTTACTTCTTCCTTACCGATTTGGATGCTTTTTATTTCTCTTTGTTGTCAGATTGCTGTGGCTAGGACTTCTAGTACTGTGTTAAATGAAAGTGGTGAGAGTGGGCATCATTGTCTTGTTCCTGACCTTAGGGGAAAAGCTTTCAATTTTTCCTCATTAAGTAAGATGTTAGCTGTGAGTTTTTCACATATGGCTTTTATTATGTTGAGGTATGAATATTTTGCGTGATTATTTGCCTTCTGTCTCTCCCTGTGGATAAAATGTCTAGTTTTGTCTTTTGCCCATTTTATAATTAGACTGTTACATTGAAATTAATAATCTGTTTTTGAACTAACATTTTGTATAAGGTGTGAAATTTCAGTTGAGATTTTATTTTCTTGTTGTTTGTGCTCATAGATATCCAGGATCATTTATTGGAATTCAGTCTTACTCTAATTGAAATGTTTTGGCATCTGGGTGACTAAGTCAACTATGTGTCTGACTCTTGATTTCGGCTCAGGTCATGATCTCAGGGCCAGGGGATTGAACCCAGCATCAGGCTCCCTCCTCAGCAGGGTGTCTGCTTGAGACTCTCATATTCTCTCTTTCCCTCTCCTTCTGCCCCTCCTCCAGCTCTCTCTCTCTCTCAACTAAATAAATAAATATTTTAATAAAAGATACGTTTTTATACCTTTGTCAAAAGTCAGCAGGGCATATTTATGTGATTCCACTTCCAAATTTTTTATTCTATTTCATTCATGTATGTGTCTATCCCTTCACCAAAACAACATAATTCTGATTATAGCAACTCAGTAATAAATCTTGAAATTAGGTAAAGTAATTGCTCCTCTTTATTCTTTTTCTGAAATAATTTTAGCTTAGATCATCAATTTGAGATTTTCTTCTTTCCAGATTCATGTATTTAATGTTATAAATTTTCCTCACTGACTTGTTTTAACTGTATCCCACAGACATTCTAGTTTCTTTGACTTTCTGTATAAGTTTTAGATTAATTTTGCCTATTAACTGCACTTGTTTTGCTAGTACTTTGGAAGAAATTTAAGGAAAATTGGCATTTTCATGATGTTGAATATTCCAATCTATGAGCACAGTGTGTCTCCACTTATTTAGATCTTTGATTTCTTTTATTAACATTGTGTGGTTTTCAGCATACAAGTCTTATCCATTTATTAGGTCTACAGTTAAATATTTCATTTTGTAAATGATCATCAATAGTATTACAGTTTTAATTTAAATCCATAGGCTCCTTGCTAGTATTTAGAAATAAAATTGAATTTTGAATGTTTATCTTATATCCTACAATCTTGCTGAACTCTAAATTATTTCCAGGAATACTTTTATAGCCTTATTGGGATTATTCTAAATAGATCATCATACAATCTGAAATAGGGAATTTTATTTCTTTAAGATCTGCATGTCTTTTACTGCTATTTCTCACTGTACTGTACTAATGTTTGAACCAGAGTAGTAATAGCTAACATTTATTATCTTGCTCCAGATCTTAGGAAGAAAAGCATTCAGCGTTTATAATTAAGTATATGTAGGTAATTTATAAATAATTTTTATCAATTTGAAGTCTCTTTTCTTATTTTTTCTGAGAGTTTTTATCATGAGTGGGTATTTAATTGTAGATTTGTTTTTGTTTTCAGTTCAATCAGTTTTTTGGTTACTATTTTGCAGCTCTCTTGTCTGGTGCATGCATATTTAGGATTGCTATGTATTCCTGGTGGGTTAACCCTTTTATCACAACATAACATATCTCCCCATATTTATGTTTAATGTGCTCCTTTTCCTTCCTCATATTCTAATTTTTCATCACTTCCTTTATATTGAGAGAACTTCCTTTTGTTATCCTTGATGTCAGGTCTTCTGACATAAAACAAACAAACACTCTTCCTTTTCTTTCATCTGAAAATGCCTCAATTTCCCCTTCTCTCCTTAAGGATATTCTCACTGGTTATAGAGTTCTGGATTGACAGTTGTTTTCTTTCAACATCTGAAAAATTTTTTGCTGCTTTCTGCTAGTCTTTATGGTTTCTGGTAAGCAAACCACTGTCGTTTGATTTCTTTCCCCAAAAGTAGGGTGTGGTTTCTCATTCACTAATTTCAAGATTTATTCTTTGTCTTTAGTTTTCAGATGGTTGACAATAATGAATTGTGGATTTCTTTGATTTTGTCTTCTTTAGTATTCACTTAGCTTCTTCAATATGTATTCTTATGACTTTCAGTCCATTTAAGGTTTCAGTCATTAATTTTAAAATAATTTTTCAGGGGTCCCAGTGGCTCAGTTGGTTGAGCAGCCAACTCTCAGTTTTGGCTCTTGGTTTCATGATCGCAGGGTGTGGGATCCAGTCCCGTGTTGGGTTCTATGCTCACTGGGGAGTCTGCTTGGGACACTCTCTCACTCTCTCTCTCTGCCTCTTCTCCCCATTCTCTTTCTTTCTCTAAAATAAATAAATAAATCTTTAAAAAATAATTTTTCAGCCTTTCCCAGCTTCTCTTCTCTTTTTGGCATATTTATGACAAGAATGTATATTTTGTTATAGTCCCATGGGTCCCTGATATTATGTTCCCCTTTTCAGTGCATTTTCTCTCTGTGGCTCATATTAAGTAATTTCTACTGTTCTTTCTTCACAGATTCTTTTCTTTCTCCCTTTGTTAAAGTCTGAATATTTGTTTCCCCAAAATTCATGTGTTGAGGCCATAACCTCCATGTGGCTGAATTTGTAAATAGGATCTCTCCAGAAGTAATAAAGATTACTTAGGTGACAAGCATGAGATCCTGATTGAAAAGGATAACAGAAAGTGACACCAAAAAGTACTCTTTCCCCCATTTCACTTTCTCTCATCCTCTCACTCTCTCTCTTCCTCGTGACTGTGTTGATACACAGAGGACAAGGTTTGTGAGGATTTAGAGAGAAGGCAGCTGTCTGCAAGCTGATAAGGAAAGGCCTCACCAGAGGGTAAATCCACTGGGATCTTCTCTTGCACCTTCCAGCCTCCTGAACTGTGAGCAATGAATGTCTGTTGTTTAAGCCACGCAGTGTGCGGTATTTCATTACAGTGACTCAAACTAAGACACCCCTCAATTCTGCTATTGGACCTTCTACTGAGTATTTTATTTTGGTTGCTTGCACTGAACATGGTTATTGATGCAAAGTAAGCACCCACTGAACCCACTGACCTAGTGTGGCAAACAACTCAGAAGAAATGCAAACTCACCATATAAGGATCAGCTAATATGCAGGCTGGGGCCCAAAATATTTCAGTTTTGGAATCTTTGAAAATTATCTAAAATGAAGCAAATGTGATTGATTACCCAATCATTTGAAGAGCCAGTGTTATTATTCAGTGTTCTCTCTTAAATGCCTATTCTTTTAATAAGTTACTGAATATATGCATGTATTCAATCAATAAATATTTATTGAGAATCTCCTTCTTTCCTTGACACTATGGTTGTTATGAGCATTAAAGGATAAAAATATAACCCATTTAATTCCTTTTTTGAGTATGTTGCCTTTTTAGCCTTATAAGAGTTTCTGCATTATGCCCAAGAAAAGAAGAAATATTTGGTATTTAGGGTGGGCATTATGGGTACTGGCCTGATGCCTAATTTTTTTTTAATATCCTTCTCCATTATTTCTAGTAGGAACTGTTTCTTGCTCTCATTTTTTACTGGGGAAGAAATAAAGAGCATTAAATGCATACAGTATAAAGCTTATCTTTGTCTCTATCTTTGCACTGAATTTATCCCACAAACTAACAGAGATTCAGAGGGCTTTCTGATCCCCATGGGTGGTCTGAGGTTTCAATGTGGCAGCTGGGAAGCCCAAACTACTGCTGTGGGGCAGCAGGAGAACCACTAGAAAGAGTCAGTAATAAGGATTATTTTCTGTTTGGTTTTTTCTTCTAAATCAACTGGAAAAAAAAAAAAAAAACCTGTATCATACTTAGCTTGATAAGCAGAAGAGGGAAAATGCAAGATTTAAATTATTGGTTCATAAAATAAGGCACCAGACAATTCAGGTTCATTACGCAGCATGGATGGCTGTAGTCTGTTAGCAGACAGAGGTGCCATGCATACAGATACGGCAATAATAAGAAAAAGCAGTTGATTGGGGAAGCAGTTCCCCTGCCTTGATTATTTTCATAATTCTTCTCTGTCTACTGTCTTCACAGATAATCCGCAGAGATAATCCACAGAGCACAACTTCAATTCTACCCTTTTGTTATATTTGTTTTTATTTTTTTTTGTTTTATTTTTTATTTTGTTTCCTTTTTTATTTTTTGCCATAGTCAAAATTTTCAACCACTTGGGAACAGAAAGGTAAGTGTTATGTCGTTCTCTGCATTTATAGGTTTGTCACAATATTGGACAGTCAGGCATGTTGACAGCCTAATATCCAGATTGAATGCGTAATGGTTTGGTAAAGACAGGAAGCCAAGAAATGGTAAAGGTATTGTGAGGTTCCTAAATCTCAAAGCTTTCTTAATTTTGGATACATATGTGTGTATGTGTAACTGTGTATGCTGAGTGTGACTACTCCACACGACTACATATACAGTAATACGAAGATAGGAAAATAACCAAAAAGGGCAAGGTCTCAAAATCCAGAGACTTAGCTGAGTTACAGATACAGAATCAAAGCAGATTTTGAGGGCCACACACATCCAAAGATTTAGCTAGTCTGGGGAAGTCATCTATTGATTCATTTTACCAATATTTACAAAGGGCCAGACACTGTTTTAGAGCCAAGGGTCAATAGGTTTCAGGGCCAAAGCTTGCCCCTAAAGAGCATCTAAACTCTGAGAAAGGAGTGAGCTTGAAGCCCAGCCCACTTGGCCCTCCTGATGCACCGACACCCTGCCCTCAGCCAGACTTGAGGAGCAGGTGGGTATTCGGTATATCAGTATTCAGTAGACCCAACTGCTTTTCCCTAAAGTTTTTGTTAGTCACAAAACTGGTGTAGTCATACTTTCTTCACTTGAGAGGTGTCAGGAAGAGGGCTTGAAGAAGGCAATCAATGTTGGTCTCGTCAGAGGTTCACTAGAGCCTGGGAGGTATACAGTGTCCAGAAAGCATGAATAGAGAGAAGGCTAGCTGAGGAATTGACATGTATGTATATACAAGCAGACACCCATAGTGCACTGTTATCTACTGTGGTGTGGAACATCACCCCAGATCTTACCGGCTCAGCACAATGGTGATTGCTGGGCTGGACAGTTCAGCTGTGGACAGGGTTCTAGGGCAGCCTCACATCCATGTTCATGTTCATGCTGTCGGAGTAGAGTGTTGTCTGGACCTCTCTCGCTCTCTCTTTCTCTGTCTGCTACTGCTCAGTTGTGAAGCCCAGGATTGCTTACATGGCAGCAAGAGCACTCCAAGAGATTGCAGCCGGAAACTGGAAGGGCTCTTGAGGCCTGGACTCTGAAACTTCCATATTTTAACTTCTGCCACCTTCTGTGGGTCAAAGCAACTCACGGGGCCAGGTCAGATCTAATGGGCAGTGACATAGACTCTACCTCATAAAAGAAGTCGTGCAAAAAACCTGTAGCCTTATTTGACCTACAATATCTATTAAGGATTACGTATCCTATTCATAATATTTGACATGTATTTTATATATATATATATATTTATATTTATATTTATATGTATCTACATTTCAAAATAACTCTCGTTGCCTAGAGATCATTTTGGAAATGCAGGAAGAAATGAAAGAGGATGGAGAAAAGTCTTTTTCTATTGTGTTGAAATAATTTAAAACTTCTAAAAAATTTGCAGAAATATTTCAAAGTCCTTCCATATGCCATTTATTTAAATTCCCCAATTGCAAGTACTTTTTCCCTATTTGCTTCCTCACTAGGATTGGTGAAGAATAGGCAACATATAGATTCAGGAAGTAAATTAGTTGTTGCCTAGCCTGTGGGTGGGAATGAGAATGGCAAGTGACCACCAAGGGGTAAGGTCTTCCTTGGGGATTATGAAAGTGTTCTACAGTTAGAACATTGTCGCGACTACACAGCTCTGAACATATGAAAAAACACTGGACTCTACACTTAAGGAAATTTTATGGTATGTGAATTGTACCCTGATAGAGCTGTTAAAAAATTCTTTCTATAGACATTAGGTGAGTGGATTTCATCCTCGAGGATATTACATTAAAGGTTGTGGCCTTTATTTATGTTAGGACATGGTTGAAAATCTCCCTAAAAATAAATAATCAGAGAATCTACAGAGTCTCTGTAGAAAGACTAAATGGGGGTTATCTGTGAATTCCAGCATGTGCATTGGGAATTGATGACATGACCATTGGAAACTGAGGCATCAGCTTCGATTCAGGTATTTCATGGGTCCAACATGTGATTCAGGGCTTAGCAGACCTGGGGAAATTGACTCTCTTGCTGGTGCCCGTGACCTGCATGTGGGGGTGCTGGCTAGGCAGGGGCAGGCCCCCCACTCCATTCTGTGGTGCCCAGAGTCGATTTAAGTGGACCAGTGAGCCAATTGGCTATTTTGATTTGGTGGAATACACAGTACAGTTGTAGCACAATTGTAGATTTATAAATATAGAGAAAGATAGAAATACTGAATATTGTCCAAAGGAAAAAACTTCAACTAGGTGAGATAACATAAGCAGTTATTCTAATTTTTGGTGATCGGAGCTCTCCAGACCAGTAACTTTCAGAAGTACCTGATTTTCCTTCATTTAAATTTTGCTCCCTTGTGTGTGTGTGTGTGTGTGTGTGTGTGTGTGTGTGTGTGTGTAGTTGTGTTGTGATATCCAGAAAATCATTAATAAGAACTAACCTTAACAACCAAACAATAATTGATAACTTTTGGAAAGCCTTAAATAATTTTAGAATAAAGTCTTGATTGACATGATAGCCAAAATATGGGCTTTCTGAGAAACACACATTATATTATTGTCATGGTAAGAAACAGAGATAAATTATAGGTAATTTCCAGTTTTTGGTACTGTTTCTATGGTTATGTAAGCAATGTATATTACTTCAGAACATGTTACCATGGTTATTTCAGGTAATTCTGGGTTATTAAAGCTTTTAAAATAAAAACGATTTTCTTTTTGGTGGTATTTGTTGAATAAAATTGTTCACATTGAGTAGAAAGAAATCTTTCTCATTAACAAGGTCCTGCGGTTAGCACCCATGGTGGGGGGCTGGAGGAGGCCCAGGGTGGCTGGGACTCTGCTCGGTACTCCTCCCCAACCCCCCTCGTGAGAGCGAGGGAGAGCTAGGTAGCTCCCATCTACAGAGATGGCAGAAGCTGCAACAGATGGAAAATAAGCTCTAAATCCTAGCATCCCCTCGGCTTTTGAATATAAAAAGAGTGACAGGAAAATTAATGACGCCCAGCTCAGAAAGAGAAAGGGCTGACCAGATGCTTGCTTGTTTGACGGTTGCTGCTGTTGATACCATTTATTTGTTTATTTTTCTTGCTCCTTCCACTGGTGGACACAGAGGCAGCCATAAACTTGAAGAGCAAATGAATGTTGGGCATAGAGGTCGGAGAGGGTATTTGAAGGGTTGATTCTGGGCAGGGAGGATGCCCTTCAGGCACTATTAATGCCCAAAGCCTGCCAGGGACAGGAGGATGTGGGGGACCCCCACCCCAGACGAAGTCCTGGACCATATTCTGTCCACCTCTTAACAGGATGGATTTGTCCTGACCACGCTTGAGTTTTACCCAATGAAACCAACTGATCAAGCATTTGATCTGCATTTTGTTGTGTTATTTGGATTTATGTAAGCTGCAGGAAACTCCTTATGAAACAGGTTGTGGGATGAATTAATAATAATGGTAGAAGTCGGGAAATATTACTGTAATGACAGCATGAAAGGGGAATAAAAACCACACACAAGACACATGGACACAAACGTGCACAATGACACAGCACTATTTCAGCTACGTACCTATCTATCCATCTGTCTGTCTATAATCATCTATCCGCCATCTATCTGTCCATCTGAAACATGTGTGTCGTTTGAGGATTTGTAAATTAAATTATTGCTAAAACTTAATACTATCATACACGTAAAAGTTGCCCAACTTACATGAATACAAGGATTTTCTAGTAAAACTTCATAATCTAACACAATATCTTATTGGAAAGTGCTAAAACCAAAACTACCTTTTAGTATAGTATGTATGCTATACCTTGTAGTATATTTGATGGGGTATATATCTGAGCAGAGATGAATAATGTGACCACTAAGTTATAACAAATGTGCCTTCCTGAATGACCAGGCCAGCTTATGGATGGATAATGGCTTGTTTCCTTTCTTTCTCCCTCCCCATGGAGACAGGGAGCAATCCTAACGAGATGGAAATAAACAGTACTCAGAGAAAAAACGCCTGGCTCAATTTAACATGAGGACGAATTAGGGCAATTTAACTAAATTTTCTGCCTGTTTCCTCATGTGCAAATATTTCCCATTTAAAGACCCTCACAGGCTGCTATAAAGTTCAAAGCAAGAAAGTAATTTGTCATAACTCTTAAGTGCTAAAGTAGCATAAGCTGCCAAATTAATAATAAAAAATGATCATTCAAAGCTCATCATTTTCCTTACCAAATAAACTTAAAACACCCACACAAAACCAATTTCCATTGCACAAAAGTATCTGGACAGAATCTGTGTGAATTATTTATTGGGATCCCCTTTTCACAACACATGCATTTTCTCCCGCTCTCCTTCTTTTTTCTTTTTCCCATGGATACTCGTCTCCGCGGTAGACCTGTCATTTTTCCAGAATGCTTACTCAATAAACTCTGCCTTTGAACATGCGATTGAGTCAGACTGTTTCAAAGAATATTACAGAGAGCAAATCAAAGGAAACACAATTCTTGCTCAATTTTAATACGATTTTTGCTTTATTATAATTATAAAATATGTTCAATGGCAATTTCGGAATTAAATGAAAAATCGTACATGACATCTTAGCAGTCATTGGATAATTGAAAAGGAATGTTGGCTGAGTGGATTAGGTTATAAAGTGAAGATGTCAAAAGAATTTCGGTAAAAAAAAAAATCCATTTTCATTTCAGGGAACATTGGGCCAAAGAATCATAGAACTGAAGATAAGGAATTTTAAAGAATTACCTAGGACAGCCCTTTAGTATAAATTAATTAATTGATTAATTAATTAATTAAATAAAAATAGGGCACCTGGGTGGCTCAGTCAGTTATGGGTCTGCCTTTGGCTCAGGTCATAATCTCAGGGTCATGGGATAGAGCCCCACATAGGGCTCCCTTCTCAGTGGGAAGTCTGCTTTTCCCTCTGCCCCTCCCCCTACTTGTGCACTCTCTCTCTCTCTCTCTCAATCTCTCTCAAATAAATAAAATAATCTTCAAAAAATAAATAAATTTTTAAGAAGTTAACAGCTTCAGATGTTTAGAGATTATCCCCAAACAAAATGAAAATCATATGCCTGACTTATTGCCTCCTTGAACCTGAAAATGATACTCTTGCATTAAGCTAGAATATTAATGAGAAAAGTTCTCTTCAAATCATGGTTTAGAAACCATATATATTCAGTTACTAAATTACAGCTTTTATGGCTCAAGGTATTTACTTGTTTTTACGGTATTTTATGTGAGCCCTTATTTCTTCTATAACAAATACAGTAAATTGACTATGATATTTATATTAGTAATACAATATCGAAGGTTTGTGGTCAAACAAATGTGATCAACTGGTCTGGAGTTTTGGGTAAAGAAAACTATGTTGGATTTCCACATTACCAACAGAGTCACCTTACTAAGACTTCCTATTAAGGATATCAAAGTTATCAATTAAGGTGATCAATCAAAAATGCAATAACTTAGCGTATTCCTAGTGGTCATTTTATGATAAGAAATAAAGAGGTTAATTTCTTAGTTGTGATAAATACAATCTCTCTGCCTCTTCCTCTCTCTCCTTCTCTCTTATGTGTTTTCATAATCCTTATTTTAACAAAATTTATACATATAGAGAAAAGTGAATTTTAAATGTTTTCTAATATGAAAGCAACTAATTATTATTAAAGAATTAAAGACACAAAATGAGGGCTTATGATGTGCTAAGGTCAAATATGTTACTGCATTTCTACTTGCAATAAACTAATAAGACATGATTAATTTTCACACTTAAAACATAAGAAAACACGGTCACAGAGAAGTTAACTTTCCTAGCTCACTGCAGTGGAAGCACAAAGCCCAGGCAGTCAGTTTATGTTTTGTGTTTTTACAGCTGACCCTTGAACAACATGCTTCGAACTGCATGGGGCCCCTTGCACCCAAATTTATATGTATGTAAATACAGTACACTTTTGTAAGTGCATTTTCCTTATGATTTTCTTCATTGCATTTCCTTTTCTCTAGCCTACTTTATTTGGAAGAATACCGTGTATAACACATATAACATACAAATTACATGTTAATCGACTGTTGATGTTATCAGTAAGGCTTCTGGTCAACAGTATGCTATTTGTGGTTTCGTTTTAGGGGATTCAAAAGTTACATGTGGATTTTCTGCTAAGGAGATTGGGATCGGTGCCCCTAACCTCTGAATCATCCCATTGTATTTGATTTCTTATGCTATTACTACCTATGCCAGTAATTTTCAATCATTCTGATCTCTGGAGCAATGTTACTAAAATTTACTGAGTCCATCAAGGACAATGGTTTATGTAAGATATATCAGAATTTAAAACTGAGAATTCTTTAAATATGTATTTAGTCATTTAAAGATAATAGTGATCCATTACATGTTAACAACAAAAATAATATATTATCTGACACTTAACTCTTTCCCAAAACAAAATATTCATGAGAAGGGGCATTGTTATACATTTTTATAAATTTCTTTGCTGTCTGGCTTAAAGGAAGACACTGGATTCTCATATATGCATCTGCATTCAATAGATTGCAATATAAGAAAAAATAGATTGCAATATGTTATTTTGGTTAATGTATGTATTAAGTAAAGTCTGATATCACACAGATATGTTTTTGGAAAAGGGGGGGGTGTTTAATTTTCCTCTTCAGCTAACTGTGATATGTATTCTTAATGACCCCAAGTCAATAGTAGTTTCAAAAAACTTTGTATTCTGTACACTAATGAGAGAATGAGTGAAAAGGAAAATATGTTAATGTTATCATGAAAATAATTTGCCCGTCTTTCTATTGGATTGTCCATCTTATCCTCATCTATGTGTAAGAGTTTCTGTATGTATCCTGAAAATCTATTGTCTCTATCTCAGGAGTTTCAGACCACATTTTGAAACACATTAATCATTGACATTAGTCTTTGTGAACATGATTTTTAATGACTGTATAAGATTCTATCTTAAGAATAAATCTTAATCATGGTAACCATTCACTCACTATTTACAGTGCCAGTTTCATTTTTGTAAGTAATTCCACAAATCTTTGTTCACATTTCTAATAATAAGGTTTAGATAAGATTCTTTTAAAATAGTGTTGAGTATGGATGTTTTCAGGGCATTTGATGCATATTGTCAAATTACTTTCATATCTGTTACAAAGAACGTTGCTAGGAACATTCTCGTCCACATTTTCAGGTGAAGGTAGGTATGCATTTCTGTTGAGCATATGCAAAACTGCAGAATGACAGTGGCCTTAATCTCCATAGGTTCAACATTAGTAGCTACTGCCCAACAGTCTTCCAGAGCTCAAGTTACACTCCCATCAGTGTGGTGTGAGAGTCCATATTCTTCCCAGCGCTTGGTAAGTTTTTAGTATTTTTTCCATCTTAGCCAAAATGGTGGACATGTAATGGTATCATACCATCATAATATTTATTTCCCTAATGACAAACAGATGAACAAATTAACATATGTAGTTAGTGGCAATTTTTATATTTTCCTTTGTGAGATACTTGTTCAAGTTTTGTCTTCCTATTGGATTGTCCATCTTATCTTTATCCATTTGTAAGAGTTCTTCATGTATTCTAAAGTCTCTTGTTGCTTTAGACAACATGCATTGCAAATATTTTCTCCTCCTGTGATGGTTGCTTTTTCAATATCCAAATCCCTTCTGATACAATAACTTTTTAATACATCTCAGTTTATTTTTTCTCTTTTATAGTTAGTGATTTTATATTTCTTTAAGAAATCTGCCCTAACGTCAGTCATAATGATGTTCTTTTATGTTTTCTGCCAAAAGATTCTTTATTTTAAATGTCATTATTTAAATTTGGATCCCATCTGAAATTTAATTTTGTGTATTGTCTGAAATAGGATGTGAAATACATTTTTTCATAAGAGAATACAGTTACACAGAACACCCATTCCCTACTACACTGTATTAATTTATGTAGCTCTATAATAAGTCTTAATTTTTGGAATGTATGTTTTCCAAATTTATTCTTTAAGACAATCCTTGCTAATCTTATGCCTTTTCATTTCCATAACAATTTTGGTATCACTATGTCAATTTCTACAAAACTAGGATTTTTTTTGAGATTGAAATGAAGTCATAAATGAATTTGGAGAAGGGCGCCTGGATGTCTCAGTTGGTTGAGCATCTGCCTTCAGCCAAGGCTATGATCTCCGCATCCTGGGATCAGAGTCCCACATCAGGCCTCCTGTTCAGCAAGGAGCCTGCTTCTCCCTCTCCCTTTGCCCCTCCCATGCTCTTGTTCTCTCTCTCTCTCTCTCTCTCTCTCTCTCTCTCTCAAAACCAACCAATCTCGGAAGAAAAAAATGCAATTCAGGAACAGCCAAGCAAAATATGCATAGGGCAGAGGATGCTTATCTTTAATAAATTCTGGAGATTGGTCCATATTTCCCTTAAACTACAAATTGGTTTAAATTGTATTTTAAAATTTTTTTATAAAACTGTGCTTTTTGCATTCATTACCTTTTAATTTTACTGCCTTAGTGTTAGAATTTATTTTATTATTTTTGGTTTGTTATTGCACCAAAGCTATAGTCTACATTGCTTGACCATCTGGCACATGAATAAGTTTTTGTCTATATTATTTGGGCCCAGGGTGCACTATATAACATAAGCCCTATTGCATTGGCCATGTTGCCCAAGCCTTCTAAATCACTTACATTTTATTTATTCTACTTAATTTGTCTTAGACTCTGTGTTCAAGACTACATTTTGAGTTTATAGCTACCAAAAAAATCAGTATGGATACAAATGAATCAAATTTCAAAATCAAACAATTGTATTCAACTTTAATTACTCTGAATTACTACATAAATAGTAAGAATATTTCCATATCTTTTTTTTATTGTGTTATGTTAGTCACCATAAAACAATCTCTATTCTAAAACATAATAAGCACCACATAAGAAAATAAAATTACAGGCCAATTTTACTAAAAAATTAACAAGTATTGAAAAATCAAATGCCATAACATATATAAGGAATAATACATCACAACAAAAGGAGTTTATTCTAAGTCTTTAAAATTAGGTAACATTTGATTATTAATCAATGTTTCTTTTACTACATTAAACATAAAAATAAGAAAGGTTATATTATTATCTAAGTAAATTTAGAGAAAGTATTAAAAAATTTAATACCCTTTCTTTTGATTAAAAAGTATTATTAAACCAGGAATATGAGAGTACTGTATTATTTGAAAAAGAATAACTACTGAAAAAAAATAATCTCCATGGTAAAATATTTATCTTTCCCACCCTTGAGATCAGGAAACATAAAGGAATGCTTGCTATTCTTCTTATTCAACAAAGTGCTTTCTGAAGTGTCTAGCCTTTGCTATAAGGCAAAAAATTTTTTAAAATATATATGAATTTTAAAGATGGAAATAAACTGTTGTTATTTGCAGGCAACATGATTATTTCTCTAGAACACCCAAAAAAATCTACAAACTCTTTAAAATAAGTATGCAGACTTCACAAAGTTATTGGACACAATTGGACATAATCTATTGTATTCTATTGTATTTTACATACTAGCAACATACATTTGGAAAATATATATCGAAGACATGCCAATAGAATTTCCTCAACAGTATCAAATACTAGGACACAAACTGATGAAAGATGTGCAATATTTTTTAATTTCATGTTCATAAGTTGTTTTGATTCAATATTAGAAAATGACAATTATCTCCAAATTTTTAAAAAATATTTTATTTATTTATTTGAGAGAGACAGGGAGAGAGAGCCTGAGCAGAGGAGAAACAGAGGCAGAGGGAGAAGCAGACTCCTTGCTGGGTGGGAAGCCTGATGTGGGACTCTGATCCCAGGATGAAGAGAGGCAGGGGGCTCAACATGGGGCTAGATCCCAGGACTCCAAGATCATGCATGACCTGAGTTGAAGGCAGACCTTAACTGACAGAGCCACCCAGGCACCCCCCGAGTTGTATTCTATATAATAAACAGGTGACAGAAAATAAAGTGCTTTCCAGATTTCTAGCTTTCTGGAAAAGTATCAAACCTGTGAAGGGGGTTATGGGAACCTTCATTTTTGTAACCAAGTTTGATGGAAGTATAGATAACCTCAGAACTGACACTGTGATTGACATCTGAAGTGGGGACAGTCTTGTGAGAATGCGCCCTTAAACCTGGGAAACTGGACACTAACTTTGGGTAGTTAGAATTAGAACTGTGATTTGTAAAACACCCAGTTGGTGTTCACAGAGATCGGAGAAACAGTTGGTGTTGGGAGGAAAAAACACTTCTCAAAATCTAACTCTAAATCTACAAAAAGCACAAGAGAAATAAAAAGTAGTAACTATATAAAAAATATTAGTTAATTGGAAAGCCAAAACACAGTAGAGTGAAGCAGAAATTCCAAAAATGATTTATTTTCAGCTCAGCAGGATACATAAACTTTAACTCAACTAATGGAAATATATGGAAACACAAATCCACAATATAAGAAATGACATGTGACAAATTACTACATGAAAGAAATAAAAATATCATAAGAGACTTCTTTTTATGACAACATGCAAATCTTTTGAAAAACTTAGATGAAGTGGATTTTTTCCAATATAAATGTAATTTACCCATATTGATCCAAATAGAGAAAATGCAACTGAAAAATTATAAGAGAAACATAAAAAGTAATTAAGGAGTATCCATTAAGGTTTAAAACAACAGCACGACAACAAAAATATATTTTCAGTTCTATCAGTTTTTGATCAATTTTTGTTTCATGTACTTTGAAGCTCTACTGTTCAGTATGTGCACATGGACCATCGTTATATATTGGTTCTGTTGGCATGTTTACTGTTATTTGGTGTCCATTTTTATGCCTGTAAATATTGTTTATCCTAAGTCTACTTTAATATTAATATAGCTCACTAGTTTTCTAGTGTGGAATATCTTTCTCCATTCTATTTTTACCTATATTTAAATAGGTTTTAATTTACTTATTTATTTAAAGTAGATTTTGAAACAAAAAACCATATGGTTGTGTCATTCTTTATGAAATCTATTTTTTTTAATTGGTATGTATAAGTCATTTACATTAAATGCGATTGCTATTGTTTGGATTAAAATCTATCATGTTGCTAAGTTATATTTTCTATTCATGCTTTTCTTTTTTGTCTTTTGTACCTTCTTTGAGGTTATATAATTTTTAAAAATAGGGGCACCTGGGTGGCTCAATGGGTTAAAGCGTCTGCCTTCAGCTCAGGTCATGGTCCCAGGGTCCTGGGATCGAGCCCCGCATCAGGCTCTCTGCTCAGCAGGGAGCCTGCTTCCCCCTCTCCCTCTGCCTGCCTCTCTGCCTGCTTGTGATCTCTCTCTGTCTGTCAAATAAATAAATAAATAAATAAAATCTTTAAAAATATATATATATTCTATTTTATCTTCACTTGTATCTTATTTCTTATATTGCTCTTTAAAAATTTTAGTGATTATTCTTGCATTTATATTTTAAATCTAAAGTAATCATAATATGCCTTCAAATAATATCACAATGCTTCATCTATAGCTTATAAAACCTACATTGTACCCCAATTCTTCCTCTCAACTTTTGTGCTACTGTTCCCATGCATTTTATTTTTTTATATTTTATTTTATATTTGGAAGCCAACAATACTATTTTTGCTTTAGAAAGTCATGAATCTGGGGCACCTGGCTTGCTGTTGGTTAAGCATCTGACTCTTCATTTCTGGGGGGGTCATGATCTCAAGGTCATCAGATCAAGCCTCATGTCTGGCTCCTCGCTCAGCTCACAGTTTACTTGAGGTTCTCTCTCCTGCTTTCTGCCCTGCCCTCTTCTCTCTCTCTCTCTCAAATAAATAAAACCTTAAAATAAAGTCATTTATCTTGTAAACTTATTGAAAACAATAGTGAGGTTTATGATTACCTTTATTTGTACCCCTTTTTTATTGCAGTTCATATGTTTTTGAAAGAATATATTTCTTCAGCCTGAAAAACTCGCTTCACCAATTCTTCCAATAATTTGCTAGTATTAATTCTCTCTGGTTTTGATTTTTTCTGTACTTTTTATTTTCCTTTCATTCCTTTTTTTTTTAATTTTTTATTTAAATTCAGTCAGTCAACATATAGTACCTCACTAGTTTCAGATGTAGAATTCCTAAAACATATTTTTTGCTGGATATAGAATTGTTTTTTTCTTTGAGCATTTTAAAAAAATGACATTCTATTGTCCTCTAACTTGCATGGTATCTAAGGAGAAGTCTGTTGTAATTCCTGTTTTGACTTCTGTATGAAAAGTGTCTTTACTGGCTGCCTTAAAGATTTTCTGCATGTGCATGTTTTATTTTCCTTCTGGTATTATATAAGATTCTTGAGTATATAGTTTGATATCTTTTATTTTGACCAAAAAAAAGCGCACAACAACTATTTCTTCAGATATTTCTTCTGCTCCTCTCTCTCTCTTTGGTCTTTCTGGTATTTCAATTATACACGTGTTAGATCCTTTACATCATTTCACACACCTACTATACTCTTCTACTTTTATTTTTATCTTTTAAGTTACATAATTATTTTTGACCTATCTTCAGGTCACCAATTCTTTCATGAGCTATATCAACTTTAATAAGGATAAGCTCATCAAAGCATTTTTAAATGTTTGTTACTGTGTTCTATTAAATTATTTGTTATGGTTTTATCTTTGTTCTTAATGAAAATTACCATCTGTTCATGTTATTCTTCGTTTCCCCTAGAGCAGGGCCTGGCAAACTGTAGTGCATGAGCTGGTTGCCTATTTTCATAGATGAAGATTTATTGGAATGCAGCCATGTTCATTTACCCATGTGTCATCTAGGGCTGTTTTTGAACAAGGGCAGAGTTAAAAAATTATGTATACAAACACTCCTACATATATACAACGTCCAACAATGGAAAAAATGAAGAGAACTAATGGTACAAAACTTGTACTTCATAATATTTTAACTTAAGATCCAACTGATACAACATAATAGCAATCTAATAACTGAATAATAGCTCTCTGGGGGACAGGTAAAAGTGTATATCTTGAAGGATATTTTTAGCAAAAGATCCCAATATGTAATTAAGTCATCCATGAAGACCTAAATTATAAAAGTTTCCAGAAATAACATTCTTAAGAAAATGTTATTATTCTAGTCATCTATGAAAAAGTAACCACTGAAACACCAAATGACTAGCAAATGGGACAACCTATAATGGGGGCAAACAAAGTTAATACATTAAGACTATATTATAAAATTTGATGACTGGCAGATGATTTATTGAAATATGAGTGGTATACTGTAAGACATACTTCATTATTTCACAGGAATAAAATTCTAAAAGATGTAGAAAAAAGCGATCTTCAGTGATTTACTTTCTAAATCACGTAATATTTTGTTTGCTTATATTTTCTCTTTGCAAGTGAGTGCAGTTTATTTGTTTCCTGAGGCTCATGGGTAGGTCACTGAAATTTTCCCAGCACAGTTATGCTCAATGGAATTGTGTAAAAACAGAAATATATCTCTCCCTGCCTTCCTAGAAACTGTGATTATGTTTGTTTGCTTAATCCCTAGTGCTTTGAATATACATTATTAGGTAGAGGACACTTTAAAAAAAGAAGAGAGGTTAGACTGATTTACAATAGAAGAGGCCCTGAATCAGTCTTATGGTGGTCAGATAGGCCATGTATAGAAGGCAAAAATGAGATATGGCTTTGCCTGAGCTGAGTGGACTGCAGGTTTTCTGAGGAAGAAAGGTGTATAAGAGAGACTCATGAACATCTTTTGTGAGGATTCAGAGAGATTCAGGTGAATAAAGGTGATTTTAGGTCTTTCTGCTGAGTATCATGAATTGCAATTTTGTTTTGGCAGTTCTTTGTGTGGTGGCCATAAACACTTAAGTTGCTATTTGATTCTTTTATTGTGTATCCAACTGTTTTTGTTTGTTTGTGTATTTGTTTGTTTGTTGAACATGATAGTGTTTTGAGACAGGTTACAATGTAACCCAGCTTCATTCAGGTTGCAGGAGTTTCCCCCTAGATTCTGAGTACAGGTTATTTGGTCTATATTTACAATGTTCTGAGTTCTCATTTTGTTTTGTGTCTTCATCCATCTTTTAATGAGAACTAGGGAGAGGCTGTTTCAGGAATTTCTGCTTTCCAAACAGCATTTTAAAACACAATATTAACTTGTTCTTCCTTAGCCTAGATTTTTCTTACTATTTAAATCATAATCACAAAAATCATAGCTCAAAGACTTTTTGCAAACAATGTTTATTAATTTTCTAGTTACAGAGCAGAAATATTAAAGCCGTTTTAAACAGAGATTTTGATCATTGTTTTCTCAAAGCAACGAAAATAAATCTCACTGAGGTCTGACTGATTGTGTTTTGCAGATATCCCCTTCATAAATCACTGAGATTTGCAATACTTACTCAAATCCATCATTTGACCTTTCTGTTATATATAATATGACAACAAAAATGATTCCCCAAACAGTGGAATATTCTCATTAAATGCTGTATTCTGTTGTAGCTTTTGATTTTTAAAATCAGTTAATTCTCACTTCAGTAAGAAGTTAATGCTTGAAAACAGCAGAAATGACCTTTGTTGTCATGCATGAATCTCCATGCAAAGGACAAACAAGTGTTTTATCATAAACCAATCCCAGAATATAACCACTACCTTAAAAATCCTGACAATTAGAAAATAATTCAGGGGTTTTGGTTTCAAGTACCTGGTGTTGAGCAGATTAAGAGAACATTGTCTATGTATTCCAGGAGAAAACCAATTAAGCGAACCATATAATGAGCAGTGATTTTCTCTCACATCTGCCAGCAAAACCAATCAACTTAATCTATTATAGGCTGATATGCTTCTATTCAGTATTCTATATGTAGCCTTAAAACAACAAATCATGTGCATGTTACAGACACTGTGATATTTCGAAGCAACAGTTCCCCAAACCAAAGTTCTTTCTAAATCAAACTGTTAATCATCAGCCTTTTGGATCTTGGGTCAAGTAGGAGTATTTGGCAGGCTTTATTTTCTGGATATTTATTCTCATCTCACATTCCCCAATTTTTTTTTTGTCAATTTGAGGAAATGTTATAACTTCTCAAAATGTAAATTGAGCTTTGTTGATAGTCACTGAGTTCCCTATTTTGCAAATATTAAGATTTTTTCTGAAAACTAATAATGAAAGCATCAACAGTTTGTCAACTGCTTTTCATGTAATTTAAGTACCTATAATATTTATACAATCTTAGGGTTACTTTCATTTAAATATATGAAGTTACTCAGGGAAGAAATTGACATCTCTAAGTTATGTGGGGTTTTTTTTGTAATTTTGGCAGGTGGTATGAGAATTTTATTAATATTCCAAATCATGATTCATAAGCAAGAGCCACTATTCTATCTTTAGGAACCAAAAAGATAGAAATTGGGGATATTTATAATTAATATTTTAGTTTCCTAGGGACAGATGGAGAAATGAGAAAGGAAATATATAGCATTCAGCCTTAAAGATTTTACTCATTAATACTTTTGTTCCTCCGGGCTCCCCAGGACCCAAAGCAAATAAATACCTTTGCAACAACTCCAATAAAGCAAATAAAGGCAAACTAAAATTAGCAATTATTTATTTACACTTCCAACAAATATTTGTTGGAAATATTTCTGCATTCTCAGCACAATGCTAAAATAACAGATAAATTTGCAATGTAACCAATACTAGCAGCTCTTCCTCTTGCTGTATGATTCTAATCATACATATACTAATATTCCATTATTAGTATAAGCCTCAGTTTACTGGATCAAATAACAGAGACCTAATGGAGTTTTTACTGTGTCTATTTTACATTCTTGCATGATGGAAATATTACTGTGAAAGATATTCTCAATTTGTTATTTATTATTATTGTATCTATACTTAAATATGTTTATGTTACATTTTTATCAGTTTTGATTTATACGTTCTCTCCATGTCTTACATATGTAGCACATGTCTAATTTCACTCCTTGGTACAATAATTAACATTTGTATTTACTAAAATGTTTATCAATATATTTCATTCTTGTTGAGTACAGCCATTTATTCTGTTCATATTCAAATGTCCAAAACATAACATACATGCTCCATAAGGACACTGCTTCAGCGTACCTTAGTAATTCTACACAACCTAAAGAAAGGGACAAATTGAAGTCCAAATGAATAAAGTGATCACTGTTGTGGGATTTTTTTCAGTGAACTGAGTGGGGAATATTCCAGTAGCTATGTCAAATGCTGAAAGATTAAAAACATGTAATATTTTGAGTAGCTACATTTGTAACTTTGATTGAGAAAAAGTATCCAACATGAAATAGCATTTGATAGCATGCAAGACTTCTCCATGAAGATAATCTTATTCTTTCCACAAGTACATGACAAAATAACTTATTGAAAAAAGGTGTGACCAAATTTTCATTTTAAATATTGCTATTACTATTATTATAAGCTACATTTCATTGTCTAAATTATTCTAGGGAGGCACTTCATATGCAACACTTACCTCATTAGTGAAAATGGTATTTTGAGGATTTACTAGATTTTGATGAAGTTCTAAAATCAGTGGAATATTTAATAACTTTTTAATGATAAAGTCCATTTCATGGAGCTTGGAAACACTTTATCACATAGGGGCATATTATTAATATGTTTCCATACCACAGTCTTTTATAACATTTTCAAAAAATGTCATGATGGGATAGAAAGACTCTTTATTTCTTGACTATTTCAAACAGTTTGGCAGTAAGCTTCCCTGTTATGGGTTTCTTTGCGTGCATCTTTTATATTTTCCTGAGGAAATACTTTGTAAAGAGTAATTACAGAGCTGGATTTATTTGCCGGTTCTCCACACTGCACATGTTGCTTACACATCACTGTTTTGAAGCATCTTTCCATGCTAAAATCCTAATAATCTCATTGTTTTTAGATGACACATCTTTGATTATCCCTATAACAAAGGATTTTTCCAAGCTCATTGGTTATCTATATTTTTTTTTTTCTATGAACTACATGTTCAAGTGTTCTCATGGCTTTATTTATTGATTAATTTACAAGTAATCTCTATAAATGAAAACTACTGATACTTTGTCATATAGTTTATACATACCTGCTTCATTAAATACCTTATGACCACTTTGTTTTCAAAACAAAATGAGAGCAGTAGTTGAAATTATCTTGCCTACACTTCAGATGTTATTTAGCTAAAATCACCAAAATTTTGAGAATTAAGAACCACCCCCTATTAAATATTTCAATTATATTTGTTATAGCTATCCTGTTGTCTAATTTACCTCATTTAATTTTTTTTGTTTATTTATTTTTTAATTTTTATTAACATATAATGTATTATTTGCCCCAGGGTACATGTCTGTGAATCATCAGGCTTACACATTTCACAGCACTTACCATAGCACATACCCTCCCCAATGTCCATAATCCAGCCACCCTATCCCAACCCCCTTAGCCCCCAGTCACCCTTAGTTCTTTTTGTGAGTTTAGGAGTCTCTTATGGTTTGTCTCCTTCCCCATCCCATCTTGTTTTATTTCTCTCCCCCACCCCCCCTGACCCCCTGCCCTGCCTCTCAGATTCTTCATATCAGAGAGATCATGTGATAATTGTCTTTCTCTGACTGACTTATTTCGCTTAGCATAATATCCTCCAGTTCAATCCATGTCATTGCAAATGGCAAGATTTCATTTCTTTTGATGGCTGCATAGTATTCCATTGTATATATGGACCACATCTTCTTTATCCATTCATCTATTGATGGACACCTAGGTTCTTTCCATAGTTTGGCTCTTGTGGACATTGCTGCTATAACCATTTGGGTGCACATGCCCCTTTGGATCACTGTATTTGTATCTTTACGGTAAATACCCAGTAGTGCGATTGCTGGGTCATAGGGTAGCTCTATTTTCAACTTTTTGAGGAACCTCCATACTGTTTTCTAGAGTGGCTGCACCAGCTTGCATTCCCATTAATAGTGTGTGGTTCTGGCACAAAAACAGACATAGGTCAATGGAACAGAATAGACAACCCAGAAATGGACCCCCAACTCTATGGTCAACTAATCTTAGACAAGGCAGGAAAGCATATCCAATAGAAAAAAAAACAGTCTCTTCAACAAATGGTGTTGGGAAACCTGGACAGCCATATGCAGAAGAATGAAACTGGACCATTTCCTTACACTGCACACAAAAATAGACTCAAAATGGATCAAAGACCCAATGTGAGACAGGAATCCATCAAAATCCTGGAGGAGAACACAGGCAGCAACCTCTTCAACCTCAGGTGCAGCACCTTCTTCCTAGAAATATCTCCAAAGTCAAGGGAAGCAAGGGCAAAAATGAACTATTGGGACTTCATCAA
Organism: Procyon lotor; assembly: GCA_028646535.1. Classification (NCBI taxonomy): domain Eukaryota; kingdom Metazoa; phylum Chordata; class Mammalia; order Carnivora; family Procyonidae; genus Procyon; species Procyon lotor. Next base: position 1,988,235 of record CM053608.1, on the reverse strand, counting down.
GATCAAAAGCTTTTGCACAGCAAAGGAAACAGTCAACAAAACCAAAAGACAATTGACAGAATGGGAGAAGATATTTGCAAATGACATATCAGATAAAGGGCTAGTACCCAAAATCTATAAAGAACTTCTCAAACTCAACACCCAAAGAACAAATAATCCAATCAAGAAATGGGCAGAAGATATGAACAGACATTTCTGCAAAGAGGACATCCAAATGGCCAACAGACACATGAAAAAGTGCTCCACATCACTCGGCATCAGGGAAATACAAATCAAAACTACAGTGAGATACCACCTCACACCAGGGAGAATGGCTAAAATTATCAAGTCAGGAAACAACAGATGTTGGCGAGGATGCGGAGAAAGGGGAACCCTCCTACACTGTTGGTGGTAATTTACTTCATTTTAATATGCTTTGTGCATATATTTTCAAAAAGAATATATTCTTTGTGTATATATTCTCAACTCGTTACATTATTTTATCTTATATATCATTTTTATAGTACCTTAGAGATAGTATCTTGAGCTGTAAAAAATGTCTGTATTTATCACTGGTATCAATCATATTGCACGTTTCATTGTCACCATGTCCTTAGCAATATTACTAAGGAGTAAATCTCTTTTATTTTTTTAAGTTTTATTTAAATTCCAGTTATTTAACATACAATATAATATTAGTAGAGATTAGTAAATATAAAGAAGGGAAGGTTTGAGTGAAATGGTCCCTCAGATGACCAATCACTATCCAAGTGACCATCTGTGTGTGGGATTGATAGGACACAAATAGACTGAAGGGTTTGATTGCCTGGGGGAGAGTGAAGGTGGTCAAGGGAGCCCTGGCTTGAAGTTCAGGGGACCCAGCACCAGAGAACATAGATGGAGAAGCTGGGCTCCAGGGTTCAGAGGTTGGATGGGGCTTTCAGCAGGGGTCATTTAAGAGGGATAGAATTGGAAGTCAGGAAATCATGGACTGATGACATATCAACAAACCCCAACTCTGACTTAGTTGATGAGCCTGATAAGTGACAATGGCACTAGGACTGCGTAGAGCTCTGGGGTGGCTCCAGTCCACCAATCACGGTCTGGCTTCCTCTCACGTGTCCTCAGTGTTATCATCATTGTCTTCCTGTTGATTTCCAGTTTCCCAAATGCCCGAGTTCAGAGCCCTTGCAGACTCGGAGTCTGGTGAGAGTCAGTTTTCTGGTTCCTAGATGGCCCTGCCCAATGTGAACCCAGGACCGCCATGACCGCGTTGGCCAACCCTTCCATCTCTGGCCATCCAAAGGGAAGGTAATGTTTCCACGCTATTGTTATCATCCCAAGGAAACACAGAGCAATTACAACTTGCTGCTTTCTTAAGTCACTAGCCCATCTTTTAGAGTCACAGAAGGCCAGTTCTGTGCCTTCTAGCTGTTCCATCATTTTTTTGACAGAAGCACAGTGTCCTTTGCCATCAGCGTGAGGTTTGCAGGAAAGTTGCAAGTGAACTGGAGCCTGGAAAATGTTGCTCTGCTGAGATCTCGCCAATGGAGAACACTCAAGCAGGCTCAGAGGGAGCTGGGGATGTACCCTTGCTGGGGGAAGCCCTGGCCAGCACACTCTTTATGGCATCACCTCTGAGGCTCATTCCATTTGGGGGAGACAGCCCCATGCTTCTTAAGACTCCAACACTGTAGTTTCCTCCTACAACATCCTCTCCCCTAGAAGTCGAGAAGAACCTGTTAGGAAATGTGGTGACAGAAAACAATCACTAGATGTGTCTGTACTTCCCTAATATTTCTTCTATTTTTTTCTGTCTACCCTTCCTTTCTGTTAACTGAAATTCTTCTTATAGACTGTTTTCTGTCAGATCTGCTTACCTTTCACTCTGTTTTACTGAAATGTGGACTTGTGACTAGGCCCCTTCCAATCTCCCGTATGTGCTTCTTCTTTCCTGCCAACATTGGAATTTAACAGAAATTGGGAAGTGGCTTGAGGCTGGCAGGACAGAGCCACAAATACACCATATTTCTTTGTTATTTGTGCTTAATAAATTGTTGGCAGCCTTGTCTGTTTTAGCTTCTTGGCAGTATTTGGTCTCTCTTCCCTTGGCAGTTTTCCCCCATTTTGAACACTTAGGGAAATTTATGTAGAGAGCTTTTAAAAGGTCCATTTTTAGACCAAAAGATATAAGACTCACAGCTGACCTGGTGCCATCAAGCAGCCAAGAAGTGCGGCCTTTACCGTAACCAGCAGCCACTGAAGTGCAAATGGATTTCGAATCTGAGAAACACAATGTGTATTTGCAACTTTTATAACATATCAGTAAAAGTCTTCAAAAGGGATTTCTGCAGGTGTGGAATCTCACTGTAAATTAATGGGTGAGAAGCTCTGATAAAGAAAACTGCAGCTAATAAAATGCAAATTACATTGAAATGCAAAAGATCTTAGCAACATGTCTCTATGGCAGTGAACTCTCTCATTTGTTTAATTCAGTTTCAGCTCATGAAGAACAAACTAGAAGAGGCTGTTCCCAGCACTGTAAGCACACAGCGTCACTGGGTTGACCAGCATCTCGATCTTTGTGCTGGGGCACATTTCAGTTCACGTGGAGCACAGGCTATGACACTGTGAGCTGTGTGAATTTAATTTAACAAATTGTCATGCACATAAAAACAGGTTCCACTCTGGACAGTGGGATCTGCTCAATAGTTTAGTCCACATCTCATTTGATTAACAGCAATTTAGAGGAAAAATATCTTAAAAGTTGGGGGAAAATCCATTTAAATGGAAAGTCAATCACTGGTCTGTTTTATGGCCAGCCCACCCTAGTCTAATACAGTACCCCTCTGACCTATACTTACACATTCTTTATTGCAAACACTGAAGCCCTCGAGTACATGGATTGTGCAATTTCAAAAGAATCAATATTACCATTTAAAATATGCATTAGGGAGCTTTGGGAGAAATACAACACATTGTTAAGAATATTTATCTCTGAGTTGCGGGATTGTTTTCTTTCTTGTTACTTGTATGTGACTGTTTTACAATTTGAAAAATGTGTGATTTTAAGAAAGCAAAGAAATACTGATGTCTTTTTTCCAAATGGAATTAGCAGTCATAAAAACTGGAATCCAATATGTGTGCGAGCATTTTCTTGACACTTGAGCAAGTTTTCAGTCAAATACTCAAATACTCATAACTGAGAGTATTTTGTATGCATGTTATTGTAGGTGTCCCAAACTCTGCTATCCAATGTCAATGGAAGTCTCTCTACCAAAGGTTAGTGAACTGGCCTGCCCAGTGTGGCTGATGTCCTTTTTTTTCTTTTCTTTTTTTTATGGCTTAAGAGTAAAAAATAGCCTTTTACATATCAAATGGTTATATTTTACTTCATTGTATTTTCAAATGGTTTTATAAGCACCTACACAATAACCTGAATGTTTTGCCCGCAAAACCTAAAACATTTATTATCTGAGCCTCCAAGAAAAACATTCACTGGCCCCCGATCAGAAAGTAGTCCAGAATCAAATAAGTTTGGTAAACAATAGGTTAAAATTGAAAAAGTTTGTATCATGTAACCCTGCCAACAATTTAATGTGCTATTAGTATGATGGCTATAGCTAAACTGTAACTTTAACTACAAATATGCCACCTCGACAAAGTATGTGACCATGGAAAAATTATGCTCTGGCATAACTTTTGATACAGTCCAGGTCTTGGTTCCACAGAAAACTATTTGCCATAAAGTTTGCATATAAACTGCATGTTTCAACTAGGGGAAGCTTTCTTGTACCCTGATGGGAATCCATAGAAATTATTTATCATGTTCAAGGCCTGCATGCCTTGAAAAAAAAATAGGTTTACAAAATGTTGCCTCTGCCTACTAATAGTTTGCAATCATTTTGAGGAGTAGAAGAGAATCTTTGTTTGCATAAATGTAGAATGGCATCCTCTCAAAGACCTAGGTAATAGTAGGAGAAGTTGTGAATTAAATATGGATTTATTATTTTTTTTCTTAGCACACAGTCGAAGTACCCTTCTTTCTAGGGAGCAGAAATCAGACATCTTGTTTTCAGAACTTGCTTGTCTTTATCCACTGGATTGATGAACACACTTTTTACTGTGTCCATTGGGTTGCAAAGAACTATTAAGCTCTTCTCGTATATTTTACATGGCAGCACTTTAAAAGGGAAGAGAATGCAGAATCTCTGGAGGAAGAAATAGGTGGAAAGTGGGTCTGAGGCCCAGGACACTTCTTGAGATGCTCTACATGCTGTGAATGGCAAGGAAGTCAGGACAGGCAGACCTTCAGTCAATGGGGAGCAGCGCAAAAGAATTCAAGAGCTGGCTGGCTAAGTCAGCACTGCACCAATATTCAAGCCAAGTACAGGCTCCCCTTGCCCTGAGTGTGGGAATAGTGCTTAGCCTGTTGTTTAGAATTCGTTTGGTCAGTCATGTCCATCACACAAATGACGTCAATTTCACACACAGACTTGAGACATTGCTGCCTGGAGGGGGACAGGAAGACAGCACAAATTCAGGAATTTTTTTAAGGTTCCAAAAGCCTGAACTCTGTGAGGCAGGTTTTATTTTATCCACATACCAGAAATAAAAGTGATATTTTAAAAGATGTATTGCCTTGACCTAGAACATAGGCAAATCCTCTGACTCAAAATGTTCAATCACTCAGCTTACTTAACTCCTCATGTCCTCAAAGGGCATTTGAGTCCTCCCTGGAGGCAGCCTGCAAGTTCCTGGTCTCTGAGTTCAGGAATCCAAAAAAGCCTGGATTTTACCTTTACATAGCTCCAAAACAAGAGCACAATCCTATAGAATCCAGAATAGATCAAATATGGGGTCACAAGTACAAAAGAGTCAACCATCAGCAAGTACAAAAAGTAAGAGATCATACCACACATATTTTCAGACCACAACACTATGAAACTTGAAGTCAACGAAGTCAACCACAAGAAAAAATTTAGAAAGACCTCAACTACATAGAGGTTAAAGAACATCTATGAATGAATATCTATAAGAAGAACATCTATGAATGAGTTAACCAGGAAATTAAAGAAGAAATAAAAAAAAAATACATGGAAGCAAATGAGAATGAAAGCAAGACAGTTCAAAATCTTTGGGATGCAGCAGGCAGTCCTAAGAAGGAAGTATATTGCAATGTAGGACTTCCTCAAGAAGCAAGAAATGTCTCGAATACACAACCTACCCTCACATGTAAAGGAGCTATGAAAGGAACAGCAAATAAAGCCTAAAGCCAGAGGAAGAAACTTTAGAGAAGAAATAAATGATAGAGAAACAAACAAGCAAACAAAAACAGTAGAACAGATTAAAGAAACTAGGAGGTGGTTCTTTAAAAGAGTTAATAAAATTGATAAACCCCTAGCCAGACTTATCAAAAAGAAAAGAAAAAGGACCCAAATAGATAAAAATCATCAGTGAAAGAGGACCGGTCACAACCAACACCACAGATATACAAACAACTGTAAGACAATACAATGAAAAATTATATGCCAACAAACTGGGCAATCTAGAAGGAATGGACAAATTCCTAGAAACATACGAACTACCAAAACTGAACAGGAAGAAATAGAAAATTTGAATAGATCCATAACCAGTGAAGAAATTGAATCAGTAATCAAATATCTCCTAACAAACAAAAACCCCAGACCAGTGGCTTCTCAGGGGAATTTTATCAGACATTTAAAGAAGAATTAATATCTATTCTTCTCAAACTGATCCAAAAAATAGAAATGGAAGGAAAACTTCCAAACTCACTCTACAAAGCCAGAATTACCTCTATTCCAAAACCAGACAAAGACTCCACTAAAAAAGAGAATTATAGACCAATATCCCTGAGGAACATGGGTGCAAAGATTCTCTTAAATATTAGCAAATTGAATCCAACAGTACATTAAAAGAATTATTCACCATGATCAAGTGGGATTTATTCCTGGGCTGCAGCGGTAGTTCAGTACTTGCAAATCAATCAATTTTAATTTAATCAATCAATATTAATGTGATATACCACATTAATCAAAGAAAGGATAAGAACCATATGATCCTCTCAATAGATGCAGAAAAAGCATTTGACAAAATACAGCATTTTTTTCTTGATAAAAACCCTCAACAAAGTAGGAGTAGAGGGAGCATACTTGAATATCATAAAAGCTGTACACAAAAGACGCACAGCTAATACCATCCTCAATGTGGAAAAACTGAGAGTCTTTCCCCTACAGTCTGCAATAGGCCAAGGATGTCCACTCTCCATATTACTATTTAACATAGTACTGGAAGTCTTAGTCTCAGCAATCAGACAACAAAAAGAAGTAAAAGACATCCAAATTAGCAGGGAGAAGTCAAACTTTTACAATTTGCTGAAGACATGATACTCTATGTAGAAAACCCAAAAGACTCCACCAAAAAATTGCTAGAACTAGCACATGAATTCAGCAAAGTTGCAAGATATGAAATCAATGTGAAGAGGTTTGTTGGATTTCTATACACCAATAACAAAGCTGCAGCAAAAGAAATCAAGGAATTGATCCTATCTGCAACTACATCAAAAACGATAAGATACCTAGGAATAAACCTAATTAAAGAGGTAAAAGATCTGTACTCTGGAATCTATAGAAACTTATGAAAGAAATTGAAGACACAAAGAAATGTAAAGGCATTCCATGCTCATGTATTAGAAGAACAAACACTGTTAAAAAGTCTATACTACCCAAAACAATCAACACATTTAATGCAATCTATACCAAAATACTATCAGATTTTTTTCAGAGAGCTAAAACAATCTTAAAATTTGTATGGAACCACAAAAGACCCCAAATAGCCAAAGCAATCCTGAAAAAGAAAAACAAAACTGGAGGCATCACAATTCCAGATTTCATGTTCTATTACAAAGGTATAATCATCAAGACAGTGTGGTACTGGCACAAAAACAGACACATAAATCAATGTAACAGAAGAGAGAACTCAGAAATTGACCCTCAACTCTACGATCAACTAATCTTCATCAAAGCAGGAAAGAATATTCACTGGAAAAAAGACAGTCTCTTCAAATGGTGTTGGGAAAAGTGGATGGCCACGTGCAGAAGAATGAAAGTGGACCACTTTTTTACACCACACACAAAAATAAATTCAAAATGGATGAAAAACCTAAATGTGAGATAGGAAACCATCAAAGTCCTAGAGGAGAAAACAGGCAGCAAACTCTGACATCAACTGTAGCAACTTCTTACTAGACACATTGCTGGAGGCAAGTAAAACAAAAAGAAAAACGAACCTTTGGGACTTCACCAAGATATAAAGCTTCTGCACAGTTAAGGAAACGATCAACAAATCTGAAAGACAAAATGGGAGAAAATACTTGTAAACAGCATAGCCAGTGAAGGTTTAGTATACAAAATCTATAAAGAACTTATCAAACACAACACCCAAAAAACAAATAATCTAGCTTAAAAATGGGCAGAAGACATGCATAGACACTTTTCCAAAGTTATCCAGATAGCTAACAGACACATGAAATGATGCTCAGCATCACTCATCCTCAGGGAAATTGATGAAAATGAAAACCACGAGATACCACCTCACGCCTGTCAGAATATCTAAAGTCAGGAATACAAGAAACAACAGGTATCAGTGAGGATGTGGAGAAAGGGGAATCCTTTTGCACTGTTGGTGGTGCAGGCACCCTGGGGGGCGGTATGGAGTTTCCTCAAAAATTTAAAAATAGAGCTACCCTATGATCTGGCCATTGCCTATTAGGTATTTACACAAAGGATGCAATAATGCAGTTTCAAAGGAGTACATGCTCCCCAATGTTTAAAACAGCATTATCAACAATAACTACAAACTATGGAGAGAGCCCATCGACTGATGAATGGATAAAGAAGATGGGGTATATACATATAATGGAATATTACTCAGCCATCAGAAAGAATGAAATCTTGCTATTTGCCGTGACCTAAGTGGAGCTAGAGTGTATTATACTAAGTCAAATAAGTCAGAGAAAGACAAATACTCTATGACCTCAGTCATATGTGGAATTTAAGAAAGAAAACAGATGAACATATGGGAAAGGGGAAAAAAAGAGAGGGAAACAAACTATAAGACACTCTTAAAGAAAGAGAACAAACTGAGGGTTGGGAAGGAGGTGAATGGGGGATGGGCTAGATGGGTGATGGGTATTAAAGAGGGCATTTGTGATGAACACTGAGTGTTGTATTTAAGTGATGAATCACTGAATTCTATCCCAGAAATCAATATTGTACTGTATGTTAACTAAAGTTTAAATTAAAAAGCACAATCCTAGATGCCCATCAACAGATGAATGGATAAAGAAGAAGTGGTCCATATATACAATGGAATACTATGCAGCCATCAAGAGAAACGAAATCTTGCCATTTGCAATGACATGGATGGAACCTGAGGGTATTATGCTAAGCGAAATAAGTCAGTCAGAGAAAGACAATTATCACATGATCTCTTTGATATGAAGAATTTGAGAGGCAGGGTGAGTGCTTGTGGGGGTGGGGGAGGGAAATGAAACAGGAAGGGATGGGGAGGGAGACAAACCATAAGAGACTCCTAAACTCAGGAAACAAACTGAGGATGGCAGGGGTTTAAGGGGGTAGGGATAGGGTGACTGGGTTGTGGACATTGGGGAGGGTATGTGTTATGGTAAGTGCTGTGAAATGTGTAAGCCTGACGATTCATGTACCCTGGGGCAAATAATACAATATATGTTAATAAAAAAAAACCACAATCCTATTTCCTAAGCATTAATCATATAAATCAGACAGGTGATAAAGTTGATTAGACATCAGGGCAGCACAAAGTTTGGGATAGCCAAATCATTCCTACAAGAATTGGAGATTTGAAGCAATCTCAGACTTTCCCATAAACCAGAAGACAGAGACAACTTTGAGACCCAGTGAAGCACGGAGTCTGCCTGAGGCCACAGGTGATTCCTTGCTGCATCAGGACGTTCTCTGTACCAGACTGAACGCGTGAGATCTCTAACTGACATTAGAAGAGGTGCCACTTACACAAAGAGAGATATTTGGGGAATAAAATGTCTCCCTTTTATGCCCTTATAAATATATACTGCCGTTCATATTTTAAGTGGGCATACCCCATAATTCAATAAACCATACAATCCATAAAATTGGTTTAATGTAAGAAATACAAGCAGCGCAGATAGAACGTGCTAAAGGCATTCTGGAGATAAGGACTCTTCATTATCTTCCACCAGTAAGTCCTACTAGGAATTCAGATTAGCGGGTGTAAAAGGAGATCTTCTAATCATTTTTTTTTTTCCTCTTTTTCCCTCTCACCCTGGATGGTCTCTGATAAAAAGGATGTGTTACAGACCAGCTTCTAAGCTGTTCTTTCCCATTCTTTATTCTCGAAGATCATTTCAGAAGCACTTTATGTTAGTGGGTTTTAAAATAAGACAACTTGGCCAGTATTGTTCAGTTCTCCATGACATCTGCATCTATGGGATTCTTATGTTCCTTCGTTCCCTCAAAGGTAGGTACACCTGACATGCCCTGACGATGAGAAGCCACACAAGTCACTCTCAATCACTTGCAAACATGGCAGTCACACCTCCCAGCTAGTGCTCCCTCTCCCAACACTGATTTTCAACTGAAAATCCCTCTCCCAGCTAGTGCTCCCGCTCCAGGTGACTCTACCCATGGCGTGGTGAGCTCAGAGCATTTACTGCTTTGGGGATGGCGGCCAGGAAGCCCTGATATTCTGGCTCAGAATATCAAGCCAACACCTGGGGCAGCTGCCCTAATGAGTTACACAGACTAAGAGCACACTATCTGTGGGAGAAAGCATCCTCTTTTCATGGGTTTCATAATTCACAGAGATTGTTGGTCATTACAGAATAACAGAGACTATTTGGACTCATAGAACTTTTCTCGAGGTAAAATTCGGCAACTCATTATACCTAAGATAAGATTGTTTGGATTTATGTGCATGTGTTTTATTGCCATTTACACGTCATGCTTCCAAAGCACAACCCAGCATTAAATGTATTGAAGAAGATGGACACATACATATGCATTCAGGAAAAAAGCAAAATTTCTTCTCGCATTTTGCAATTTCTTGTAGAAAAGTTCTAAATGCTACAAGTAGCTGGTCGTGCAGATAATTTTCAGCCACAGTATGCCGTTTGCACTGAAAACATTGCTCAAAATGCATACTGACAAATGCCTGATTCTTTCTAGTCCTAATGAATAGAACAGGTTGTCATAACAAATTGCTATCTTCTAGAACAGATTTTGAGAGAAAAAAGCCAATAGCGAGAATGTCAATGATTCTTGGGCTTTTCAGTTTACGATAAGTGGAGATCAATACCATTTATTTAAACGGCCATGTATTACACCTGCTATAATTCTTTTCACATTTGTGTCAACTTGGCATTTCCCTAGAAATTTTTTTGGAAGAAAAGCAGCAACAATGTAGACTTTTTTTTCCCCTTTCTCTCCTATGAGTCTTTATGTATGATGTTTTTATAGAAAGGCTA
>CM053608.1:1880151-1977192 GCA_028646535.1 Procyon lotor | reverse complement strand
CAGAAAAGCTACTAAAAATACTACTTCCTTTTCCATCTATATATTTATATAAGACTGGATTTTTCCATATAAACTCAAACTACAGCTACATAATGCAATAGATGGAATAAAGGAGCAGATGGGAATCCATCTGTCTTCTATTATGCCAGATATTAATAGATTTCAAAGGTAAAACAATGTCACGCTTCTAACTGCTTTTTTTCGTTTTGAAAAATATAGTTCTTTTCATAAAATATGTTGTTTATGCTAACAATGAGTTGATTGTTCTTATTTTAAAATAGATTAGTGAGTGTATTTTTCATTTCTGTTTTAATTTCTAATATAGTAAATATTGACAAATACAACCCATGTAAACAGACGCTGCTTGGTATTCTCAAAAATTTTTAAGAGTATGAAGGAATCCTGAGACTAAGCTCTTTGGAAAAGATAATAATGATGTCACACTTCTCAAGCTAACAGAAAACTCAATAAGTTAGTCTTTCCTCCAGGAATTTTCCTTAGCCAGTCCTCTTCAATTTCTTCCAAATGGCCAAACTCTTCTGTGTTGTCTGTCAAGACACAGCTTTTCCATCTTCTCCTTACTACTCAAATCAGTACAGACTTATCTTCTCCCAAACTGTGAAAAGCATTTCTCTTCTCTGGTTCTATATCACACTATTTATAAACTAAATGATGGCATTTGTCACAATGTGCTTTAGTTATTGCCTCCCTCGATTGTCTTCTCCAGAGGATAGAAAGACGCCTGATGGCACCATCTCATTTTCTTTGGGGACAGGAATTAGATATTTTCTTCCCTATATCATCAATACCTAGCTCAGTCCTTGCATATGACCCGTGCTTGCAAATATTTTGGGAAAGGATGACTCTGATTTTTGTGGAATTTACAAATACTTAGAAAATGTTGGTGAATATGTTATAGTCAAGATATTTGCTCTCATCGGAAGTGTCTTCCCAGAGGACTGTCCCATATTATCCCATATCCCGTATGTGTTTCCAAAATTATCTATGGTAGTAAAGGTGTGTCAGAGAGGTCCATTGTTTGAACCCTCATACCCACTGAAATGTTCACAAATGTCTGTAAAACTCTGTGTAATAAGTAAAACTTTATTTTGCCAGTATTTTCATGGTACTACTAGTCAACCTTACATCTTAAACCCTATTCTGATAATGAAATGTATGGAACATTTGTTTTGGTCTTTATTTAAAATCTTCATCTGTGCTTTCCTTTCCTTATCTTAATTGTTTACCTCCCCAGAGGTCATCACCATCACCATCAGGCCCTAAGATACTGGAAGAATCATTTCAATTCCTTAATAAACAAATTATTCTTATCAAGTCTGTTGCAGTGACATTGTGTCCACTGTATTGACAACTACCCAGAAGCTGCCATCTCAAAGAATATGTCCTTCACTAAGTGCTTTCCAAAATGTCACTACTGACAGCATTCACAGCAGCTGTTTCAATATAGAAGACACATATTCTTTGGAGCACAGTGGTAGCCTCAGCTCTAAGACCTGTCATTTTCTAAGGTTCTGCCCCTTGGATGGCTGCCTTTCTTGCCCAAAATGAATCATTCCATCTCACGTTGCTGCCTGGCACATTGATACACACCTGCTGCTACAACTCTGCCTGAAGGAGTAATTCCATATGTCACTGTGCCAGCTCTCAACTCATACCTCCCAGGGTGACCCTACTTCATCTGAGATGCTCAGGAGCTGCTCAGATGTCATGCCGTCAATCATCTTGTAGATGTCTGTTTCAGGATGCCTGGCCTCATTGCTTCAGGACCTCCTCATTATTGATCTTCTGTTGCTATTTGCTATCAAGCTTCATGTGTAAGTGACTCTGATAGTCTTTCTTAAGGAACTGAAGGTCACATTCAAACAGATTCAAATCTTGTGGTTAAAGAAGATCAAAAAGACCACTTATCTTTAGAGTTTAGCTTGATAGCAGCTCTAAGCCCAGTTTCTCAAGAATGTAGGATGTTGGAGTTTCCTTGATGTGTTTTCCATTTCTTAGACCATTTGCTAATTGTCTGAAAGGAAAAAATAAAAGCATAATTTTGTAGCTGCTTTAAAATCATAATATCATGGAACTTTAGTACTGGAAGAAATATGTCATTAACTCCAATCTCCCATTCACACTGTAAGATATGTATGCATGTATGTATGTATGTATCATCTGTTTATCGAGTGCAGTATGGAACATATGAACCTAATAGCTTCAAGACTCTCCATGAGAAAATCTGATTTGCAGTCTCAACTACAAATTTATAATTTTTACAGTGTTAAAAAATGTACCAATTATATATTTCAAAAGTTACATGGTATTTCATGATTCTTATGAGGATATTTATAGTGTCTCTTCCCATAATACTTTCATATTTCATCTGTTGTATGGACACTATATTAAAACATTCTGAGTTACCCACCCTTGTTCAGTTCAGTCTGTCCTGTGTACAACGATGCGCATACCTGATAAATCGCATACAGTCAAAGATCTGAGGCTTGATCTCATTCTATTCTATTTAATAGGTAACTTCTTTGGTTAACCAGTATCAGTGGCTTTTAATCCATCCCCCTCTCTTGGAATTTTGGCAATGCTTTTAAAAAAATATTAACCTATAAACCTGTATATATTATTTATATATTTCTATAAAATCATTCATAATAATAGGCATAATAAATTTAAGAAATTAGTATCAGTTCCAAATCTATGTCACAACATTTCCCACTTAGCTCAAAAGTCACCTTTACAATGTACTGGACTTTATAATATGTTTTTATGTTGTTTCTAGCAAATTCTATGGTGTTACCAGTAGATAGACGCCAATGTAACCCCCAAATGCACTCAAGTGTTTATATGAAAATAATTAGCAGGGCATAAAATTGCATTTTCATAACTCTAGGAGTGATGATTCTTCAAATCTGTAAACTGGTGACTAATATTATAAATAAGAAAGCCCAAGAACTAATTGGTGTATGTTGTTTAGACATATACACACACAACAAGTATCAAGTTCCTAATAAAATTCATAAACTGCAGAAGCTCTTCTCTCTTCTCCAATAAAATATGTGCAAAATCGTATTTTAAGGATGACATATAAATGCTAGTTATTAATTAAAATTTCAAAAATTACCATGTTAAACCATCTGAAACACCTCCTATAATTAGCTATCACCATAAAAGCTCATTAGAGCCCACAGTATGCTACCACCAAAAATGCAATTTAAATAACTTTGTTACATGAATATTTAAACAAAAATTTCTTTGACTCACAGTGATCAGTGGGAAAACTATTTATGGGTTTGGTCACAACTTTTTCCCAAGAACCAGCTGGTCCCAAACCTCTCTTCTCTGATGATGGGCCCTGACACAACACTGGCGAATAAGCACCTCACTCCCGTGCCTACTCTGATCTTTGGTCCATAGAGCTTGCCACCTCTGATTCTTCTGGATGAAGAAAAGTAAGAGAATTGTGCCTTCAAACGATTAGGAAGCAGTAAAGCAAGCCCAATCAAACGCATGATACACTAGAGATGTGAATTCTAGAAGTAGTAAGAACAGTTTAGGATCACTCTGGTTCCAAGTGTGTTAGGCCCCTTAGAAAGAAGCAGATACTTACATTTAATTATTTGTTTCTGGGTCTTAGAGTGGTTTGGGTTTCATTAGGAGCTAATGTGTACAAAGGAAAGAACCAAGGAAAGGTAAGACTAGGAAGACGGTGAGGCGACAGAGGTAGCAGAGCCCAGGGACAAAATAAGGAAACCTTTTCCCTATTCCATTTCCCAGAGGCTTGACATCAAGGACAATGTTTCTAAGTCATTAGGATGAGCTACTGTGACAGTGTATCGGGAGGAAGAGGACAGAATGCTGCACATTCACCTTCTCAGCCACCAGAGCTAGTCTAGTATTTCCAGATTAGATAGCACCCAGACTTAAGTGGCATTTTAGGCAAGAAGAGTGCAGTGTTAGAGATGTTTAAGGCATTTGGATCCAAACAGTACAATACTGTTTGCTTTACCAGCAGCATCTTTTGTCCTGGCCCACAGACTTCACTTGTACTTCAAGATCCATCAGGACACTCATTCACCCTCTCATTTACTCGCCCATACATTTGCTCACTCGGTCATTTATTTACCCACCCAGCAAAGGAATGAGTTTACTGAGTGCCATCACAATGGCCAAAACCTGAGGTAGGTGCCAGGAATTCAAATAAGAAAAAATACAGCCCTTTTCCTTAAAGACACAAAAGCAACCAAGGAAGATAGACAGGTAAATAGTTAGACTAGTATAACATGATGTCGGCTGTAAGAAGAGATTGTTCGTGCAGACAGGGGGAGCACAGGCAAGATGACCATTTGTGAAATACCGCTGGTTCTTCTCTCCCAGTTATACTCGAATGCCCCTCCTTGTCTCCGGGCATCCTACTCATTCCTCCAGGGAAACATTGGCCAGGCGGAATTTTAATCATCCGTAGGATTGTCTCCTTCACTGGGCAATTAACTTCTTGAGAGCATGACTAAGTTGGTCCTCTTTTTGTCATCTCCACAACTAACACAGCTTCTCACACATGTTTGCAAATGAGTGAATAAAGCAAAGAGGACAGTAGTCAGCCTTGCTGGCCTCGGCTAATCTCACCTACTTCTTGGAAGCATTATTCCTCAGCCCTTCTCCTCGCTCGATCACTACACCCGTGACAAATGGGAAGTGCAAGGCGTGATAGAAAATTCTTCGTGTTGTGGCCAAAATGAATTTGCCTGGACACCATTTATAATTCCTTCTCACCAGAACACTGGAATTATTCCCAAAGAGGAGCTCATTTGATTATAGTTTCTATTGCCTCTAACTTGGGAGAGCTCCAACGATGTTAGAGTTCGACACGTGATCCAGACACATGCAGTCATGAAACATCTTTCTCTCTCACCACCAAGTCACTGCTGCTAAATTTATCAACCCGCTGCTCCGGGGCTGGCATATTCTGCCACAAAAGTGAAAGGCACTGGCAGCTCTGGAGGCTGGAATCAGTTTCCAAGAGCTGCTATAGGAAATTATCACCATTTAGTGACTTGTAAAAACACAGTGTTATGATCACATAGGCCCAGAGGTCAGAAGTCTGAAGCGCGCCTCTCTGGGCTAAAATTAAGGTCTGGGCAGGGCTGTGTGCCTTTCTGAGGTTTGGGGGAGTAAATCCAGTTTCTTCCCTTTCTCAGCTTCTAGAGGCCGTCAGCATTCCCTGGCTGGGGGTCTCTTTCCATCTTTATCTGTGGCTGGTTGAGTCTCACACTGAAGCACTCTGACACGTCTCTGCCCCCCTGTGTCACTCATGAGGACCTACGTGATGACGCTGTGCCTACCCTCATAATCCAGAGTAATCCCATCTCAAAGTTACCCGACTGGCAAATTTAATTCTACCTACAGTCTTAATTCCCTTTTGCAATAGAACATAACAAATTCACAGGTTCCAGGGATTCAGAGGTGGACATTTTGGGGGTCCTTTATTTTGCATGCTATGCTTCCTTTACGTGCCTGCTTTAGTGTTCACTCCCGGGAAAGCCCATCAGGGTGTCCCTTGTGTGCACAGTCTTACCTGCTGACCACTATGTTGTTAAGAAGCAGAGAAGAAGTTAGTTCTTAGCTTATGCCTAAAAGAAGGGCGTGTCTAATCGTAGAATTTGGTATAGTCTTTTTATACCAGAATTGTTTATCCTAAAAGGGAGGGATGAATTTGCAAAAGCTTGGATATCCGGGGCACCTGGGTGGCTCAGTGGGTTAAGCTTCTGCCTTCGGCTGAGGTCATGATCTCAGGGTCCTGGGATCGAGCCCCACAACAAGCTCTCAGCTCAGCAGGGAGCCTGCTTCCCCCTCTCTCTCTGCCTGCCTCTCTGCCTACTTGTGATCGCTCGTGCTCTCTCTCTCTGTCAAATAAATAAATAAAATATTAAAAAAAAGAAAAGCTTGGATATCCTTCTCCAGGATGACTTCACGTTGTGAAGAGAGAACTAGAGAAAACCGCTTCTGCTCTGTGCTTTGGATGGTATCTTCGGGGTCGCAAGTAGACTGCTTGCGTGGGGGTTTTTGGGTCCCTCTCACTTCCTGCGGAGGCTTCTGTGGTGTCCTTACTGGGCTTGGGGCTGTCAGCTGCCTCTCCGTCCTCAGTACCCCGCAGCAGGGCTGTTAGATTTCTTCCCAGCGCTGCTCTCAGAACAAATGTGTCAGCACTTTGTAACAGATGGCTGCCTTCAACAGTGAGCACAGCCTCTTAATATATCACAGAGGCTTCAGGAAATGCTGGGTGCACATCTCAGAGCCGGGCTGGCTGCACCGTGAAGTCCAGGCTAGTTTCCTGCGGGACTCCGGGAAAAGAAGCCGTGAAAAATGGCGACAGAGAACCACCCGCCAATGATGCGCTTTCCTCTGCTGAGCACAGGCAAAGGCCTCTGTCGTCCTGTGGGAAAAAGCCACTCCATTCCCAGGGCTGAGATGGCTAAAGTGACAGCTGAGTAAAGACTCATTCTTCCACCCACGGGCTGTTTGACTTAGAGCAAATCACTACACCTTTCCAAGCTGCATTTAGCTGAAAAGTAGAAATGCGTACTTGTCCCAGCTTTTGAGAAGACTGAGGTAGAAAGTTCTTTGAAAGTAGCAGACAGAACAAACATAAGGAACTATTATTTTGTTGTTTCTATTAAATGCAATGCTGCCGGGCTTGATTCAATTAATCCGAAGCTTAGGCTAAGTTAGCCGGGGATTCTCAACAAGGTGCTCAAAAATTATTTGGAAATGTATGAGTTATTTTGCATTGTCACAAAAAGCAGCAAGGTACTGCGTTTTAGTGGGCTGAATCCCTGTGGGTCAGATAGACCAAAATTCATATGACAGCCCTCCACAGTAAAACTTATTCGGTCCCTTCTACTTGACAACCAAATATTCTGCTAATATCTTTTGGATGGGTGAGTATCTGAGTCTAGATACTCTTCATACACTTTTGAAGCTTAAAGCATTTTTTCCTGAGCTTTAATATCTACAGAATTATCCAAAACCTAATTATCATGAAAGTTGAAGAAGAATGTACTTTTTTGGTTCAGACATTTACCAAACGTTCATTCACAATTCCAGAAAAATCAAGATACCAATAGCCACCCCTGTCATGATATGCACCACTAATCCAATATACCTGCATCAGTCTGTGTTTGTAACTGAAATGTACACAGTATCTTTTATATATAAGAATAGTCTCATTTAAAATATGGGCTCTACCTAATTAAGGGTTGTCTTCTCTTGAATATAAATTCATGTGGATGAAGCTTCGACTATGTCGGGATGTGTTCTAGTACATCTGTTTCAACCAGTTGTTTCCCCAAGAATTTACATCATAAAAAGCATATTATTGTATTACAAATTACCTTTTTCGTTCATTTTAATGAAAGCTGTAATACTTGATTTTTTTGTTTACTTATGTCTGAATATAGGTTATATTATTCATGCATGTTTTTCAAGATTGCAGGTTGTCCTCAAAGGTAGTTCTCACAATGCAATTGATTACATTATTGTTTAACATCTTATTCGGGGAAAGGAACAAATTATAGCACTAAAAGCAAGAAATCTGGAATTAGGTAGACCTGAGATTAAATCTGATTTCCAGATTTGGTAACTATCTGATTTCAGCTGATATTGAGCCCCTGGCCTCTTATTCCTTAAAATTATTGTGGCAGGTCATCTAGGTGGCTCAGTTGATTAAGAATCTGTCTTCAGCTCAGATCCTGATCTCAGGGTCCTGGGATCAAGTCTTGCATTGGGATCCCTCTTCAGCTGGGAGCCTTACTCTCCCTTTCCTTCTGCCCCTCCCCCTACTCATGCTCTCTATATCTCTCAAGTGAACAAATAAAATCTTTTAAAAAATAAATGAATTAGTTAAACAAATACAATTATTGTGGATATGAGATAACAGTTATAACATACAAAAATTCTGAAGGGATAGAGAACAAACTTCAATGCCAACAGACCTCAAAAGAAAGCTAGGGTAGCAATTCTCATTTCAGACAAATTAGATTTTAAGCCAAAGATTATAGTTCTAGATACAGAAGGACACTATATCATTATCCAACAATAAGATCTAACAACTGTAAAAATCTATGCCCCCAATATGGGAGCAGCCAACCACATAAGCCAACTGCTAGCCAAAATAAAGAGACATATTGATAATAATACATTAATATTATGTATTATATAACTCAACGCTCCACTCACAGCAATAGACAGATCATCTAAGCAGAAAATCAACAAATAAACAAGAGCTTTTAATGACAATCTGGACCACATGGACCTCATAGATATAGACAGAACATCCCACCCTAAAACAACAGGATACTCATTCTTGTTGAGTGCACATCAAACTTTCTCCAGAATAGACCATGTACTGGGCCACAAATCAGGACTCAACTGATACCAAAAGATTGAGATTATTTCCTGCATTTCTCAGACTATAGTGCTTTGAAACTGGAACTCAATCACAAGAAAAAAGTTTGGAAGAAATTCAAATACTTGGAAGCTAAAGACCATCCTGCTCAAGAATGTTTGGATCAACCAGGAAATCAAAGAAGAACTTAAACAATTCATGGAAACCAGTGATAATGAAGACATACCAGTCCAAAACCTCTGGGATAAGGCAAAGGCAGTCCTGAGGGGGAAATACATAGCCATCCGAGCCTCACTGAAAAAAAATGGAAAAATCCCGAATACACAAACTATCTTTACACCTTAAAGATCTGGAGGATCAACAACAAATTAAACATAACCCATGCACAAGAAGGGAAATAATTAAGATTAGAGCAGAGATCAATAAATTAGAAACCAGAAATACAGTAGAATATATCAATGAAACTAGAAGCTGGTTCTTTGAAAGAATTAATAAGATCAATAAACCACTGGCCAGACTTATCCAAAAGAAAAGAGAAAGGACTCAAATTAATAAAATTATGAATGAAAGGGGAGAGATCATGACTAACATCAAGGAAATAAAAATAATTATCAGAAATTATTATCAACAGCTATATGCCAATAAATCAAGCAACATGGAAAAAATGGATGCATTCCTGGAAACCTATAAACTACCAAGACTGAAATAGGAAGAAACTGACAACCTGAATAGACCAATAACCAGTAACGAGAATGAAGCAGTGATCAAAAACCTCCCCAAAAAACAGAGTCCAGGACCTAATGAATTCCCTGGGGAGTTCCACCAAACATTCAAAGAAGAAATAAAACCTAGTCTCCTAAAGCTGTTTCAAAAAATAAAAACAGAAGGAAAACTTCTAAACTCATTACCTTGATCCCAAAACCAGGCAAAGGTCTCATCAAAAAGGAGAATTTCAGACCAATATCACTGGTGAATATGGATGCCAAAATTCTCAACAAGATCCTAGCTATTAGGATCCAACAGTAGAGTAAAAGAATTATCCACCATGACCAGGTGGGGTACAAGTGTGGTTCAGCATTCACAAATGAATCAATGTGATAGAACACATAATTATGAGAAGAGACAAAAACCACATGGTCCTCTCAATTGATGCAGAAAAAGCGTTTGACAAAATACAGCATTGGTTCCTGATTAAAACTCTTCAGAGTATAGGGATTGAGGGAACATTTCTCAATTTCCTAAAATCCATCTATGAAAAACCCATAGCAAATATCATTCTCAATGGGGAAAAGCTGAGAGCCTTTCCTTTAAGATCAGGAACGTGACAAGGATGCCCACTCTTGCTACTGTTGTTCAACATAGTACTAGAAGTCCTAACAATAACAGACAAAAAAAAAATAAAAGTATTCAAATTGGCAAAGAAGAAGTCAAACCCTCTGTCTTCGAAGATGGCATGATACTGTATGTGGAAAACCCAAAAGACTCCCCCCAAATTACTAGAATTCACAGCAATTCAGTAATGTGGCAGGAAACAAAATCAATGTACAGAAATTAGTTGCTTTCTTATATACTCACAATGTAACTGGAGAAAGAGAAATTAGAGAATTTATTCCATTTACAATAGCATCAAAAACCATAAAATATTTTGGAATAAACCTAACCAAAGAGGTAAAGGATCTATACTCTAGGAACATTCATGAAAGAAGTTGAGGATGACATAAAAAGATGGAAAAACATTCCATGTTCATGGATTGGAAGAATAAACATTATCAAGATGTCTATGCTGCCCAGAGCAATCTATACTTTCAATGCATTCCCAATCAAAATACTAATGGCATTTTTCAGAGTGCTGGAACAAACAATCCTAAAATTTGTATGGAACCAGAAAAGACCCCAAATTGCCAAGGAAATGTTGAAAAAGAAAAACAAAGCTGGGGGCATCACATTGCCTGATTTCAAGCTTTACTACAAAGCTGTGATCATCAAGACAGCATGGTACTAGCACAACAAGACACATAGACCAATGAAACAGAATAGAGAACCCAAATATGGACCCTCAACTCTATGGTCAAATAATCTTCAACAAAGCAGGAAAAAATATCCAATGGAAAAGAGTCTCTTCAATAAATGGTGCTGGGAAAATTGGACAGCTATGTATAGAAGAATGAATTTCGACCATTCTCTTACACCATACACAAGGATAAACTCAAAACGAATGAAAGACCTCAAGGTGAGACAGGAATCCATCAAAATCCTTGAGGAGAACATAGGCAGTAACCTCTTCAACATTGCCCACAGCAACTTCTTTCAAGACCTGTCTCCAAAGACAAGGGAAACAAAAACAAAAATGAACTTTTGGGACTTCATCAAGATAAAAAGCTCAGCAAAGGAAACAGTCAGCAAAACAAACAGGCGGGGCGCCTGGGTGGCTCAGTCTAGTGTCTGCCTTTGGCCCAGGTCATGATCCCAGGGTCCTGGGATCGAGACCCGCATCAGGCTCTCTGCTTGGCGGGGGGCCTGCTTCTCCCGCTACCACTCCCTCTGCTTGTGTTCCCTCTCTCGCTGTGTTTCTCTCTGTCAAATAAATAAAAAAATCTTTAAAAAAAAAAAAAAACAAACAGGCAACCCGTGGAATGGG
This sequence comes from Procyon lotor, assembly GCA_028646535.1. Taxonomy (NCBI): domain Eukaryota; kingdom Metazoa; phylum Chordata; class Mammalia; order Carnivora; family Procyonidae; genus Procyon; species Procyon lotor. Next base: position 1,966,135 of record CM053608.1, on the reverse strand, counting down.
AGAAGATATTTGCAAATGATACTACAGACAAAAGGCTGATACCAAGATTTATAAAGAACTTCTCAAACTCAACACCCAAAAAATAAATAATCAAGTCAAAAAATGGGCAGAAGACATAAACAGACACTTCCCCAAAGAAGACATACAAATGGCTAACAGACACGTGAAAAAATTTTCATCATCTTTAGCCATCAGGGGAATTCAAATCAAAACCACATTGACCTACCACTTTATACCAGTTAGAATGGCAAAAATTGACAAGGCAAGAAACAGCAAGTGTTAGAGAGGTTATGGAGAAAGGGGAACCCTCTTAACACTGTTGGTGGGAATGGTGGTGGCAATTTGTAGAGCCACTTTGAAAAACAGTGTGGAGGTTCTTCAAAAAATTAAAAATAGAGCTACACTATGACCCAGCAATTGCACTACTGGATATTTACCCCAAATAGTGAAAAGAAGAGCTATATGCACCCCAATGTTCTTAGCAGCAATGTCCACAATAGCCAAACTGTGGAAAGAACTGAAATGCCCTTCAACAGATGAATGGATAAAAATGTGATCCATATATACAATGGATTATTACTCAGCCATCAGAAAGAATGAGTACCCACAATTTGCATCAACATGTATGGGACTGGAGTTGCTTATACTAAGTGAAGTAAGTCAAGCAGAGAAAGTCAATTATCATAGGGTTTCACTTATTTGTGGAACATGAGGAATAGCATGGAGGACATTAGAAAAAGGAAGGGAAAAATGAAAGGGGGCAAATCGGAGGGGGAGATGGGCCATGAGAGACTATTGACTCTGGGAAACAAACTGAGAGTTTTAGAGGGGAAAGGGGAGCAGCGTGGGGGTATGGGTTACTGTGGTGATGGGTATTAAGGAGGGCACAGATTGCATGGAGCACTGGGCATTACATGCAAATAATGAATCATGGAACCCTACATCAAAAACTAATGATGTACTGTATGGCGACTAACATAACATAATAAAAAAATTTAAAAAATTGAAAAACTTTGAACAATTTATATATTGGTAAAGGTAGTTCTCAAAATGCAATGAAATTTTGACCTTCTAATTTTTTAACTGGAAACTCTTATTAAAATATATCTTTTGCATTACACAATTTTAAGTATGTTTTCAATTGCAGTTTAACATAATAAAGTTCAAATACCTGAGTGTACAGATAAATAAATTTTCACCAAGCGAATACATTCAGATTACCACTAGTTTGAAAAATAGAGTATTATGAACATCCAGGAGATCACTTTACACCCTTTAGGTCCCTACCCCTATTTCCTTTCCAAAGGAATCACCATCGTAAGTTCATAAACCACTGGTGGCTTTTAGCTTTTTAAAAAACTTTTATGAATGGATTGAATTGCATTTGACTTCTTTTACTCCCCTGTGCATTTATGAGATTCATTGTGAGTTGTTATTGATGCCTAGATATCACTGTCTATGTAGGCCAAAATGTATCCATCTGATAATTGAATTTTTCCAGTTACTGCTTATTCTAAATAGTGCTGCTATGAATATACTGTACATGTTTTTGGTCCATAAACATATGATATTCTATAGGATTAATAGTAGTAGAGCTTTCAGAACAGTAAGATAAGAATATATCCAACTTTCAAAGATAGAGTCAAAGGGTTTTTTGTTGTTTGTTTTTTTTTTTAAAGATTTTATTTATTTGACAGAGAGAAACACAGCGAGAGAGGGAACACAAGCAGAGGGAATGGTAGTGGGAGAAGCAGACTTTCTGCCGAGCAGGGAGCCCAATGCGGGGCTTGATCCCAGGACCCTGGGATCATGACCTGAGCCGAAGGCAGATGCTTAACAACTGAGCCACCCAGGCGCCCCTCAAAGGGTTTTTAAAGCTATAAAACATCACCTGTAAGAAGTGTTTGAGGGCATTATTGCAGAGCCTTGCCAATCCTCCATAGTTTCTATCTAATTCATGTTAGCAAAGTGCATAGAGCGGGTTATTTCCCTGATCAATAATGAGGTTGAGTAACTTTTAGTATGCTTATTAACTATTTGGATATTCTCCTTTGCACAGTGTTCCATTCAGATGTTTAACACAGATTCATGTGTTTAATTGTAGGTGTTCTTTAAACATTTTGGATACTAGTCCTTTGTTGAAAGAATATGTACACAGATACTGTCCACATGTAACCACGATCTAGTTTTGAAATATCATTATTTCTGACCTGGGCTAGTAAAACAACACCTTATTTCTTAACTTGTCTTACTTCTACTGTAGTCATATTTGTTTCTAAGGAAACTCTTGCTTGAAGTATAATACACATAAGGAAATGTCCATAAATTATAAATTTACAGCTAGATGTATATTCCACATGTTTAATCATTTTCCAGTGCAAAGTATTTTCTCATTTCCATTATCATTTCTTTAACTCTGGTAATTTAAATGTATACTAATTAATGTTCTGACATTTGCAGATCTTTTATCTACTGCATGTTGATTTCTAGATAAATTTCACTATATTCAGACAACACACTCGGAGTGATTTCTCTTAGAATGAAAAACAGGTTTTGTAGCTAGTTTAAAGATAGCTTCTTCCCAGTTCTATGAACGTTATCCATACGCCAATTAGGTCAAATTTATTGATATTGTTTCGATCTTTCATATCCTCACTGATTCTGTTTAATCTCTTCATTCTATTGGATACTAAGAAGAGCACATTAGAGGGTTCCAATCTGACTATGGCTTTTTTTCTTTCCTTTCAGGTCTATCTATCATTATATTATTTTGTTTGTGAACATTTTATTATAATAACATGCCATTGAATTTCTTTTCTTTTTTTATACTTTTTTTTGAATTCAAGTATGGTTGACACACAATATTGCATGAGTTTTCACTATATTATGCTTTAAGGCCATATTACTAGGTCCATTTGAATTTATCATTGCTGTATTTGGCCAGTAAATTGATACATAACATTACAAAATATCCTTTATGTTTTACTAATTCTTCTAACCTTAACTTCTCCTTTGATATTATTAAGCTATTTCTTTGAGATATAATTGATTCTTTAAATTTTTCCTTACTTCTAGCTTAATGTGACTTTCATATTTAAGAATCTCTTGAAAGTAATATTGATTTGAGGATTTTTAATCCAGTCTGATAATCTTTACATTTTAATTGAAGTACTTAATCCGTTTCATTTAAATTTATGATTGACACTTCATTTAAATCTGTGGACCTTCCATTCGTCAATGCCTTTTGCTCCTTACTTGCTTTCTTTTGTATAATAAAGTGTCTGTTTTTACCATCTCATCCTACCTTTTAATTAATTTATTTTACTGGTTACCTTCTTAACAACCTTAAGTTAGTAATAGCTAATACATATAAGTACTTTACCTGCTTTCAAGGCAGGAATTTTAGGAAATTTTAACTGCTTCATGTTCTATTAATTTTGTCATTTAATTTCATATATATTAATGTAACATGAAATTATTATTGTTTTATGTAGATAATATTCAATTAGACTTACACTGCAATAACCTTTCCTTATTGCTTCAATTACTTTCTGCATTTCCACACTGCCCTTCCTTCTGAAGAAGAGGATGGGATATCCAAGCAATCATTTCTCTTGTGTGCTTAGGCTGTATGTGTCCATGCACCTGTGTGCATGTGTGTGTGTGTGTGTGTGTGTGTGTGTGTGTGTGTGCAGTCATCTTCATTTTTGATGTTCTTTCTTCATTCCTGAACATCCAAGTTTCCATCAGTATCAACTCTCTAATGAAACTCCTTTACCATGTCTTGTGAAAAATCTGCTGATGACATATTCTACTAATTTTTTTCATCTGAACTTTCCTCTTAATTCCTGATGGATATGAAATACTGGAGTGACAATTCCTGTATTCTTGTTTCAGAAGGATTTTCCCCACTGTCTTCTAGTTTCTAAACTTCCTGATAAGAAATCTGCAGCATTCAAAGCACTGTCCTTCTGTGTCATTTTCTTCAGTTACTTTCTTTATCTTTGTTTTTCAACAGTTTGACTATGATGCTACTGGATGTGGCTTCTTTAAAGTTCACGTTTTGGAGCTTGTTTCATTTCTTGAACCTGCAATTTTATATTTTTAACAAATTTGATAAATTTTTGGCCATTGAGAATTTTACCCTTACTTGGTCTACTCCACTCTCCCCTCTCTCTGGTACTGAAAATGAACACATCTTAAAACTTTTGATGAATGCCTGTGATTTGGCACATTTTTACTTGTTTTTCTCCTGTATCTTCTGCTTTTAGATGGGACAATTCCTATGAAATGTCTTTAAATTCATTGACTCTCTTTTCACTACCATCTATTCTGCTCTGGAGCTCATTTGTATTTGGTTCATTTTTATAGTTGTCATTTCTCTGCTGAGATTTTCTATATTTTCTTTCATGTCAAGTGTGTGTTCCCTTAATTCATGGAGCATAGCTAAAACGGGTGCTTGTATTTGGCAACTCGAGCTGCCATAACAAATTGCCACACTGGGTAGCTTAAACAACAGAAATTTATTTCTCACAGTTCTGGAGGTCAGAAGCCCCCTCTCTGTGCCTTCTGGGGTTGGTTTCTGAAGAGTTCTCTTCCTGGATGCAGACATCTTTCTTCTTACTATGCCCTCATATGGCCTTGTTGGTGTGAGTGTGGAGAGAGAAAGACCTTTCTCTCTGTCTCTGTCTCTGTCTCTGCAACTATATTACTTTACTGGGGTCCATCTTTGGGCAAAGCCACAAGAATTGGAAAGATGAGAAACTTACCCCAGTTTGCATCATTTCTCCAAGTTTTTTCTCCAATTACTCTTCAGAGTCCTTTTCTCATCCAGAGATTAGGAAGTCATCAGTGAGATGGATAGGCTAAAGGGAGCTTACAATGCCTGCCAGTTGCAATTATTTTTGAAATCTGTTTTCACTGGGTATCAAGTTAGTTTGATAGTTATTTTATTTTAAATATGACATTCTATCATCTTATGGCTTCCACCATTTCTTCCAAAAAGGCAGCCATCGGTCTTATTTGTTGCAATTTGAGAGGTAACACTCATTTTTCCTTTGTCTAGTTTTAAGATTTTTCTCTTTACTTTGGTTAATTTACTATGCTGTGTATAGATGTATATTTCTTTTCGGGCTTGGAATTTGTGATACTCCTTCAATGGATGTCTAGATGTCTCTTGTCAGCTTGGGGAAATTCTCAGGCATTAATATTTTAAAATATTGTCTATTTTGAATGTGTGTCTTGTACCCTACAGTTTCCACTATTTTTTCTCTTCAGACAATATATTTTTACTAACCACTAGTCCTTTCTTCAATTTCAACGCATTAGCTTTTAAAACTGTCTACTCATTACCTCTTGATTTCAGTTATGAGTTTTTCACTTTTAGACATTCCATCTGAAGATTTAGCATAGGTTATAGGTAAATTTATACCTATTTTCATGTGCTTTTTTGAAATATGTTAGTCCCAGTGATTTTAAAGTTCTTGTCTGATAAACCCAATATTTCTATCATCAGTCTATTTCTCTTTACTTTGTTTTGTTTTCATTTGCTCTAGGTTCTATCTTTTGCTCTGCCTGTCATTTATTTTTATTACATACTGGGCATTGTGTGTATAAAAAATGTAGAGTTTCTGGATGACGCAATTTTCTTTCATAAGGGATTTAGTTTAGTTTATACCAGTAATAAGTTCAGGAGAAAATCACCTTACTGCTTTCAGCATCAACCTGATTTTAAGCAGGGGAGGTTCTCTGTGAGTTTTGGTTAATTTCTAGGTCACACATTCTCCTAGAGTCTAAACTTTCAGGGTTACTAACTTAACCTACAGTGTCTTTTAAGGTACTTCCACAGTGGCAATCCCTGAATTCCAATTTTTATTTCCTCACCACCATGAAAATGTTAATCACTTTATTTAGTTTCCCATTATCTTAGCAGCCCCTTTTTGCTCAGTGTTGGCATGGCTTAAAATTAAGCTAATAATTCAATGCCAAAAGTGGTTCAGACTATCATCCCATCCCCTCGTCACCTGGAGTAACACTGTCTTTTGCAATTGCTCTGGCTCTCTGTTTCCACTTCTATGAATTGGCAGATAAGTTGAGGGGAAAAGGTACATAAAATTTTAGACTTACCTCAATGAGTTTTTCTTCTCTCAGGGATTTTAGCCTCTTAAGTCCTGAGTGGCTGTGTAGCTTCAACATGCCTTTAAACAAATATCTGTATTTGTATTTGTTTGTATTTAATGCAGCTTTTCTAATTGATCTCACAGTTTGGATGATCTGCTGCAAACTATTGCCTTAGTTAGAAGTGGAAAAGTATGCTGGCATTACCCATTTATATTGGCAAATTATGTATCACCTTTAGATACCATGGCCATTTTATCTCCCAAGATAAAAATTCTCAGAAGAGTCATTTTTTTCATAAATTTCATTTCAAATGTAAGGTAGAAGAAGATGACTTAGTCAACATTACATTTCCCACACTTACTAAAGGTACATGTTTATAGAGATCTGCACTGATGATAGCATAATGCTTGATATTCAGAATGCTTGATATTCACTATCTTCCTTTCATCTTCCTTCTCATTGTTATCAATGCTGGGGTCATCCCCTCAGTGGTTAGCAATTGTAAAATCTCTAAGTTGTATCAAATTCACAGAGAATGGAGGGAACAAATTCTCCTATTCAGGAACAGAAACTGTGAGCATGCCTGCAGCCAGCATATCAAAAAGAAGATATTACATGTGAAGCAATGGGCTAGGCTATATGAAGATAAACAGACATCCTTGCCCGTAGGAGCACAAGAGCGCTAACTCAGAATTAATTAATTTTAGTTCCATGTAATGAATGTTCCAGTGAAGGAGCCAATCCTACATGGTGAGACCACAGAGGAGGGAATGATTAACTACCCTTAAGAGTGTCTGAGGCTTCCCACGGAGCAGTGGCCTGAAAGGTACTTAAAAGTTTATGAGGCATCTGGGTGGCTTAGTTGGTTAAGCATCTGAGGCTTGATTTTGGCTCAAGTCATGATCTCAGGGTCGTGAGATTAAGCCCCATGTGGGGGTCCACATTGAGCATGGAGCCTGATTAAGATTCTCTCTCTCCCTCTCCCTCTGCTTCTCTCCTCCTCTGCTTGTTCTCTCTCTCTGTCTCTCAAAAAGAAGAAGAACAACAACAACAACAACAAGGAAGGTGGAGGAGGAAGAGGAGAAGGAGAACATGAAGAATAGAAAGAAGAGGAAGAAGGGGACGTTATTTACCTATAGGGTGATTAAGAGAAGGTTCATGGTAGAGGGAGAGCATGTACAATATGGCATATAGGAAATACCAGAAGATTTTGTGTGGCCAAAACACAGCATGCTGAAGGAAATGGGTAGGATATGAAGTGCAAAATTAGGTTGCATCTGCTGTGACAGGCCATTTGGACCTGATGCTGTACTGCTAGGAAAACAAAACAGGATTTCACTGGTAATATGACCTTATAAGCTATGGTTCACATAGAGTGATCTGTGTCCACATGACAGATTAAGGATCATATTAAGATGTCCTAAAGTTGCCTCAGAGACCTACTATCACTGAGCAGAAGAGTTGGAATTTATCTGAAGAGGTCACATCTAATGGTACACTTTCAGACACAAATTATGCCTTTAGACCTAAGAGTTTGCTTTCTTGGGGGTTTTGGTAAATCAATTTTAATGAAGGAAAAAAGGTAATTTTTTAAAAGGTATGCAAACTTATTTATCATCCATCACAAACTACTCTTCATGTCACTACAGGTTTGGGTTAGAAGTAAATACAAAATCTTTACCATTTGGCAAATGATGTCTGTTATAAGTGTACCTACTTAGTGACATCCATTCTTAACCACATCCAGTCAGTGCCAACCCAGTGAGTCTAACAGCTCAAGTTGTTTTGTTTTGATTCCAGTTACTAGGGATAAAATAAGTATGGCTTAATATATTTTTATCCATTTACAATCTATGGGAAAGGAAAATTGGGTCACAGAAGATATGTCATTTTTTCCTCTCATTGTTCTGATGTAGGCCTAATATAGTATGATATCCCAGGCTAAAAATGAAGTGCCAAATAAATAAATAAATAAATTTGTGTTTGTGTCTTCCAAAAACATGCTGAAGTCCTAACCCTCGGTACCTGTGAATGTGACCTTATTTGAAAATAAGATCTGTGTAAATATAATCAAGTTAAGATGAAATCATGAGGGTGGACTTGAATCTAATATGACTGATATCCTTATAAGAAATACACAGTGAAAGGACAAGAGTATCACGTGACAACAGAAACATACTGGAATGCTACATCTATAAGCTGGAAGAGCCTAAGAAGAATCCCACCTATAGGCTTTACCAAAACATGGCCCATTGACACACTGATTTTGGATTTCTAGCCTCCAGGACGATGATAGAATACATTTTGTTGTTTAAGCCCAGTTTGTGGCACTTTGCTAAAGCAACCCATTAAGGCAGCCACTTCCTCTGGAGAATAAGTACCAACCAGGCAAATCAACTGAAACATACCAGGTTCTTCTTTGGGAAAGTTTTAATATAGCTGGGACCTGACGGAGAGTCTCTCAAACTACCAGGGAGGAAAAAATGATTTAAAACAACTTTGGAAACAGAATCAAGGGCTAGATGGTAAGTCACGGTGGCCCTATTTCAGAAATTGCATTTTAAAGAAAGTACTATTGGACTTTTTTTTTGCAGATCTTAGACTATTTTATGGCAAAGACTACCATGATCAATCTACATGCTTAAAAATGACCTCAGTGATGTAGAGAGAATACCATGGACAGGAGGTCAGGTGAAGTGATTCTACAATTTATTGAGTTGTCATGGTGACTTTACATAGAGTATTGACAATGAAGAAGGAGTGAAATAGATATTTTTGGGAAATATCCTGGTGTTTACTATGACAGGATTTTCAGTGGAGAGACAAATGTTAGACGTAATTCCTAGTTTGGCTTGAGCAATTGGCTTGATACACCCGCTATTTCTTAAGATGAGTAAGACTATGAAATAAAATCATAGTGTAAAATCAAACTAGGTAAGGAAGCTGGGTCTTGGCGTACTGGTATCGTAAAATGGAGAGATGACAACTCTGCTCAGATTCACCAAAATCCAACACCCTCAAGTCATCTCATCCTCCAACTTCAGATCCAAGGAAAAATTCTAACAGCATCAAAAGAACTGTAAGGGTCCATACTAACACTCAAATCAAGAAATTACCAGCATCAACCACAAGCTTCTCTTTGCTCAATGATTAACAAGCATGAAAGCCAACACGAGTCTTATGAAATTATTTTGCACTGTAAAAAGAATCGAATTATTAGTAAATAGGGAAAAATGGGTTTCTAAAATTTTTTAAGTTTAAAAAATAATTTTGGAAAGCATCCATTCTGAAATCTCTTAAAAAATAAAACAAGGACACTATGAAACAAGATACAAAGTTCAGAAAATTCTTAAAAAACAATTTGAAATGAGGAAGGAGATTGCCACATTAAAAAAAGTTCATACCTTAACAATTCACAATGGCATGAAGAATAAAGAGACAATTTATGAAGGCAGAAAAATTCATCAGAGACAAAGCGATCATGTATGTCTGGAATTCAGAGGGCAGAAGGGAAATGTAAACAATTAAAAAGGATGACGGGTGTCAAAGATAAATAATAGGAAAAATAAAAATAAATATAAAGACTTTAATAGAAATGAAAAATGGTCCGGTTGCTCAGACAATGATGGTCTATCTAGAAAGTTCAGGAGAATCAACTGAAAAACTATAGTCAGAAAAAATGGTCTGCTGTAAGACCAAAATGTAAATAACTTATGTCAGCAAACAACAACAGTAAAATATAGTGGTAAAAATGAAAACAAAATAACATAAAATAAAATACCTAAGAAATAATAAAACAATAAATAATATTTAATAAGAAAATTAGAAATATTACTAAAGGTATACAGGTGGCCTGAATTACAAGAAGTATTAAGTCCATGGCACAGAGTCAGTATGACAAAGACATCCAGTCTCCAAAGTTAGTCAATAAATGCAACATGATTACAGGCAAGGTTTTAATAGGATTTTTTTCACAGAGCCTGACAAACGATCCTAAAATGTATATAATGCAATATGTGCACAAGAATAGCCAAGGCTATTGTGGAATATAAAGAACGAAAAGTTTTCATATACGATATGAAAACATATTTTACATTTCAAGTTACTTAAATAGTGCAGAATTTGTATTAAATAAACAGTGTGGAAATGAAGTATGGAAACGAAGGTATATGTTCTTCCACAAAGTTGTAAAAGAATGTGTCTGAATGTGTCCCCACAAAATTCATACATTGAAATCTTGGTGTCCAATATGATAGTTTTAGGAAGCAGACCTTTGAGAGGTTGATTAGGTTATGAGGATGGATCCTGCATGATGGGATTGGTGCCCTCATCAGAAAGACCCAGACAGTAACCTTGTCCCCTCCATCTTGTGAGGACACATTGAGAAGTCTGCCCCCAGGCCCTCACCAGAACCCTGGCTCCCTGAATTGGGACTTCTAGCCTCCAGAACTGTGAAAAATGAATTCCTAATATTTATAAGTCACTCAGTCTGTAGTAGTTTGTTATAGCAGCCCAAATGGGTAAAGATAGAGAGTAAGGTGCGCATAAACAAAACCCAAACCAAAGCCTAACGAAGATTATTACATGCTCTTCAAAAGCAAAGTTAATGGATAAAGACCTGTAGAAAGTATTTTCTATATACATAACAAAGGAAGAATCTGGTAGAAAACAATAAAAATTATAAGTTAGTTTTTTTTTTAAAGGCAACACTGAAAAATAAAGACAAAGTAATAAAAAAGGAAATAAAATACCTGATAATAATGAAAAGTTCTTGAACTTCACTAGTATTACAGAACATGAAAACAAAACCAGAGTTAATATTTCCATTCATTAGAGTGGTAAAATGCATATTTTACAACATGGTCGGTGGGTATGCGGAAAGTATACGCTTGTGCCCTCATAGTTGATTACCATTTTAAGTAGACATTGAAAGGAAAAACAAAAACAAAAACAAAAACTGTCAATCTGGTTTCTACACCCTGAGCCTTCACTAAGTCTGAGAGGCAAACTTAAATGGGTTACCAAAAAAGAAAGAAAAAGAGAAGAACTGAATAACATTAGAGTATTAGCACAGATTACTTTGCTTCAATTTATTTGAATCACCTAAATACACCTTGAAACTCTCCAATCTGAGTTAAAGAGAATTCTTTTTGGTCTTAAATGTAATGTGGTTGCCATAGAAACTGCTTTTTTTTTCTAATTCTTTAAAAGAACACCTGTGTCAATAAGCATACATCTGAAATATGTAAACTGTTATAACTCAATGCACTTTAATTTCTTCTATGTTAATTCCTATATTTCACCTAAATAATAAAGATTAATAATTTGTCTCATAACTGTATCACTTTAAACTAAAGTGTCTCCAACTGATGCACAACAACATTTTTCATGATTTTCTGGGAAACCAAAACAAAAATTCAGTACAAATACTTTTGGAAATAATTGCTTTTTTCTCTAAATAGAAGGTAAGAGAAAAGGAAAGAGACTGAAGATTTTGAGGAAGAAGGAAGGTTGGAATGGAACCTTGATTAGTGAAAGTATTTTAAAGAAATTTAAAATCCACCTGGCACTCAGATATAAAAAGAAATGAAGATTGAGCTGCTTCACTGACATTTCCTTCTGGATTGCAGAGGATTGTAATGACTCATTCGTCATTGCTATGCCAGTCTATCTTTCCAGCACAAGGCTTCATTAAGGTTGAAACAAATGTAAAAGCAAAATGCAAGGCTAGTGTCAGTGTGGTACTGGCAAGTTTTAGTGACCTGTCATAGTGACATAAACCCCAATGTGCGCAACAGGAAGCTCCACAGGCAAATGTGTCTAATGATAGGGACTTGAGGAAGAATCTATATAGAAATGAAATTGGAAGTCTCTCTAATGCTACCTGACAGCATGTAGACTGACCTTCACAGGCATTAATGTGACATAAAGGATGTCTGAGTAACCAGCCACAGAGAAATATAATTGGCTAAGTAAGGGATTTTAATCAAGTGTATAAACTGTGTTTGGAGATGGATAGGTACTGTCTCTTCTATACAATTTTCTAGTAATGGTAATTGTGTGTTTGTGTTGAGCAGAAGCCTGGGTGAGTCCAACTCAGCCTTTAGAGAACAGCAGCAATATTAAATAGAGAATTATCTATAAAACACCGTCTGTTTGTGCTTTAAGGTAAATTTCTCACATATGAAAGTTGTCAGATTAAAAGTCAAGATTTATCCTGAAAGCTAAAACAGGCTGAGGCTCACTGGAAATATACTCCTAATTCTGCTATATGATATTACACTATTTTTTGCAAGGAGTGTGCTGTGTGTGTGTGTGTACAAGGGAGGAAGGAAAGGATGGATGAAGAATGAAAATCAGAAATGTTGTTTCACATTTTTCATATTGCTTATCCATACTGGCTCCTAAATTTCCACATAAAGGGAACCTGAGGGAGAAATTCCTGTTGGTAGAATTTTACTTGAAGCTGCATATCATGTGTCTTAGATCATATGTTTACTTAGGGTGGCTTAAGGAGTTAATTAAGATTTCATAGTAGGGATGCCTAGGTGGCGCAGTCAGTTAAGCATCCGACTCTTGGTTTCAGCTCAGGTCGTGATCTCAGGGTCATGAGACCAAGCCGTGGGTTGGGCTCTGCACTCAGCATTAGTCTGCTTGAGATTCTCTCATATTCTCCTTACAGGTACCTTGCAAATGACATGCCACCGTGTCAAGCCCAATTCAAGAATGGGTCTAGATCTACTATTTGCTACTTGTATGACTTCAGATAAGTTATTTAATATCCTTGTGCTTCCATTTCCTCACCTGTAAGTCAGAATACTAGTAAGATCTTTCATATAGGATAATCATGGTTTAAACATTAACTGAAAGTATAGAAGTGACATTTGTAAAAAAAAAAAAAAAAAAAAAAAAAAGTACCTGAAGAAAAGGAAGCCCTCAATACATGCCAGCCATTATCATTCCCATTACGGGGTAATGCCTTTAAAAAGAACTCCCAGAGCTGTGCACACACATGGCCATGCTCACTGCTAAGGCAACATTTTGGGAAATACTAAACTTGTCTCTTGAGCTATCTTTACATATTTGCTATGAGATGTCATTAAAGGACTTTGAATTTTTCATTTTGAATAACGTTGAAACCCAACAGAATTTATTTTGAACATTCTGAATTATGGCAATTCAATAAAAAGTGTGGGGTTTTTTGCATTTTATTCTTCCAAAAATGATAAATGAAGTACACTAATGGCAGACACAATGGGAGATATATTGATGAGTAAGGAACTTTCCCAGCCTGCCCTCATGGGGTTTGTAAGTTAGACCCCAGATTGATATATAAGACTGTTAGCTGAATTGATTCTTTTCTGATAAAAATCAAAGGAATAACATTGTATTTCATGGCTCAAGCAGAGCCGATGAAGAACTTCCAATGAAGTTCAAAAGTGTGTTTATTCTGAAAGTAGAGTCATTCATAAGAACAAAATTTTAACTTTGTTATAACAAAAAAAAGCAAACATGGACTCACAGAAACATACTGCTAGGAGTTTTTGCTAAGTGAACTTGCTGATTAGAATTCCCTGGTCGATGTGTTCTGTGCTTCTGTTTCCACAGAGGCAAATCCGTACCCTCATATGTATTAGTTTTTAGTTCCTCAACTGGAGTAGTTTCAAATCTTTATATAAGAACCATTTTATTATCTGTCTAAGAATATCTGTAGCTCATGTTTACGGTTGTTCTTCCAATATCTAATTCATTATCCCTTATCCCTTCAAGCAGAGACTCTGTTCTCCCACCCCTTATGCATAAGGACTCAGCAAGGTGTTTGGAAAAATTAGAAGAAGGAAAAGAAAAAGAGGAAGAAGAAGGAGGAGGAAGAGGAAGAGAAAGAGGGAAAGAAAGAGAGGGAAGAAGAGGCAGAGGAAGAGGGGGAGGAAGAGGGGAGGAGAAAAGGAAAAGAAGGGGAAGAGGATGAAGAGGAAGAGGAAGAAGGAGGAGGAAGGGGGAGAAGAAGGAGAAGAGGCAGAAGAAGGAGAAAGGGGAGAGGAGGAGGGGGAGAATACAGAATATTTGTCAGCAGACAGCTTAGAGGACTGTAGAACTGGAGGTATCATATCAGTAAGATATGGCTGTGATAGTTGGAAGTAAAAATGAGAAGGCTCTCAGGTAAGGAAACCGAAGTGAGAAATGAACAAGGAGAATTTATGTGAAGGCAGACAAGGAAGTAGACTAGACAAGATTGGGGTTCATTTACATCATTCAAGAAAAGAAAGGGAAAATCCATGGGTCACTCCAGTTTTCCAGTTTGGGTACCTGGGTTTGTCCCATCATCATATAAGACAAGGAATGGATTTATAGAGGTAAAGACAAAATTTTGTTCATCTCACACCCTTAAGTCCAGTACTAAGCACAACCGTTAGCACACAGTAAACAAAGAATTGATCGTGACTGGTACACTAAATAAACCATGTAAATAAGCCTAGAGGAGCATCTGAAAATGGATAGAGGAAAAAACTTACAGGAGAGACTTTAATGGAAGTATACTGGAAACCAAAAGACCAAATAAAGACACTAAAATATCTTCTAATAATTTCATCATAGATCTGTTCAGAGGCCAGATATGGATGTGGTAAGGAAATTTGGCTATCTACACATTCTGATATAATAAAAAAATAAATATATATTTTTAATTCAGGTTTTAAGTATAAATTACAAAGTAAATTTCACACTTCCAGATGTAAAGTCTAGGAACATTGACAAACACATACGATCATGTCAGCACCACCAAAATCAAGATACAGAATATTTCCATGTCCACAAATAATCCCTTGTGCCTCTATGCTATCAATCCTCCTTCTCACACGAGGGCCCCTGGAAAACAGGGGTGCAGTTTCTCTTCTTTAGGTCTGCATATTCTAGCACCTCCTTATAATGAAATCATACATTCTGTAGCATTTTGAGTCTGGCTTGTTTCATTTATCATCATATACTTGAGAGTCATCATTGTTGATGCATGATTGGTAGTTCACTCATGCTGTTTTTGTTTTTTTAATTAAACATTTGAAAAGATTATAGGTTTCCAAAGAGTTGTATTTGGTGATATCAAGGTTTTACTACTTCGAGTTGTGTGCAAATTTTACTTCTGTTTAACTTCTTTTACCCTTCCCACTTAAAAATATTGTCTTAAGTATCAGATGGTGTTATAATCTTTGTTTTAACCATCATAAGTAGTTTCTAAAAACTCTGGAGGAGGATAATCTAATGCATTTACCAGTATTTCTGCTTTTTCTTTCTTTCTTCCTCTTGATTCTCCAAGATTTCTTCCTTTAGCGTTTCTTTCCTGTCTAAAGAACGTATGTTAGCCATTCATTACAAGTAGGTCTGTGAGTGACAAATAATTTTAGTTTTACTTCATCTGACAATGTGTTTATTTCCCCATTATTATTTTTTTTTAAAGATTTTTTTTTTTGACAGAGAGAAACACAGCGAGAGAGGGAACACAAGCAGAGGGAGTAGGTAGTGAGAGAAGCAGGCTTCCTGCAAAGCAGGGAACCCCAATTCGGGGCTCGATCCCAGGACGCTGGGATCATGACCTGAGCCGAAGGCAGACGCTTAACGACTGAGCCACCCAGGCGCCCCTCCCCATTATTCTTGAAGGACAGTTTTGCTTGATATAGAATCCATGGTACATTTATTTTTTTAAGATTTTATTTATTTATTTATTTTTTTTTTTTGCAGTCTCTACACCCAACCTGTGGCTCAAACTCACAATCCCAAGATCTAGAGTCACATGCTCTACCTACCGACTGGGCCAGCCAGGTGCCCTGACATTTCTTTCATCATTTGAAAATGTGCTACTTCCTTCTGACCTCCAAGGCTTCAGATGAGAAGTCCATTGTCATTTGAATTTGTGTTCCCTATAAGTAACATGTCTTTCCTCCCTGCTGCCAAGAATTTTTTCTTCATCTTTAGCATTCAGTAATCACAATGTATCTTTGCATGGATTTCTCGGAGTTTATCCTATTTGGATTCATTCAAATTCTTTGTTATGTGGGTTTATCTTTCATTAAATTTGGGATATATTCAGCCATTATTTTTTCAAATACTATTTCAGTCTCACTCTCTTTATCTTCCCTTAAGGGACTCTGATGATACAGTGGTTGGATCTTCTGTTTCTGCCCTTCAGGTCCTTCAGGTCTGCTTATTTATTGCTTTTAGTCTATTTTCTTTATTTTCAGTTCTTCCTGGGCTTAGTGCTTGTTGTGGCAGGATCCCTCTTACTAGTTTCCCAAGGTGGGCACTTTCTCTGGTTAGAGGAGGAGAATCTCAGAGCAGTGAAGATGGAGACTGATTCCCCTGTGCACTTATTGTCAGTGAGGATTCTGGTTGAAACCTGTTACTGGTACTCCTGTGGTCTCCTGGTATCGTCATTAAGACTCCCATTTGATCTGGTGGATGGGTGATCATACATGGGACACATTCTGTTGCTAACTTGGGGGTCAGAATTACCAGGTCTGAGTCATTTTCTTTTGTTGGATAGGGTGAGGATCCTAAGAAGAATGACCACCATGCACTTCTTCTTGTCTTGATTATCTCTAACCAATTTACTTCCCTCTTTCTGTCTTTCAGAGTTCTCATTTGATCATCTTTTGTGTTATTTAACTTGCCTTTTAGGTATACTTATGGATGGAGGTGGAGAAATGAGTCTACATCAAATTCTCTGGTGAGAAGCTCCCATTCTTTTTGATTGATTTGTAGTATGCCATTATATGGCTATAGCAAGTTGAGGTTTTTTGTTTGCTTTTTGTTTTTGCTTTTTACCACTCACAAGCCTAAGATTATTTGGGATATGATGTTTTTTCCAGTTTTGGAAGATGATTTTTTAAAAGTCCTTAAAATATTCACATAAATTTTATTTTGTGGATATACATATTCGTTGCTTCTGGTAAATACCTGGAAGTGAGATTGTTGGGACAAAAGTGCAAACTTAGCTCAATAAGAAAATGCTGAAGAAGATTCTAGGAGGATGATAGAATAAGAAGTACCAGAAATCTGTCTCTCACTATAACAACAATGGTACTGGCAAAATCTGTCTGATGTAACTATTTTGGAAAGTGCATCTATTTGAAGGCTTATGACTTCCAGGGAAGGCTTGGATGGTAAACTGTGGTTAGTTTCAGTCAATTTCAGCTCTTAGTAAAGTATCAGCTATCATCCACCACTCCTAGGTCTGTGCCAGGCATCTGTTCACATGTTGTTGGAGCAATTTACAACAACTTGCAGAAAAACCAGTGGGGCAAAAAGGACCTTGCCCTTCAAATATTAGAGATTTGTACTCTATTTTCTGGTTTCTGCCTCTGATCACAGAGTACAGATACAGAGATGAGTAACCATCATTGTACAAACCCCCATCCTACTGTTGAAAGCCCTGCCCATTTGGCTGAAGTGACTTCCAGAGAATTTAAAGAGCTGACATATATTTTTTCCTCTTCATTTTTCTCTTTTTTCTCTGTTGGGAGCCTGACTTTTAAGGATTTGGACATTCAAAAACAACTGAGGAAATCAGAGTCACTTGATGGCCAAAAGATTAAACAATAATTTAAAAAAAAAAAAAAAAAAGGAAAGTGAGCAGAGCCTAAGGACCTGTGGGATACCAGAAAGTGGAGCAAAATATGCATTGTGGGAGTCCTCCAAGAAGATGGAAAGAGTCAGAGATTATTTGAAAAACTAATGAACAAAGTGTCTCAAATCTGAAATGAAGCACATGTATATAAACATCTAAGGAGCTCAACAAACTCCACACTGAATGTATTTAAAGAGACCCACACCAAGACCCTTTATAACCAGACTGTCAAAAGGCAAAGAGAGTCTTGAAAGCATCAAGAGAGAGCAACTCATTGCATACAAGGGATTCTCAGTGAGATTATCAGTAGACATCTCACCAGAAATCTTAGAGGTCAGAAAGAAATGGGCTAAAATTTTATTTTAGCTATTTCAAAGTGCTTAAAGAAAAAATTGCCAACTAAGAAACCTATATCTGGCAACACTGTTCATCAAAAGTGGGGAAGAAATGAATATATTTTCATATAAATAAAAGCTAAGGAGTTCTCACTGCTATAACTCACCTGAAAGAAAGTCTAAAGGGAGTTCTACCATTTGAAATGAAAGAACACTGGATAGTAGATGAAAGCTGTATGAAGAAATAAAGATCTTGAGGGATACCCGGGTGCCTCAGTGAGTTAAAGATCTAACTCTTGATTTGGGCTCAGGTCATGATCTCAGGGATCAAGCCCTGAGTCAGGACTCACATGAGGCTCTGTGCTCAGCAGGGAATCTGCTTGAGATTCTCTCTCCTTCTCCCTCTGCCCCTCCCTCCACTTGCACTCTTCTTCTATCTCACCTTCAAATAAATAAATAAATCTTTAAAAAAAAAAAAAAAGAAATAAAGATCTTGGTTCAGGTAAATATATGGGCAATTATGAAAGCCAGCATTATTGTAACTTAACTTGGTTTGTTATTTCACTTTTGTTTTCAAAATTATTTATTTTGATATTTGTATAAAATACAATTTGTATAAAATTTGTATAAAAATTTGTATAAAAATTACTCGTCTGTTCTTAGATACACAATGTGTGAGGATGTAATTCTGTAACATTAATAACTGAAAAGTTATCAGATAGAGCTATTAAAGGATCATATTTTTGTGCATTATTGAAGTCAAGTTGGTATCAACTCAGAATGTGGTAACTTTGGATGTTAAGTATAATCCCCACTATAACCAAAAACAAAATAGCTAAATAACATGTACAAAAAGAAATTTAAAAAGAACTAAAATGTTTCACTCTAAAAGTCAGCTAAATACAAAGAAGGCAGTAATACAGAAAATAGGGAGCAAAATATCTGTAAGGCATATAGAAAACAAATAACAAAATGATGTAAGTGAAGTCCCAGCCTGATAGTAATTGCTTTAAATGTAAATGGATTAAACTCTCCAATCAAAAGACAGAGATTAGCTGAATGGGGGAAAACAAAACAAAACAAAACAAAAACATGATCCTACGCTTGCTTGGCAGCACATATACTAAAACTGGAAGGATACAGAGATTAGCATGGCCCCTGCACAACCGATGACACACAAAACAAAACAAAACAACATGATCCAATGATATGTTCTTTATAAGGAACTCATATTGGATCCCCCCCCCCAAAAAAAAAACAGGCTGAAAGTGAGGGGATGGAAGAAGATATTTCATGCAAATAGTAGCCAAAAGAAATCAGGATCACTATGTTAATAACAGATGACATAGACTTTAAATAAAAAGGATTATAAGACACAAAGAAGGATATATGAGCAAAAGTTTCAATACAGCAAGAAAATATAGCAATTATAAACATTTTTGCACAGAATAACAGACCATCAAAACATATGAAGAAAAAAACTGACAAAATGGAAAGGAGAAAGAGATAGTTCTACAACAGTAGTTGGAGACTTTAATACCATGCTCTCATAATGAATAGAACATAATTAATAGAATAGGAGGAAGATAAGTAAAGAAATAGAAGACTTGAGGGACGCCTGTGTGGCTCAGTCATTTAAGCATCCAACTCTTGATTTCGGCTCAGGTCATGATCTCATGGTCATGGGATCATCCCCAAGTTGGGCTCTGACTCAGAGTGCAGAGTCTGCTTGAAATTCTATCTCTCCATCTCTCTCTGCTCTCCCTCCTGTTCTTTCCCTCCTGTTCTCTCTCTCTCTCTCTAAAATAAATAAATAAATAAATCTTGAAAAAAAAAAAAGAAATAGAGGACTTGAACAGCACAACAAATGAACTCAATCTAACACATTTACAAAACACCGTACTCAACAACAACAGAGTGAACATTCTTCTCAAGTGCTCATGGGACATTCTCCAGGACAGATCATATGTTAAGTCGCAGATTAAGTCTACTATTAAAAATAACAAAAACAAAAACCAGAAAATAATGTGTCAGCAAGGATATGGAGAAATTAGAACACTTGTACACAGGTGTTGTGAATGTAAAATGGTGCAGTTACTAAGGAAAATAGGATTATGCTTCTTTAAAAAATTAAAAATATATTTACTATGTTATCCACCTCTGAATATGTGCCCAAAAGAATTGAAAACGGGGTCTCTAAGTGATTTTGGACCCCCATGTTTACAGATGAATTATTCACAATTGCGTAAAGGTGGAAACAACCCAAGTGTCCATCAAAAGATAAATAGATGAGGAAAATGTGGTATATGCATACAATAGAATATCATTCAAACTTAAGAAAATCTTAATAAATCACAACATTAATGAAACGAGGATACTTTTGAAATACTATATAATTCTTTTTATATGAGGTACAACAATTAGTCACATTCATACAGACTGAAAGTAGAGTGCTGGTTCCCAGGGGGCATGAGGAGAAAGGAAAGGGGGGTTATTGTTTAATAGGTGTAGTGTTTACGTATAGCAAGCTATAAAAGGTTTAGAAGATGGATGGTGGTGATGATTGCATGACAATATAAATGTACTTCCTACCACTAAACTATGTTTAAAAAAATGGTTAAGATGGTAAATTTTATGTTATGTTTTTAACCACAATTTAAAAAAAAAAAAAAAGTAAATTAAGAGATTGCCAAGCTGTTTCTCAAAATGCATATACCATTATTAATTCCACAAGAATTTGATGAGAGTCCAAGTTCTACACAACATTGCTAGTATTTGATGTTACGAAATGTTAAATTTTTATTTTAGCTAGTCAAACATTTAGAAATATCTTAGGGGTGCCTGAGTGGCTCCGTTGGTTGGGTGTCTAACTCTTGATTTCAGATCAGGTCGTGATCTCGAGGTCCTGAAATCAAGCCCTGGTCAGGCTCCATGCTCAGGAAAGAGTCTGCTCTTCTCCTTCTCCTTTTGCCCCTCCCCCCACTCTCTATCTCTCTAAAATAAATAAATAAATCTTTGAAAAAGAGAGATAGAAGTATCTCTTTGTAGCTTTAGATCACATTTCCATGATAACTAATAATTTTGAATGATTTTTATGTCTCACTTTTCATCCACGTCTCTCCTTTGACTAAGTATGTACGTTCATATATTTTACCAACTTTTAAATTTTTTTGTTATTAAATTGTAAGAGTTATTTATATATTTTTTTTTATTATGTTCAGAGACAAGTTCTTCACAAAATATATGCTATGCACATGTCTCCAAATCTGTGGATTATCTTTG
Organism: Procyon lotor; assembly: GCA_028646535.1. NCBI lineage: Eukaryota > Metazoa > Chordata > Mammalia > Carnivora > Procyonidae > Procyon > Procyon lotor. The sequence continues at coordinate 1,944,781 of CM053608.1, read as the reverse complement.
AAATTTCTTTAAATTTTTTTTTTAAGATTTTATTTATTTATTTGACAGAGAGAGAGAGATCATAAGTAGGCAGAGAGGCAGGCGGGGGGGGGGGGGAAGCAGGCTCCCCGCTGAGCAGAGAGCCCGATGTGGGACTCGATCCCAGGACCCTGAGATCATGACCTGAGCCGAAGGCAGAGGCTTTAACCCACTGAGCTACCCAGGCGCCCCTTATCTTTGAAATTTCTTAACAGTGTTGCTCAAGGCATAGAAGTTTTAAATTTTGATGATATACAATTTAACAAATTTTCTTTTATATTTTGAGTGCTTTGAGTGCTCGCTTCGGCAGCACATATACATTTTGAGTGCTTTGTGTTGTATCTAATAAATGTCTTAAATCAGTGTTGCAAAGATTTGGTGCTAATTTTCTTTTTTGGTTTTGTTATTTTTTCCCCTCTGATATTCTATGCTTTAAGTTTTATGTTTAGGTCATAATCCATTATGGGTTAATTTTTATAACTGGCATAAGGTAGCAATTATTGTTTTACAAGGATGTCCAATTGCTTCAGTGTTATTTTTTTTTGGAAGATTTGACTGCACATATTTATCAATATAGTTATATCTGAATCGACCATCTTGCAAGTTGTGTCTCCTTTTTCCATTTACTTACTTACTTACTTACTTACTTATTTACTTTTTAAAATTTATTTTGGATCAGTTGAGTATTTTTTGTTTCCATTTTATCTCTACAATGGGTCTTTTTGTTATACCTCTTCTCCTAATATATTTCTGTTGCCATAAGGCTTTTAATATGTATTTTATTTTATGGTTTATATTTCTAAAACATTAACCAGTTTATATATAACTTAAGAAATTTGTTTTTTAAATTTTTTATTTGAATTCAACTTAGTTAACATATAGTGTATTATTAGTTTCAGGGGTAGATTTTAGTGATTCGTCAGTTGCATATAACACCAGTGCTCATTACATCAAGTGTTTCCTTAATGCCCTTTACTCAATTACCCCATCTCTTTACCCACCTCTGCTCTAGAAACCCTCAGTTTGTTTCCTATAGTTGAGAGTCTTTTATGGTTTGTCTCCCTCTCTATGTTTATTTTATTCTATTTTGTCTTTGCTTCCCTTATGTTCATCTGATTTGTTTCTTAAATTCTGCATATGAGTGAGATTATATGGTATTTGTCTTTCTCTGACTGACTTATTTTACTTAGCATGATATCCTTTAGTTCCATCCATATCATTGTAAATGGCAGGATTTCATTATTTTTGATGACAAGTAATATTCCATTGTCCACATATGTATCACATCTGTCTTATCCATTCATCTGTTGATGGACATCATCTGGGCTCTTTCCATATCTTGGCTTTTGTGGACACTGCTGCTATAAACATTGGGGTACATATGTCCCTTCAAATAACTATGTTTTTATCCTTTAGATAAATATGTAGTAGTACAATTGCTGGGTCATAGGATTGTTTCTATTTTTTGAGGAACCTCCATACTGTTGTCCAGAGTGCCTACACCAGTTTACATTTCCAACAATATAGATGGTTCCTCTTTCTCCACATCCTCATCAACACTTGTTTTTTCCTGAGCTTTTTGTTTTAGCCATTCTGACCAGTGTGAGGTGGTATCTCATTGTGGTTTTGATTTGTATTTCCCTGATGCCGAGTGATGTTGAGCATTTTTTCATGTGTCTGTTAGTCATTTGTATGTCTTCTTTGGAGAAATGGCTGTTCAGTCTTCTGCCCATTTCTTAACTGGATTGTTTTTGTTTTGGAGGGTGTTGAGTTTGATAAGTTCTTTATAGATTTTGGATACTAGCCCTTTATCTAATAAGTCTTTTGCTCAACACTATGGTCAACTAATCTTGACAAAGCACAAAAGAATATCCCCTGTAAAAAAAGGCAGTCTCTTCAACAAATGGTGTTGGGAAAATTGGACAGCCACATGTAGAAGAATGAAACTGGACCACTTTTTTGCACCATACCAAAAAAAAAGAAAGAAAGAAAACTAAAAATGGATGAAAGACCTAAATGTGAGATAGGAATCCATCAAAATCCTAGAGGAGAACACAGGCAACAACCTCTTTGACCTCAGCTGCAGCAACTTCTTGCTAGACACATCTCCAAAGGCAAGGGAAACTAAAGCAAAAATGCACTATTGGGACTTCATCAAGATAAAAAGCTTTTGCAAAGCAAAGGAAACTGTCAATACAACTAAAAGGCAACCTATAGAGTGGGAGAAGATATAATTTAAGAAATTTATGATGGTACATTTATATTTTCTCATTTCTGCTATTTTTGAAATATATTTTACCCTCTCATATGCCCTCAAAGTTTAGCATTAATATTTTTGCCTAAGGCAATCAATTATTTATTAGGGTCATTTAAAATATGGGAAAAATTGTATATTTACTCTCACATATATCGTTTCAAGAGTTCTTTATTTGCTTTTGTATATTTTCACTTCCTGACTGGTATTATTTTTCTTCTGCCAAAAGAACTTCCTTTCATAGTTCTTTTAGTAAAAAAAAAAAAAAAATGCTGGTAGTAGTGTTCCTCAGGTTTGGTTTTGCTGAAAATCTTTAATTTCAAATTTAATTTTGAAAGAAACTTTTGTTCTACATAGAAGTAGGGGTTGTAAGAAGTCTCCTTTTCCTTTTACCTCTCTAAGACAATTGGTGTTTTCAGAAATGATGGGACCAAAGTTATTTTGCTACTTGATTCTCAGTGGAGCCTTCTTAATAACACCCATAACCACAATCACAACAACATCAAGAATGGAACATTTTCCCATGAGTTGGAAGGGAGAAATCTCCCCAAAACCTCTCTAAAAAATTCAAAAGAAAGTTTCCAGTATATTGCCCATATCTTCCTATTGTTTACCCTCCTAAGATTTATCTGTGGCATTTCAAATAATTAAAGGAACTCAGACTGGGTCGATCAAAGCCAAATAATAAGACTGATACCATCAAACTTGTTCCCCTTCCTAGTAAGTCCTGTTTCCCTTGACAGTCATTTAATAACCTATGCCCTCTACAAAAATACAGGCAGATGATAGAAGGTAATGAGGCCCACCATAACATGATCATTCACCTGTTATGCTTAATGAGGCTTATGCTATATTCCTCCAGGTTCTGCAGAGTCTAAAGCTAGCTGATTTATTTAATCAAGACCCTGATACATAATACTGCTATTTTCTCCTGGTAACTGTCAGCCACAGATTTAGCTTGATGAACTTCAATGCCTCTAAACAATGAATAAAAAGTACAAGGAACCAGTTAAATGGTGCCCTAAGTGTCCTTTATAAGGTAGCTCACAGTCATTACAGGGGGACATTGATAATACAAAGCAACCATTTACCTCCTGTTCTTTATCTTTTCAGGCTGCTCTCTCTACTATGAGCATCGCTATACAAGTTACACTCACTCTTCATTTAGTGCTGAAAATCATTTTTATCCATCTCATTAGAGAGTAACTCAAGAAAAGTGGCTAGTTTGCTTTGTTTGTTCGCTTTTTGTTTGTTTTGAGAGACAGATGATCAGGACAATTGCTTAATTCAACTTGTTGCTTGCAATATGGTTTGTGCAAGAATTTTCTAATCACATTACCACACAGAAAACCATGAGTCAGAGTGAGTGAGTGCTCATTTGGAAACAGCCTAGGATATGTCTTGTCAATAAGAATTGATTCTTTCTGTCTTGCACAAATGTGAAAATATCAGAGCCTACACAATGTAATTTAGCTCCAAGCTCTTCTCCTGACTCCACCAGTAAGACTGGTTCTTTGCACATCATTTGTAATCTTGCATTTGATATACTTTGAATTGAATTAAAAATGCCCCTCCATCACCCCATGCCTTCTGTCATACCTATTAACATCAGTTATATAGTAAGTAAATACAGTAAAAGAAAACAAAAAACATTTTTGGTTTTTGTTTTCTCCTCTGTCTTCTGGAGGTAACTCCTTTGGTTAACTCTTACCAACCCACCCAAACTGTTAAAGAAAGTGCCGGAGTCCAGCTCCAGCCGGGGTGGGTCTCACTAAGGAAAGGGCGGCGGCGGCGAATGAGGAGATGCAGACATACAATCAAGGTGCAAGCATCTCCTCCTGAGGATCTCAGGGGACCTTTATTTATACCTCAAGATTTTACATTGTTTCCTATATGTTCTTCATTTACAGCTCAATGAGTCTGACTTAGAACATACCAATTATAGATATAGATCTTTTCCTTTCAGTTTCTTCTCTGCATTCAATAGTTTGACCTTTATAAGTTTCCATTTGTTCTCACTATTGGGTACAAGCAGTACAAGCTGTGTAAGAGGTGATAGACAAAGTTATAATAGAAACACAAAGTAGAAAGTATATGAGGTGTTAGACAAAGAGAGGGTTGGTGGTTTTACATGATCTTTAAACAATCTGATCAAAGTTTAACCTTATATCAATTACTCAACTATTTTCATGAAGGTTAATAATCAGCCTCTACTAGCATGCAATAATAACATTTGATTCTTGTAGAGTATTTATTCCAATGCCTCATTTCCTCTAAGCAAGTTCTCCTGGGGATAGGGCGCCAAGGCAGTGACCTTCTCTTTGTTCTTTCCCAGAGGGACAGGGACACAGAAAATATTCTAACCATTTTTCCATTACTCTTAAACCATTTATTTATATCCTCAGCATAAACACCTGTGTGATCATAAATGTCTGTGTAAGGTATGGGAGGGGTGCTTGATCTCAATGTTCATAGTCGTTATGGATGTTAGCATAAAGATTATTTCCCTTAAGCCCATAGATTAAGCCCACAATTACAAGAGTTGCCATAAATAAAATGAAAGGAAGTAGCAGGGACCAGCTCTGGATTCTCCTGACTTTTCAGGATTGTCCCTCATACCCGGACTTTGTCAGACAGCATGAGTAGCTTGGTCCGCGCCAAGAAAGACTCTCATAAATCAAACATGGCTGGTGTCTTTTAGTTTAGTACCAATAGGGACAGGTGTTGGGACTGAAGCCAGGATGTTAACCAAGATGAACTTCACACTTTTACAGAGGCTTTTAGATTGAACAACTATGACTGAAAGGCACAAAATGCTTACTCCTAATGCCCTTATACTCTTGTTCTCATCATGCCTGTATCTATGGGGCAAGTCAGAGAAAGACAAAGAAATACAGTAGCCCACACGACTGTCACTGAATTAGAGTCTCAATATAATTAGACCCTGAAGTTAAACGAATAGATCACTTATAGGAACCAGGTATCTTTCCTCAACGTTCTTATTCATGATTTCTTATACTATGCTCTAAGGCTTTTTAGATCAAAAAAACCACCGTGCCTACACGTGGACTTCATCTTGACCTCTAGTCGCTTACCCACTCCCTGTCAGATATTCTTACTACTAGTTGGCTTGGACTCAACATCCATCACTACATCCATATTTCTACTTTTATCTCTAACTGCACCCCAATTATTCTATCATAGGATTTACCTGGAAAAATTCATTTCTAGAACTATCATAGGGTGACCAACCATGCCAGTTTGTTTGGAACTGACTGGTTTCACAAGACACAAGAGTCTCAGTGCTAAAACTAGGAAAATGATAAGCAAATCAAAATAGTTGGTCACCTTAAAACCAATTTTCCAGCCATTCACCTCACTCACATTCTCTGTTCCTTGCTGTGTGTGTGTGTGTGTGTGTGTGTCTGTGTGTGTGTGTGTGTGTGTGTGTGTGCTCTCAGCACACTCCTAGGACTTCTTCTTTTTGTTCCTCAATCTACATGGCAAAACCTGATGGATTTGTATTAAGTATGTTGTTCCTGGGGGCTACACAGCCTCTATGGGCCTTCTCTTGATATATTTTCAGGGCCCAAATATAGCTTTACCTTTCTTGACGCTATAATTAAATTTAAAATTTGGTTTCTGATTTACTTGCCTCTAGTCAGCTACATGTTCCAGTAACTACATTTTCTCCCAACTAGGCATAACTTTCAAGCCTTCCTTTTTTCCTTTTTCCCAAGTCTTTCTCTCTCAATTTAATGTCAATTATCTTGAGACCATCTGAAATTAGGCTTGGAACAGAGGAAGACACACAGGGATGAATCTCTGTGAATAACTTATAAATCTTAATGAACACTTATTGTCTTGATCATTTTTTCTTTTCATTTTGTATCTTCCTGTTGGGATTAGAAGGCAGATGAATTTTCAAACCTTTTAAAGTCCCAACGGTCTTGACTAACTTTCTTTTACTTATTCTCTCAAGTGTTTTTTGCCTAAGCTCACCTCTTTCTTTTGATCCCTTGCTAAAAGCAGAAGGTAGAAGTTATACCATATTTGACTCTTCTCAAACTCTTCCCCTAGACTACACCACAAAAAGCATATGGGTTGCTTTTCCAATTTTTACGGGTGACAGTTTATTGAATGTTTTGCCACTGCATACAAAATATGGCCGTTCTTCATGGTCTTCCTTCTGAACAGTAAGATGATTTCTATGATGGCTGTAATTCACTTCAAAGTACCCATTTTTTACTCTTTTGGGTAATTAAAGAGTTAAGTGGAGTGAAAGATAATTAGGAGTAATTACGTTAGGTGGACGAGTACCTGCCATATTTGTCACCTGTATTCCATGGTCATGCTGGACATTCCATCCATCTAATAACAGATGAGGAAGTGGGAAAGGCAAATCCACTTTGTTACTTCCTTAGCCTAGACATAATTTGCACTGTTTCTGTGTTCATTCAACTGCTGAGAACTACTCATGAATGCCAGGGGTGGGCAGTGGGTTTCCCCAATGGACTTCCATTCCTGAGCAACAGCTCTAACCCCTAGAAGGTGAAGTACAGCCAGCATCCAAATTGCTTGATTCAGGAATGTGTGTCACCTTTCACGTATGCTCTGCTATCACATATGCTGTCATTGGAGAAGCAATCTCCAATCTTACTAACCTTAGGTTCTGAGTTTCTCTAGTTCATCAACTTCTCCTCATTTCTAGTGCCACCACCCATGGTTCAGGCCTCTGAGATCTGGTTTGGCTTATAAGACCTAGATTTGGCCATCTTCTGAAACTTTCCCTCAACTACACCAAGAGTGATGTTGTTGTTTTTTTTAAAGATTTATTTATTTACTTATTTGACAGAGAGAGAGAGAGAGAGATCACAAGTAGGCAGAGAGGCAGACAAAGAGAGAGGGGGAAGCAGGCTCCCTGCTCAGCAGAGATCCCCATGTGGGGCTCGATCCCAGGACCCTGAGATCACAACCCGAGCTGAAGGCCGAGGCTTTAACCCACTGAGCCACCCAGGCTCCCCAAGAGTGATGTTTCTAAACTAAACCACAATTATTAAGACATTTTTCTTTTAAAATCTGCCAAAATTTCTCCCCATTACCCTCACACGTTCTCATGGTTCATACCCCTTGCATCTGCTAACTTCTCAAAGTTGGTGATTGCCCAAATCACTTTCCAGTCCTAGCACTGAAAGCACCCTGCTCCATGTTCCTGTCTCAACTATTTCTTCTTCTTGGTATATTTTCCCCCCATTTCTTCCAAAACGTTTTGCTTGAATGACTGTACAGTACTTATCTGATAGGTCTCACTTTTTTTTATTTGTGTGCCTTTGACACATAATTTTACTTAGTTTCAGGTGTACGACACAATCTATGTTATGCTGTGCTCACCACAAGCCTAGCCACCATCGGTCACCATAGACTATCACAATACCATTGTCTATATTCTCTGTGCTATACCCTGTATCCTCATGACTTATTCATCCCATAAGAGGAAGTCTGTAACTCCCATCTGTCACCATACAACTCCATTTCAATACCATTGACTATGTTCCCTATGCTGACGATATCAATTTTACTGTTACCTCCTCAGACAGGCACGCCTTCCCCTACCCCGGCCCCCAATTTCCAGTTAAATATTATTTTGTCTCATAGTAGCTTCCCCCTCATATTAGCATTTACTAGTGAGCTATAGCATTTACTATAGCATTTACTGAGCTATAGCATTATAACTGTTTGATTAGTTTTCAGTATAGATTCCCTTTCCCTATGATACCAGAATTCAAGATTCTTTCCCTGGTGTTTGTATCTGCAGCACCTGGTAACCTTTCACGTACAGGATGGAACTCAGAAAACATTTCCTGCATGGACTTAAATTTGACTTATGTGACACAAAATCTTGGGACAGTAGTTCAAATTACTGGCCAGTTATGAATAGAATAAAATGGTTAAGCGAAGTCATATTTTGTACATGTTTAAATTGGAGTTGGTAGACTGAATTTCATATGAGAAATCTTTCAGTAACATTATCAAAATGAATCAAACACTTTTATAAGCAAATGCGAATTGAGAAGACCACATAATAAATATTTTGTGAGAGAAATGTAAAGTCTACCTTGTCATCAGGAAACTGAATCTATCTGGTATAAAATGTTTAGCTAGTCACAAAACTACAAGGAAAAATATATAATGTTTTAGATATAATTGATGCGTATGTTTTGACACTTTATCAATTTAAACCCAAAATTGCTTTTTTAGGGACAATACTCACCAATATACCCCAGTAAGTGCTGGCAAATCCAGTGTCACTGATTTTAGGAAGAATAAGGAATAAGGTAAATCATACTAACTAGAATTATATCTTGGCTTGTATAAAATAAAATATTTTGCCAAAAAAAATTAATAGATTAGTCTTACAAATGGGTTGCATATTTCTTTGCAACTTACAATATGACAGAATAATTCAAGAATAGACAAAAACTGTTTTCATACTGGTTTTATTCTACTGGGAATAAGAGATATTTTTAGAATTACACACAGTGAAAAAGATTTTGTTTAAAAATCTAACTTTTTGATATTAAAGACATATTTTAATTTCAATTAAACAAATGTGTTCTGCTCCTAACATGTGTTTGACATGCACTACGTTATAAATTCTGAGAGAGATGAGTCTCTGCTTCCGGAGAGGTGACTGAAAAAAAAACAAAGAGTGGTCCACAGATCATTTCCAGACAACGTGGAGAGCACTGATGGGAGGCTTCAGTGAGCATTCGCTAATTTCATCCCTACCACCCAGGAAGCACTGTTTTTAACCACTATCTTAAAGATAAAGAAACTGAACCTCAGAGAGCAAGCAGCCTGCCCAAGCTCACTTGCATAGAAAACCCTACAGCCAGGATTTGGACCCACACATTTTATTTCCATAGTCTGGGCTCACATTCCTGTACAGGGGCAGGTAATAAAATGCTCACCGTGTACTAAGACAGGAAGCACACTGTGACTACAGGTGATTAAATCAAAGCCCTATACCTTCTCGCACAATTTTTATAATTATTCTCCTCCTCTTCTGGCCTCGCCCCTCTTCCTTTTTTCATCAAGGTGTTTATTTGGAGGTAACTTCAGGATCGTGTACAGTTCTAAGAAATAATACAGATGCCTTGTGTATACCGTCCTTAGTTTTCTCCAGGGGTGGCAGCCCGCAAACCCCCAGCACAATCTCACAACCAGGGCACTGACCGTTAGAGATTTCCTTGGCCACCAGGACCACTCAGGGCCATCCCTTTCTTGGTCCTTCGGCTGTGAAAAGTGACTGCTTTTTCTGTGTGTGCATCTGTTGCTCTTTTCAGTTTGCTGACCCCATGTCTGGTGGATATGATGAGGGAAAAAAAAAAACACCTCAGAACCCATCAGTACATCATTTCTTGGTCCTGAGGTCCCCTGGCCTTTCAGAATCTCCTTACTTATTTTATGCATAAGGCCCTAGTATTTATCTGGAATTAGTAGAGAAATAGGGAAACATAAGTCTACTTCATGGCCTCTAACATACGTCTCTCTTGAAGACCAATGTCGTTAATTCCTTCCTAAGTTCTTACCACCAAAGGCAGGTTAGTTTTCCTAGCTTGCTGTGTAGAACAAAGCATAACAAAGCACCACAGGAAGGGTGACTCAGACAACCGACATGCATTTCCTCGAAGTTCTGGAGGTTAGAAGCCCGGGATCACAGAACTGGAAGGCCTGATTCTTTCTGAGATCTCGGAGGGAGAATCTGTCCCTGCCTCCCTGCCGGCTTCTGGTGACTCTTGGTCTCAGGACAGCACATCCCAGCTTTCACATGGCATTCTCCTCTTGCACATATCTATACCCAAATTTCCCCTTTTTATACGGATATTAGTCATCTTGGATTATGTCCCACCTTAATGATTTCATTTTAACAAAATCATCCCTTTGAAGACCCTGTCTCCAAAATGAGCCACATTCTGACATCCTAGGGGTCAGGACTGCAACACATGAATTCCAGGGGGACACAGGGGTTAGATATTAAGAAGCCCTATGGATTTTTATTGCCTTTAAGAACTGGCCTTAAGTTCCCCATTAGATACACTAAAAAAGTTAAGTTTACTATATAATTCCATATACACACTTGACTATTTCCTTTTTCATCTCGTTACTTCCTTTTATTTCTTTCAATTATCTTTTCCAAAGTGAGTAGAGGTTTTTGCGGTTCCTCCCATGCTGAGGAATTTTGGTTTGTATCTTGGACATTTTATGTTATGGGATTCCGGGTCTCGTTTATATTCTGTGTAGAATGTCAACATTTTTGTGGGCTGCAGCTGAAAGGTCAGCTCTGTTTCCAAAGCTGTTGCAATGATACCTGTTCAGTGTTGTCCAGGGGTCAGCGTAGAACCTGACCAGAAGTCCACCTTACGGCTTAGTTCTGGACACCTAAGGTAAGTTCATTAGGCTAAGGTACACCCGGAGATGAGCAAGCACAGGAGTTCATAAACCCATTTATGGGGCCATTCCCCCAAGCTGCTCCCTCTCTATTATTTATTTCTTCAGTGTTTTCTCCTTCCCATGGCTTCCTTTCCCCCACTTCCATGATTGTGCTGTCTCTGGATCCAGCAGTGAGCCAATGCATGGGGAAGAATCTCAGAGGATGTGTGGAGAGGATCCCATGCTGCCCTCCCAGGGTCACAGCTCCACCCAACCACGGAAAACTCCCTCCCTGGGGATTTTGGCTCCTGCAGCTTTGCCCTGCCATTGGGACAGCCCAGAGTCTGAGGAAATGGAAAGAAGAAAATCCTGGAAGATTTCCCCCATTCTTCGGAGCTTTAGAAATTTCCTTTTCCACCCAATGAGCAGGAACTAGAAAGTCTTTCTTGGATCTGGCCCATCTGCACTGCATGGTCACATCTGGGTTGAGATTCTGTTTTGTCCATGCCAGGGGATACTAGAGAGAAAACAGGAGTCCCCTCATCACTATTAGGTTGTACTTGAGTTCTGGTGATCCCTCAGCCACCTAACCACATGCACTATTCTGAATTCTTAATAGCACCTGCATTCTGCCAGTTAAGTTCAGTGGGAGTTAAAGGATTATTGTTATTATTTACCATTATTAAGGAGGCTTTTAAAAATGATTCTATTTGCTCTTTACATATTTTCTCTTTTGTGCTTATGTACCCATGCTTTCACAATTTTCTCATTTAGATAACAGTTTTCCCTTTATTTATTTTATGAGTTCTTTCTGTTTCATGTTAGAAAAAAATAATACTTTTTCACATATATTAAACCAGGATTGTCCCTGCTCTTTTCAAAGACCAGGACCTCATAACTTTGCTTTGACTCCTGTCCATTGTTGCTCTAGTCATGAATTTACATCTGTTAAAATAAAGAAATGAGCAGCGGTAAGCTTTGAAATTCCCTGAACTGATGAAACCAGTTTAGTCATACAAAAAAAGCTTAATTTAGCTCATTTTGCAATACTAGTTCAACCCAAATCACTTATCATTCTGCCTCTGGAAATCATAAGCAAAACTCGAACTGTTTTCCAAGGTTGACCTGAGGTAACCACTGACCAACTCCCTATCATTTAAGAAAATTCTGATATTATAACCAATCCTTGTGAAAACTAAGCAGTCGGTGCTCTCTCCCTATCTAAGCTGCTCTATAACTGTGGACCCCTGAGCCTCATTGCATGCTTCACTTTGAGTGCTCCCAGTTTGCAAACTATCTTTCTGGTGTGTGTGCAATAAACTACCACTGCTTACTACTGTGATGATTCATTGGCTTTACTTCTGTTTTTTATGAACTTTCGACACATCCATAGTTCTTCTCATTCTTTCTCTTTTACCACCACTTGTTTTCACTTTCTCTCTCACATCACGTCCTTTGGCATGAAGACAGGCTGTGTTATACTGCGGTGAGAAAACAGCTCTTAACGTTCACTTCTGTCTCAGGAAACCTCTCCATTCCTCTGACCCTTTGCAGAAAGAAAGCCTGAAAGAGTCTGTAGCTGTCTATTTAACCCTTCCCGTTTGCTCCGGTCACACTTGAGTCTTCCTTCCTCCGACAATGCTCTTGCCAAGATTAAAAACCACCTCCACATTGCAAAATCCAGTGGTCTTTCCATCTCCTTCAGCCTCTTCCAACATCATTCCTTTGGATTCATTGACATTTCCTCCAGTTGCTGCTTCTGTTAAGACGTCTGTCTTGGACCCTCTTCTTCCTGACTCCAAGTGTTGGACTATCTCCTGGCTCCATCCTGGCCACGCTCCTCTTCCCTTTTCATGTCCATGGTCACGGTTCTCAGCAAATTAGGAATAGAAACAGAATTCCTCAGCCTGGAAGAAGCTATCTACAAAAATCCTATGGGTCACGTTATTTGTAATGGTGAGAGACTGAACACTTTACCACTAAAATCTGACATACGCATGGTTGTCCACATGTAACTCCTATTCAACAAATTATTGGAAGTGCTGGAACATGTAGTAAGGCAGAAAGAAGAAGCAAAAGGCATGTGGATTGAAAAGAAAGAAATAAAAGTGTCTTCTTTGCAGACAATGTAATTGTTATGTTAGATATTCACAGAGAGCCACAGAGAAAGTACCAGAACTATGATGTTAGTTTAGGGATCACTACAGATTGTAAGGTAAATTTTCAAATAGCACTCTAGCAATGAGCAACTTAAAATTAAAATTTTAAACATTGCCATTTGAAATAGACCAAACATGAAATCACTTTGTGTAAATCTTTCAAAATGTGTGCAAGATCTGTATACCGAAACTACAAAATACTGATAAAAAATCAAGGACAATATAAATAAATGGAGAGAAACATCACATTGATCGATTGAAAGACTCAATATCATAACCATCAATCTTCAAAAACTTACAGATTTAATTCAATTTGAGATAACTATTAGAGGAAATTTTTATATAAATTGCCAGGATGATTCTAAAATTTATACAGAAATAAAAAGAAACTGGAATAGCCAATTTTGAAAAAAAGAACAAAGTTGGAGAACTTATAACATCTAATTTAAGTATTTATTCTAAAACTAAAATCATCAAGAAAGTATATTTGGAGGCAGTATTTACATATAGGATCAATAGGACAGCATTGAAAGTCCAGGAATAGGATAGAGCATCAGTTGATTTTAGATACAGGTGCAAAGACAGTTTATTGGAGAAAGGATAGGCTTTTCTAAAATGGTGCTAGAAGAATTGGATATCTACAGGAAAAATAAGAAAAAAAAAAACTTTGGTCTATATCCTGTGTCATAAAAATTTAACTCAAAATGGATCATAAATAGAAATGTCAAACTTTTCTAGAAGAAAATATAGAAGAAAGTCTTTGTGACTTTTAGTGAGGCCAAATTTTCATAGACTTGGCACCAAAAAAATGACCCATAAAGTACAATATTGATTAATTGAACCTCATTAAAATTAAAAACTTATATATTTGAAAAGCACTCTAGGAGAATAAAAGATAGCCCACAGTCTGGCAGAAAATATTTGCCAATCGTATATTTGATAAAGGGCTTGTTTCTAAATATACAAAGAACTCTTAAAAAGTAATAATAGAGGGGTGCCTGGGTGGCTCAGTCGTTAAGCGTCTGCCTTCGGCTCAGGTCATGATCCCAGAGTCCTGGGATCGAGCCCCGCATCGGGCTCCTTGCTCGACAGGAAGCCTGCTACTCCCGCTACCATTCCCTCTGCTTGTGTTCCTTCTATCGCTGTGTTTCTCGCTGTCAAATAAACAAAAAAAAAAAAAAAGTAATAATAGACAAGCAATTCATTTTCTTAAAAGCCCAAAATATTTGAACAGACATTTCAAAAAGATGGCAAATGGATATCAAATAACATATTAAAAAGTGCCCTATATCTCTTGTTACTATGGAAAAGAAAATTAAAACCACAATAAGAGACCACTACACATTTATTAGAATGGCAAATAAAAAATGATAAAACCAAGTACTGACTAGAGCAAATAAAATTCTTATGCACTGTTGATGAAAATGCAAAATGCCACACTTAGTAAGAGAAAGCAAAAAATTGTAAGGTCAAAAAAGGTGTAGTGTTTCAAGAAGGATGAATGAATGAATCAACCAGTTCAAATGCTTCTGAGAAATCATGTGAGACAGAGAGTGTGAAGTGAAAATTGGATTTTGCAATAAAATGTATTAGTCAAGATTCTCCAGAGAAACAGAACCAATAGTCTCTCTCTTTCCCTCTCTCTCTCTCTTTCTCTCTCACCCAAAATTGATTTACTCAGTATGGAGGCCTGGAAGTCCTATGATTTGCCATCTGCAAACTAGAGACCCAACAAAGCTGATGGTGTAACTCCAGTCTGAGTCAACAGGCTGAGAACCAGAGGATCCGAACCATTCCAGGAGCCGGAGAAGACAGATGTCCCAGCCCCACAGGCAGGCAGGAAGGGAGAATGGCAGGAAAGGAAGATGACTTCGTTAACAATGGAGCTGTAAACGCGACTCCAGGTAATGATTTCACTTTATGAGTCAGCATATAGACCTATATATATATGTATATATATATACACACACACATACATACATACATACATACATATATACACATATACATATATATATGTTAATATGTACATGCATATGTGAAACAAATTGCAGTGAAAAATACCAAATGATTTTCTTCTGCCACAGTTGTATATAACAACATGCTTAGAAAGTGTATCATTTCTTGAAGTTCATGATCTTTGAGTCTATACAGCAAAGGAAATGAATAATCCCTGAGAAAAACCACATGTATCTGAAAAGTTATCTCACTTATGGCCTCTGTTGTTCGTGAACCAATGGGACAACAATTCTATGTTTTCTCCTTTTTTTTTCCTTCCAGGATAACAAACAGTTTTCCAGGCATTTTTGTTTATTTTACTCTTATGTAAAAGCAAAAAGGAAGCAAACAAAAATTAAAGTGCCTAAGATAAATTACAAACACAAAAGAGATTTCCAGGATTTGAAGTGGACACTTTTTTCCTTATGTTAAAGCTCAACTTGAACGTAAAAACCTTAGTGAAATAAGTTCAATGAAATATTTAAAATTCCCCCTCTCTAGAACCCACGAATATGAGCATATTTTCATCCCTTGCCTGTAATTAATTAATTAAATAGCTATTTTTGACCATTCACAAAAGGCATTTATCAACTTTCCTCTCCCAGAGATTCATGTATCCATGACCCCCTCTCAACAGATTTGTCCCTGCCCCCATGTCTGTCCAATATGTTTCACTTGGCACAGAACACAGCCCCCATTCTTATCAATGAGCAGGTGCCCAGTGTGCAAATAATTTCTCAGGAACAATATACTTTACACTAATATGCACTGTACTGCTTACTCAACCGATACTAGATTGTATTAAAAATCTTAGACAACCTGAGAGTCTTCAATAGCATGGCAACTACCCAGTGAATTTCCTTTTTCTTCACGATAGTAGAAAAGACCAAACAATGTAAAGACAGAAGTGACTTTTCCTCATCGATTCCCTCGCATGATATTATTTATTATCTTTTTGTTGTTCACCCGCAAGTCAGACTAGACCAGAAGCTAGAAGCTAAAGACACAATTGCTTATCTGAATCTTTTCCACCGTGATCTTGGGGAAGAAAAAGTGAAAGAAGAGATCCATTGAAAATGTCCATTTCCTCTGCCATGACCCACTCCATCCGCTCCTCCCATATATGCCACTTCAGTGGATACCAGCAACACCAAGGAGGTTTTCACATGTTTCTGTAGACAGCAGGAGGGAGGCTTGAGAGCTTCTGCTTCTCCTAGTGAATATTATCATCATCAATACCCTTCTTACACCCCAAATTCTTATTTTGTGATTCCCCTAAAAAGAAGCAGTTGGAGGATTTAACACATTCAAAATTTTTATTCTGCAATTTCCCTTAAAAAAGGCAATTTGAGAACTTATCCTGTTATCTACTATAGGCAATCGAATTAACATTTAATATTACCTCAAGATTTTGCATTAAATACTAAAATCTGCATGATTCTTCCCCTACTCATGACCCAAAGCGTGTGTTTTTATACCTGAAAGTGAATGCTTCTCTGGTGATTTCCAGACACAGAGCTTTCAAAGGAAAAGCACCACACATTTATCATATCAAATGTTGAATTTAGAAAAGATGTATATGGACAAATGTGGAGTTATGCCAAAATAATTGTGTTCTTTGTTCCATTGATTCTATCCTGGTAAATGACCAGATTATTTACTTAAAGATTTCTGTGTTTTAATATAATGATATGTATTAATCATTATGTATACCACTAAAAACTGGAATAAAATAATTGCCCAACAATAATTGATTGAATATATTTTAGTACAGTTATGGATAGAATAATACACATTGGTTCAAAATCTTATCTATGTGAAGATTATTAAACTAAATGAGAAATATTTAAAATATCACCTAAAATCATGATCAAAATGGTTAGTAAAGAATGAACCCTGCCCAAGTGTGCATTTATAAATGTGGGCACACATGTATGTAAAGAATTATTTCAGTTTCTCCATGCTTGGAGAGTGGGAAATTATCAGATGTTTTCAGGCAGAATTAATCAAGATCAGGTGTGCAGTTTAGCAAGAATAATCTGACGTCATGGCAAAGGATTTATTACAGGCAATATAGCTCAAGCAAAGAGAGAAATTAGGAAATTATTGCAGTCCACCAGCTTGGAGAGGCAGAATCAGGATTTGAACTAAAGCACAAGGGGATTCGAAATGGCAGGAACAGAAAGGAGTAAAATGAGAAAGTGTTGCTGTTCCTATCACTATAGATGGCAAGAGGCTCACTACCCAGGTACTTTGTGTGTCTGCAAGTGTGAACTACCATGAGGGGCACAACTCTGGCTGGTTGGGTGACTGAAATCACACAGAAACAACTTGCAGACTCCAGCTCATGGGAAGGAGGTATCTAAGGGTCTCCTCGAAGCAGGCACTTTGTCTTACCCCATTTTGTTCCTCCAGCTTCTGGTACAGAGCCGGGTCTCAGCAGATGAGCAGTGGAGGCTGCTGATTTATAACTGATGGGAAGAATGCAGGCAGAACGCTGAGCTCCTGTCCAAAGAGGCAGGGAATCTTTGGATTTTCCACAGTCAGCTTCCCCCGCCTCTCTTGTATGGGTTCATATGTATGTCACTTCTGTGTTTGATTACATAAGGTTCAATATTTGCAATAGGATACATTGAACCAAGCTATAAGACAGCTCACAGCATTTAAAATTGGGACAAATATGCTTTGGGACTAAGGGAAGCAAGGGATTCCCCAAAGAACCTATTAGTTGCCAAGAATCCAATACTGGTCAGGAACTGTAGCTACATTTCCACGAGTTCCTTCCTGTGAACGCTTCACAAAGACCAATCGCATCCCAAGTAAGGAGGAGATAATCAATATCAGTCTCCCTCCCTGACTAGTGTTGGGTCTATGAAAGTTCACAGTGGTCGAGTTTGACAGAACATTTCACCTTGTCTGACTTAAAAGTTATTGAGTTTGATTTGTACCCTGAGACACACTATTATAAATGCTTTGGTTGTGACGGCACTTGCTAAAAATAGAGATGAAATCAGATGCTGGAATCAAGAAGCTAGCGGTGCAGGCACAGACCAGGTGAGTCTACTCAACCTTTCAGCGACAGCAGAGCACAGAGGTCTAGGAGAACAGAGGGGAAGGAAGGACAGCGTGGGAGACTGGGCTTCTATAAGA
The DNA here is from genome assembly GCA_028646535.1 of Procyon lotor. Taxonomy (NCBI): domain Eukaryota; kingdom Metazoa; phylum Chordata; class Mammalia; order Carnivora; family Procyonidae; genus Procyon; species Procyon lotor. The sequence goes on along the minus strand of CM053608.1, from coordinate 1,926,769 downwards.
CCAGAAACGACCTGATGTTGAATAAAATCCAGGGGTTATGGCCCTATTTGAATAAGTGGCCATATATCTGACCTAAAGAAAAAAACTTGATAGCGATCCTTTTTATTAACTTTAAGGAATAGACATAAAGAAAACCACATCATCTTTTTGGTTTAAAAGAGCATTTTTTACAAAGCTTTAAAATGTTCATTTATATTGTCTCCCTAAAAGAAAATAACATGGCTGCTTATTATTAATTTAATTGATAATCTGTTTTTGTACACTGGGTTATTTTCAATATTTTGTTTCTTTAAAATGTGAAACCAAACATGCTTATAGGTAAGTATTGGAGTAAATCGATGATTATTTCTGGAGTATGAACACCTAGAAGTTAAATTATGTAATATAAACACTAAAAAAAAGAATAAATATTCACTTTACGGTATCCATGTAATACAGGGAACGGAGAACAGCCCTGGAATAATTAGGGACAGGGCTCCAAATTCTAGTTATGCTACTTAGCTGCTATGTGAAAGTAGGCAGGTTACATTTTTTTTTTCCCGTATAGGCATTGGACATGAAAATGGTTTTGCCTTATAAGGCTGTTAGACAAAAATAAATAACACATCTTTCTTACTTAAAAGTCATGCATGGACTAAGCACTCAATAAATAGAATATTATTTTCACTTTTGACTAAAATGATGTCCTTTATGAAATATGCTGTGATCCCCAAATTTGACCTGAATTCCCACATTTTTTATGTAATATGAGATTCTTTTTGAGAGTTTAAAATGCTTAGTACAGAATGCGTCTAAGGATAAATTGATTTAGCTGATTCATTTCAGTATGTGTCCTGTTTTCTAAATTAGCTTAAAGTCTTAGCTTGGTAGCCGAGAAGGAAAACGTGACATATCCATAATGGTAACTGAGTTGCTTCAAGTATATTTGAAGAGAAGAAGGAATAGTTATACAGAATTCTGTAAATACTGAGCTCTTGATTCAAAACCTTCCAGAAACTATATAAATAAACTTCCAACATTCAGCGCTGTACTGTACAGAGAGGAGAGGACATCATCATGGCATCACAACCTCAAAGGTACTTCCAAAGCTTTGACCTGGGAGTGTTAACAGGAGTAACGCATAGTTGTGGTTGTTTCCACATAGCACCCAGGAGTCTCTGAATCTGTTCTGCGACATGATGGCCAGGGGTTTACCGGTGTAGATCCATGAATGTTATTATCATGGAGCAGCCTCATTCAAGGATATAAGGAAAGGGGCATGGGACCAATTTATTCTTTCGAATTTGAAAGAATCTTCTGTACAAATGATGAGAGGAAAAATCAAGTTCATCTTCCTTCTGTATGTAATTAAATTAAATCAGGGCCTTATTTTACCTCTATTTCCAATACCAACATTACCAGTAGGGATCTATTTATTAAAGGATTCGATTTATTAAGCATCACCCTTGTTCCAGACAATTTAAATACGTTACTTTACTATTAGTGATTGATATCAATTAAACAGTGATGAAAACTTTTAGTGTTATCCTGTGCCAAACAATTTGCATTTGAGATTGAGGTTGAGAATTAGGTGAGGGAAAGAATAAAGCATCAGCTAATATTATGATGTTCTTTGTTACCCAGGAAAAATCATATGAGACTTCTCAGCTCAAACTAACAAGCTCGATCTGTGAGACACAAGGCTCAGGGGACCAGTAGCCACACCCCTGAGAATGTTCAATGGAAATATCTGTCTGTCAAGGGTCAGCCAACAGACCTCTACTCCATTTCTGATGAAGTCACCAATGCTGTTAGAATTTAAGCAGAAACTTCAGGGTCTAAAGTACCTCTGCTGAGATTTCAAATAAGGAGCTAAAATTCTTACACAAGCTTCCATAACTAGACCCTTGAATAAGCTGTTCAACATTCCAAATTATTGATATTCAGAAAACAAATGTGCATGTGTGTATAATACACCTCTGCTTCTTCAAATCCAGTTGTTTTCCATGCTTGTAGAGATCTACACAATGGAAACTAGTCTGGGTGAAGTCACCAGTGGCTTTCCTGTGGACAAATCCAATGGACACTTTTCAGTACTTACCTAACTTGTCAGTTGCATTCATCCCCCCTGCCTACTACTTCTCTTTTGAAATACTCTCATCTCTGACACTTTGGAGACTACAGATCTCAAGAGTTCCTCATTCCTCCCTGGCAGCTCTTTTCCAGTCTTCAGTGATACACTTTCGAATAAACATTATCTGAACCAAGCAATCAAAAACAACCATCTCTGCAAAATCTCTCCCTGGAAATATCACAGCTAACAATTAAACTCTAAACATCGTCCTTAATTCACCTCCACATACCACCGTGAATCATTCAGAAGACAACTTTCTCATATGCAGGCAGTAAATGGACATAGTTGATTCAACATTATTCTGAAGTGTCCATTAGGAGGGCTCCCTTATGTTTCCCCCATCCCCAGTTATCCCCTCATCTACCATTTAGATTTTGAGGACCCACAGCCTTAATAGGGCATTGCCTCGTGTGGCATATCCCCGTTACTGCTTTGCCGTCCTGGTGTCGCTGGTGTCAACGTTAGACCACACTGTGTTGTATGTACCTCCGGGGGCAGGCTTGAAGGCTGACATAAGAGAATAGACCGGTTTTTTTTCCTCTCTGAAGGAGAAATCTAGACATGTGTGCTAACTATGACATTCTTCAGAACCCAAAAGAACACTCTTAGGAAGTTTAATTCTTTAAGGAAAACCAATTCTTGGCACCCTCTGGGCTCAGAGCACAGAATTTTCCAACAGGTTCGCGTCTCTCTTAAAACACCCACTTCCTCCATCTCCCACGCAGAAGCAGCCACGCACTTTTTTCAAGACCCATCAAGAACTCGGAGGGTAATCCCCCGCTGGATTCCTCCCATCCTACCTTCCAAAAGTGCATTTTCCCAAATCCCAGACGCTCAGAAAGGAAATGTGACCAAGGATTTCCTGCTGGTTCCTAGTTTTCCAATCCACATACAGTTGTCCCAAGGAGCAGGCTTTGTTTCTGTGAGTCTCACGGCCCCCTCTGGGTGGGGACGTCTCTTCATGCTGGGTCTCCACACAGCATTTCACCAACTTGAGTTACACAGATGCTTATTTTTTCCTCAAAAACTTTTCATGTTTTAACTTTCCAACCTGTTTGCTTCAACGAATACGAATTCTCAGAGACTGTGCACTCTGAGCTTACAGTGTGGGAAAATGTAACTGTTACACATAATAATGTTCGCCTTCGCTCAACTTCTGTGTAGTGCCCCCTGTGGACTGGCTGGAACTGAGGAAGAAATTACACACCTCCCAGAGGGTGTTGCCCTAGTCTTATGAGGGAAGCTTGATGTGACCTGTCTCGTGAGTTCTTTCAAAGTATTAGCCAAGGTCTCTAAGATTCTTCAGGTTCTATATCTATGCAGTGCTAATTGTCAGTTACATAAGTGCAATTGTACTTTTATGACGGTTTGATGTTTGTGAGAACCATGAAGACCCAGGTTGTGTCAATTTGCACTCTTAGATCCTCAGTTAAGAGCAATGCTTGGTGCACAACAAACCTTCAACATTTAATAAGTTAACTGTGACCTCTGCAAGCCTCTAAACGATGCAGATATTAACTTGAGCAGTAGGCTTTGATGCCCATCTATAATAAGTGATTATTCCAAGGACTTTATTTACAGCTACAAACAACAGTTGTACTAGGCTTTAAGAAAAATCACTATGGAAATCAGCTTTCTGTTGTGAGCCATCCATGCCCATGATGAAGCAAGAGACCTAGAACCAGATGTCAGAGTATACAGTTAGACATCTAGGAAATGCAAAGTTCCACCAGAAGTACCAAAAGTATGGAAGACAGTTATCCAGAAATGCCCATAGTTAAATGGTCATCATGTCACAGAATGTATGAGACAATACTCACTAATAATAGTGAGTGTTCTATGATCATCCTTGAGCCGAGAATAAGCAATGATTAGCCTAACAGTGCTGGAGGTCTTGCTCTGCATTAAGTGGCACTGAAGGGTCGCTTAAGCTTCCCTATCACAGGCAGCTCTTTGCAGAAAGCCAAATCTTAAAAATAAAACTCTAACTTTGGGAAGGAGAGAAATCACCAGGCCATCCAGCTAGACACAAACAAAGCAGGCTAAAGACTACCCTGCAAAAGAGAGCTCTGGACAGACCTGGCAACACCCCAGACACACTTGGCACGGTTCTACTTAAGTTGGTAATGGCACACTATTGCTAAGTGATGCCCCTGAGGTAAAGATGACAAGTCCACCCTGGCGGGATCCACGTATCATACCTTGCTCCGTGCACGCATAACCCCAGAGCATTTAGGAATCTACAGTTGAGGCTTTGTAAGACCGTTGTTCAAATGAAAATCATGAGCAGTACTAACAGTGGATGAGGGATTGTTATTCTCGTATACCAGCAGTTCTTTGACCATATCCCAGGAAGCCTGAAAATTCCAAATTTATACATACTTCATGTGGGTAAAACAAAGGGGAGGTTGAGAATATGATGCAACCTCTTTGAACCTTACCCAGAAATTTTCCCAAGAGTCCAGTTAATTATAAAGTCATGCCAATGACAATGTTCAGCATATTTGCCTGACATTTTTAATGGTGTATGTATTAATTTTAAATGAGACTTCTGGAGTGCTCTGCTCTGAGGTTTAAAGCAACATCTGCATCAGTTTTAAGCATGAGGACATGTAGGTGTCAAAGCAGTGAAGTAGGGCTTGGGTCTAGGGTATCCCTTGTCACTAGCAGTTATATGAAGCCTTTAGGGGAACAGAGGCCATTCTCTATTGTACTGTGTCAACAACAAGATAAATAAAGAAGCAGTAGCATTAATACAAGATCCAAAGTGGCTGCAAGACCAAGACACCAATAACAAAGCCCTAAGACTTGAGAAGTCCTCTGGCCCTGAAAACTTGTTTTTTTCATGACGTATTCTTACTGGACCTATTGTACACAAAATAAACCCCAATAACACCTCAGCAGGGCCCTATTGAAGCAGGGTATCTTGCTTCAATATACCCTTCATATTTGCTTATATCCCAAGAAGCAAAACCAAAAGGGTCGCCAAATCACAACCTCAGACAATGTGACCAAATATGGATTCCAGCCTCTCAAATTTTTCAATGTGCGTATATGTCCCCGGGATTCTTGTGCTGCAGAACCTGCCGTAGCAGGTCTGGAGTGAGCCTGAGGCTCACTGGATTTCTGTATTTCTAACATTTCCCAAGTAATACTGGTGATGCTAACCCATGAACCACACTTTTGAGTAGCAAGGTTGTGGAGGGTTAGGAAACTGTCCCAGAACTCATTCTGGTTAGCAGCCCTATGAGGTCAATTGTTCTTTGAAAGAAAAGCCTTTGGTCTGATCATTAAATCTGAAAGCAGAGCTGTAAACTATGTTAGTTCTTTCCAATACCTTATTTAATGAGAGCCCCGTAGCAACATTAAAGCACTTCCACCATGCTCCTAAAAATCCCAATTTTCTTGGCTACCCCATTAGCAACTTTGAATCCAAAGGCAAAAATATATAAGCCATTCTAGTATTATAGTATCCAATTTGAATTAAATTCAACTTCTTGTGAAAAGACCAGCAGGTAGTAAAAGGACCAGGCATTCAAGGAGTTCGGAGACAAAGCTCCGGAAATGCAGGAACCATTATGTTGCTAAATCAGTTGTAGGTGCAGTCATTTAGAGAAACAACCATCCTGTCGGTGGCATTTGAAAGAGTAAAAGAGATATCACCCCAATCTGAAGCTTAGAAATAAAAAGGAATGTATATGTAATAATAACAACCGTCAAAAGTCACCCATAAAAAGGAGAGAGTTTTCTCTGTGCAGGTGCTATGCTTGATTTGAGGTGAATTAAACTAACAGAGTCCATGCCCCTGAGAAGTTTATAATCTAAGATCAAAAAGGCTAGAGCTACTGCCTTTGCTGTCCAAAGACATAAAGAGGTTAAACTCTCAGTCACAGAGAACACCTATGACACAGCTTAGGGGAATTTACAAGAAAGCAAAGCAAGACGGAATTGCTGTATGACGAGATCAGTGAGTATGATTGTATTCCTCTCTCCTCTCACTCAGAAAATCATTGTTCCCTTTCATCTTCGTCACTGATTCTGGCCAGCAAAACTGGAATACCTTGAAGGCAAAGGCTTTTTATCCACTAAGAAAATCCAATGGTGGTTTTGGAACCCTGGGTGGTCCTATGAAACACATCTAGATCTCATCACATTCAATCACTTTACAGACGAACAGGGGTGAGAACATCAGGAACGTGTACAACTACTGGACCATGACTCAAGTGATAATAAATGCTGCAGTGTGCACCTGCAGCTCCGAATGGCAAGTGGAAAGGAGCTGGAGGTAGCCATTGGCCCCTTCAGCTACAACACTTCAGTGCGTGGCATAAACACCAAAGCTAGTTAGGTGATTAGGCTAGGACAGGAGGGGCAGCATAAGAGGATTATTTAAACACCACTAATTAGATCATTTTATGGAGGCCAAAATTATGTCCAACACTGGAGATTATGCCCAACCTCTAGTTAGTTTAACCTCTAGTTTGTTTAAACTAGAGTTAGTTTAAACAATATTAATATGAAATTAAGTGCAAGAAAACACATTTAATATGCAGGTTTTACCCTACATATACCTCTTTGAAACAACTTTTACAGAGAAACTTATGGCCATGATGTTTCTTTACAAACTGGTGTTTGTTCCCCTGGAAACTGGAAATTATTCATCAGAAATGTAAAAATCTCTTAAAGAAAATACACTGAATATATCTCCTCGGTGCAAGGCTGTTTCTTTTATCTCTCCACGCCCAGCCTTGTAGAAGGCTGTAGAAGACATTATTAACCAATTATGTCTCCTAGATTTCTCCCTTGACTCTCATAAAAGATCCCTAGCTTAAAAGCAAACATTTTAATTCACTATGTCCCTATATATTTATTTCATATATTAAAAGGCTTTAAGCTTAGAGTACAAATAATATTTATATAACACTTTATATCCAAGTGTCTAATACTCTTAATATATCAAATGAACATGATATCGAACACCATCAGAATGAAAAAAGTGGTCCTCTTCTCTCCTTAAACTCATGATGGGTATCATCAATTTTACTGAACCAGGATGGACATAACACACTGGGGTAACTTGACTTTAAGAAAATGGTGTTAGAATATAAATAAATAGGATTGCTCTGTGGGGTCCCCAGTTTCTTGCAGACTCTTTGATCTGTGACTGTCAACTTAATTCCCAGGTGCTCATCTCTTCTCTGACCAGTGACTTTGATCACTATGCGCTTCTGGTTTGGGGATCCATTGCTTGTGCTATTTTAATTAGCGCTTATGTGCCTGACTTGCTTTTGGTTCACTGCTTGTCTTGACTTTGACTTCCATCACTTGCCAAGCTCGAGGACTCCTAATGGTCTACACCCTGAGCGGACCATCAGCTTCCTCAGTTTTATTCAATGTGTTTCCAGCCTTGGCCATATCCTCATGTCAAGCATCTTGTCCTCTTTGTCACAATCTAGCCATGGTGTTGACAAATGAAGGGTCTTAGCATGCATTTCTCAACAAGGAAATCACATAACAAAGAGTTTGTACTTAAAAGCAATTGAACTGCAATGTGAGGCTGTACACTGGAGGCACACAGAGTGGAAGTCCAGTATCTCTGCTTCTCAGATCTTGACCACCGACCAACTCAGGACGGTGGTTGATGTTTTCCTTCATACACAGAAAACAATAATATTCAAGAGGTTTGTTCCAAGCTCATTCAGAAATTGTGATCATAAAAATTCAAAACAATGGATTTCCAAATGTTAAATTAGCATCAGACATTCATTAATATAATTTGCTGGACAGCATTTAGATAAAGCCTAATAGATAATCTGATTATCTCCAATGCAGCGTAGGGTAGGATTCAATCCTTCTCTCTACCAAGAGAATATGTTACTGCCATGTCAAATTACTCACCTTCTGCAAAGGATGAACTCCTCCAGGAAGCTAGCAAAGTATTTCTAGTTCTATATGGCACTGAATTTGTATCATAAAAAAGGGAAGGGAAATTTTTTTTACTTCCTTTTAGAAAAGTCTATTACAGTACTCATTGCTGTGATTAGAGAGATGATGACTTAAATCTCTTGAATATCAAAAGGGAGGAAGACAGCCTTTGACCATAATCACTGCCTAGCTGCTCTGGTGAAACAGGAAACCCAGAAAGATTCCTCTCATCTTAGCTCTTGGCTTAGGAAAGAAAATCTTTGATCTCATATACCTGCATCAGACTTCCCGGTATATTATGGACATTTTCACATCACTATATAAACCAGAGAAGAGGTTTCCAGAGATACAGAAAGATAACAGGGAATATTAAAGGAACTTTATATTTCATATCCAGGAAAGAGTCTGGCTAATAATTTAATTCTTGTGTCTCTACCAATGTCTCACACACCTTCTCCCGCATATTATCTAGGCACCGTACTGTATCTCCTGAGATCTGTTTATGAATAATGTGATCACCTCTATTTAAAAATGATAGTTTTAATTTTGCTATTTTGTTCATGCAATACTGAGGGTTTTCTTTTTTTTATTTTATAATTTTTGAAAATGTGTCTTGGTTCCACGACTTACAGGTAAACATAGAAAATGTGAAGGTCATTCAAAGCAGTATGTAAGAGCAAAGAGTTAAGGGTAACGTAGGAGTCTTGCCAAGTTTCCTCTTCATTAAGTAAGAAGATCTATAATGGGTTAATTACACATATCATGAATACCCATTTATCAATAGTCTTTTAAAAGATCTATCCTAAAAAGATTTTATCCACGGTAAAAAAAAACAACAAAAAAAAAACAACCCAGCACTTTCAAGGAAACAATTATTAGGTAAACTGCCAACTTAACCCTACTTTCAAATTTATTTTTAACGAGTAGTCAAGTTGTGCAAAAATAATTAGTGATGATAGGCAAATATCAAGTGTTGGGAAGTCAGGCCTCCGTTCACATTTATTGTGAATGCCCCTATGCCTAATCTAACAGCACAAAGCCAATGAATATTGGTTATATGTTGAATGGATGAGTTAATAGTAATTATTTATATTCTGATTTAAGCAGGCAAACAATTTAACCTGTAACTAGAGAGAAATCACTTAGTTACCTAACTCAGATTGCAATAAGTTATCCAAGTGAAACTGAAGAGAATTTGAAAAAGCTTTTAGACTTTTAGTGCTTGTGTCCTCAAAATCACAGCTCTTTCCTGCTATTTCACTTGGTGAGGAGACCACTATCCAAGAAGATAGGATAGAAGGTAGGGCCTCCAGTTCTATTCAGTGCCAATCTTTATTTTTCCATGATTTCTTTCCCAATACAAAATTAATACATTTACACTATATAAAGGAGAACATACAGAAAAGCAACAGTAAGAAAATAAAAATCACTCATAACCCTACCAAGGACACTCTCTGCAATTTGTTATGATAGGCTAAATCCTTTTCCTGTTTATCATCACTTGGCAGTTTTTCAGAGAGATCAAATAGTACACAGTGTTTTGAAATGTGCCTTTTTTTTTTTTTTTTAAAGATTTTATTTATTTATTTGAGAGAGAAAGTGAGAGGATGAGAGGAGCGAAGGTCAGAGAGAAGCAGACTCCCCGTGGAGCTGGGAGCCCGATGTGGGACTCGATCCCGGGACTCCAGGATCATGACCTGGGCCGAAGGCAGCTGCTTAACCAACTGAGCCACCCAGGTGCCCGAAATGTGCCTTTTATATAGTGAATATACATGTTATTAAATGTTATTCTGTAGTATTTTAACTCTGTACATAATATTTCATGGCTAAATATACTGTTATTTTTAAAAATTTGTGATAAATTCTAAGGTTATTTCAATATTCTGATATGATAAATAAATTTTAAAAACTGAAAATATTTCTAAATATTTCTTTAGGCTATCTTTATATAAATAGAGTTGTTTGGTTGACAATTTTAATAAATATCACCAAATTGTTCTCCAAAAAATCTGCATCAATTTGCCATCTTCCTGAAAGTTCATAACATTTCATTTTTCACCTATCATTGATAATGTGTATAATTTTCATCGTTCTCAATTTGACCAGTCACATACATCGCAGTGAACATCAACAATGTTTGCATCCATTTTTCTGTGTCTTCTACAGAGGAATGATTATCTGTAGCCTTAATCCATTGTTTCTATTGATGTGGAGTTTTTTTCTTACTGATTTTTGAAAGTGTTTTAAACATTAAAGATATTAACATTTTGTTTGTCTTCTAAACAGAAATTAGTTTTACACTTAAGAAATTTTTTTACCCCCAGCTTTTTATGGTAGGTCAGTCATCAGTTTGGGCAAGTTTGTGCCCAATCGATTTTAGGGCATTGTCCTGGCTATGATACATTGTCAGCTTTGCACCAATAAAACTCATGTTTGCACCATAATTTGAGATTACTAGGCACCCATCATAAAATGCAAGGTAGCCTCTTGGAGCCACCCAAATAGGTGTCTTAAACTGTAAGAATAACCAATAAATATCTTCTTCCATTCTGTAGGTTGTCTTTTGGTTTTGTCGACTGTTTCCTTTGCTGTGCAAAAGCTTATTATCCTGATGAAGTCCCAATAGTTCATTTTTGTTTTTGTTTCCCTTGCCTTTGAAGATGTGTCTAGCAAGAAGTTGCTGCAGCCAAGGTCAAAGAGTGTTGCCAGTGTTCTCCTCTAGGATTTTGATGGGTTCCTGTTTCATATTGAAGTCTCTCATCCATTTTGAGTTTATCTTTGTGTATGATGTAAGAGAATGGTCCAGTTTCATTCTTCTACGTGTGGCAGTCCGATTTTCCCAACACCATTTGTTGAAGAGACTATCTTTTCCATTGGATATTCTTTCCTGCTTTGTTGAGGATCAGTTGACCATACACTTGAGGGTCCATTTCTGGGCCCTGAACCCCAATGTTTATAGAAACAATGTCCACAATCGCCAAACTAAGGAAAGAGCCCAGATGTCCATAGACAGATGAATGGAAAAAGAAAATGTGGTATATAGACAATGGAATATTACTCAGCCATCAAAAAAAAATGAAATCTTTCCATTTACATCAACATTGATGGAACTAGAGGATATTATGCTAAGTAAAATAAATCAAATAGAAAGAAAATTCTTTCACTGGTTTCACTCACATGTGGAACTTAAGACACAAAACAGAGGATCATAGGGGAAGGGAGGGAAAAATAAAATAAGATGAAATCAGTGAGGGAGACAAACCATAAGAGACTCTTAACTGTAGGAAATACACTGAGGGTTGCTGGAGGAAATGTGGGTGGGGGGTGGGTAACTGGGGGATGGGCTTTAAGGAGGGAATGTGATGTAACGAGCACTGGGTGTTATATGCAACTGATAGATTACTGAACTCTGCATCTGAAATTAGTGATACACTATATGTTAACTAATTGAATTTAAATAAAATAAGTTAAATAAAAAAATCATGACCAATAAATTCTTATATATGCATTTATTTACTCATTTAACAAAATGCACTGGACCACTGCTGTGTGTCAGGCACCACATTAAACAAGAGAGATGTTTAAATACTATCACTGCTCTTCTGAAACTGACCCTCTACCAGGCAAGTCTATACTATGAACTTCTAAATTCCACAGATATCAATAATCTAGCAAGTAAATATGAGTGAAATTAGGAAACACGTAAATGTCACTAGTTGTTCACCATGGAGACTACTGGTAAGATATGTGAATCCAAACGAGATGTCTTCCTTTACTCTTTCCTATGGCTGTACCATGATACTTGCCTTCTGAGTTTCTGCCAATTGTGTATTAAGGATGGGACAAGCTTCACAAAGTCACACAATAGAAGTTAAAGAAAAAGATTTATTAAAGAGAAAAAGAAGGCTTCAAAGGCCAAAGGATGCTGAGAGAAGAAGGTAATCTGCTGCTTCCCCATCACACACAGGGAGAAAACATGAGGTCAGGGGCTCCACTCTGTGGAAAGGCACAGCGCCATGATATCCTGCCTTCTCTGAGGGAAACAAGATGAGGTACCGTGTCAGTGGGACATTTCACAGGCTGCCTGGCACTCAGGCATTCTAGATAGGGATGTCAACTATCTGTTGATAGTCATCTAGGAAAACCAGAAACTCGGCACCTGGTAAACACTGAGCTGTAGGAAGGTAAAACCCCAGTGCTGGGGAAGAAAACCTCTATTCCATGGGACGCTGGAGAGAGAGTCCACCATTCCACCACAGGCTTATCTGAGACCAGGACCTAACACTGCAGGAGGAGGACATCTCACTCTTAGTTAGTTCATTGCCCAAGAAACTCAAAGTGAGCTTAGGGTTTTTTGTTGTTTTTATTTTTGGACCTTTGTGCTCATGGTACCACATATGAGGATACACTGGTGTATTCAAGAATTGTAATGAGGGTCAGTGTGGCAGACTACTTTCCGTTAAGTCCACAGAAGATCTCCTACATACAAGTCTTTTGTACAGTGTGACTTGGGCACTCCCACCATCAAGAGTTTGCTCAGTTTGCATCTGCACAGGTTTGTGGCTACTGTGAAAGGCATACTATGTGACTTTCGAAGCTAGGCAATAGATTTTCTGCAAGTCCTCTTGAGACACTCCTTTTCAGTGACCATTTACCATGCCATGAGAAACAGGGAGTCTATATGAACCATTTATGTGTAAACATTCCAAGATACTGTCCCTGGTGAAAGTGCCGGATGACACCTAATAATCAACCTCCAAACATGTGATTGAGCTTCATGACCTCAGCCCAGACATTGTCTGCCCTGCCTGAGAGACACTAGCAAAAACCATCTATTAGAGTCTAGACAAGATCCAGAACTATGGGAGTTAATTATATAATAATTATTGCTTTTCAAAGCTATTGTGTTGGAAGCATTCATTACAACTATAGGTAACCAGAATAGTCACAACAGAAATTTAAGTGAAAGTATCCTTAATTAATATTTTGCACTCCTTCTCAGTTCCAATAAAGATATTCTATAGTCCCAAAGAAATTTAGAAAGATAATAAATGTTTCTTTCTTTATTAATAGCTATTATTTTGATTCAATTAAAAGATTCCAAGGATGGGGCTTCTGGGTGGCTCAGTCAGTTAAGCATCTAAATCTTGATTTGGGATCAGGTCATGATCGTGGGGTCCTGGGATCAGTCCTATGTCAGGCTCCTTGCTCATTGGTGACTCTACTTTATATTCTCCCTGTCCTTTTGCGCCTCCTTCTCTCTCTCTCTCTTTTTCTCTCTCTTTCTCAAATAAATAAATCTTTAAAAAAAAGATTCCACCAGGTTCAGCCAACCCCACACTTGGTGGTGGGTATTGAGGAGGGCACGTATTGCATGGAGCACTGGGTATGGTACATGAACAATGAATCTTGGAACATTGAGAAAATAAGATAAAATTAATTTTAAAAAAAGATCCCTATGAAATACATGTCCAAGAAAAACATCAGTTGTCAGACTCAATGTATATTGATCAAAAGAAAAAAGAATTGAAGGAATAAAAAAAATCTTCATAATTGTCAATCAATGAAGACATTTCACATTCAAAATGAATTTTAAAATTTAACTGTAATGGTCATTTTGTGGCTGACCAAGATGGACACACAGATGTTCCCTCCCACCTGATACAATTAAAAAAATACTTGAAACAATGATTTTTTTTTTAAAGATTTTATTTATTTATTTGACAGAGAGAGAGATATCACAAGTAGGCAGAGAGGCAGGCAGAGAGAGAGGGGGAAAGCAGGCTCCCTCCTGAGCAGAGAGCCTGATATGGGGCTCAATCCCAGGACGCTGGGATCATGACCTGAGCCGAAGGCAGAGGCTTAACCCTCTGAGCCACACAGGTACCCCAAAACAATGATTTTTAAGATGCAAAATATCAAATAATAAAAGAATGACAGTGATCTCTAATACACAGGAAATCAATATGTTGCCCACAATAAATGCATTTTAAGTATAAATTTAAAAATGGCTGAAAAGAAAGGAATGGAAGGAGATGTATCAGGCTAAACTCAGTCAAAGGGAAATCTGACATGTTGAATGAATACCAGACGAGGATTTCAGATTAAAGAATACTACCAGGAAGAAAGAAGGTCATTTTATCACAATTGCTTAAAAAAACCACAACAGTCCTAAATATTTATGCACCTGATAATAGGACATATTCCACATAAGCTCATCAAGAAAATTAAAGAGGAAAGAATTCTTCTCAAGTCCTGTGAAGCCAAAAGCCAGATAAACCCAAAAAAGTCATTGTAAGATAAGAAAACTGCAGTCTCTTCTCTCTCAGAACAAAAGTAATACTTTTAACAAATTAATCAAACAATATATAAAAAGGAAAATATATCTAGGGTGCCTGGGTGGCTCAGTCGTTAAGCAACTGCTTTTGGCTCAGGTCATGATTCTGGGGTCCTGGGATCGAGCCTCCACATCGGGCTCCCTGCTCAGCAGGAGGCCTGCTTCTCCCTCTCCCTCTCCCCCTCTCCCATTCCCCACTCCCTCCCTCTCTCACTGTGTCTCTCTCTGTCAAATAAATAAATAACATCTTAATATTTGTCTGTGTGTGTGTGTGTGTGTGTGTGTGTGTGTGTGTGTGTCCTAAGTATGGTCCATTACAAGAATGCAGAGTTGATTTAATATTCAGAAATCTAAGAACGGATTTGATGTATTAAAAAAAAAAAAAAAAGAGGAGTGCCTTGGTGGCTCAGTCAGTTAAGCATCTGCCTTTGGTTCAGGTCATGATCCTGGGGTCCTGGAATCAAGTCCTGTATCAGGAGGCAGCCTGCTTCTCCCTCTCTCTGCCGCTCCCCCTGCTTGTGCTCACTCTCCCTCTCTCTCTCTGTCAATAAATAAATTCAACCTTAAAAAAAGAGAAGAAAAGAAAAAGAAAGAACACACATGTCACCATAATACATACAGTAAAATATGTATAACATATGATGAGAATCCAATAGTCTTTCCTAATAAGTATTCCCAGGAAAGTAGGAATAGAATAGAACTTCCTCTTCCTGATACAGCACATCCACAAATACCTGAGCTAGCACCACACTCCATGATGGAAAACTAATAAGGATATTCCTCTGATAACTTACGCTCCACATTGTACTGAGGTCCAGCCAGTGCAATCAGGCACGAAAAAGAAATAAAAGGTATCGAGTTTAGAAAGAAGAATAGAATGATCTTTATTCGTATATGATAACATCATCCACACAGGCAATCAGATAGAATCTATAAATAAAGCACTAGATCTAATAAAGAAGTTGTCTAAGTTGCAGAGTAGAAAATAACAAAAACTCTATTGCATTTCTATAGAATATCAGTTAACAAATGGAAATCGAAATATATAAAATACCATGTATAATAGCATGGACATAATACAATACCAAGCAATAAATATCACAAGAAATACAAAAGGTCTGAACTCTGAAAACTATAAAACCTAGCTGAGAAACATAAAACTTACATAAAATATTCCACCAATGCTGGAATCCCACAAATTTAGAAGATGCAATATTGTTAAGATGCCAGTTCTTCCCAAAATGATCAATAGAATCAGTGCAACCTCGGTCAAAATCCCAGAAGGATTTTTTTTTTTCTTTTTTGGTTAAAATGACAAGCAACCAAACAAAAGACCTATAAAAGAATTTAGGATGCAAATATCGTGGTGCCTGCAATCGTAAAGAAGGGAATTTTAGTGCTTGGGTTTTGTTTTCTTTGTGGAGCACAGCTGTAAACTGAAAAGAACACGCACATCTTAGTAACAAAAAGTTGAGCAGTATGTAAAGTAGAGCAATAAATGAGGCAATATTATTGAAGACAATAATCTTCTAATGTAAAGCCAGCATCTGAGGGAAGATAGGAGGGAGAAAAAATAGTAACTGTTTAGAAAGCCAAATAAACAAACACATACAATGTCTGCACATGAAGGGAGCCTGTAAAGTGAACCTAGTGATTACTCTTAATTTTTGGTTTGCTGCAAAGTATTTTTGTCTCTAGGTTCTCTGAAATCTTAATAAACAACCAGATCAACTATATCAGGGATTCTAGGAGCAGAAATGGCATTTCCTTGTTATGGGCTATTTGTGAGGTCAGCCAACTTGTCATGAGATCCACCATGTGCCAACCATTTCTAAGTCAAAAGGAATCTGAAAAAAAAATAACAAAAGGAAGATAGAGGAGCTCAAACAAAATGTAGGGGCAAGAAGGAGTTTTTAAAGGACAGGAGTGGGGCACAGTAGGTGATCTCAGGATCCTAAGATCAATGATCTGCCTTCAGCTCGGGTCATGATCTCAGGATCCTAAGATCAAGCCCCACATCAGGCTCTCTGCCCAGTGGGGAGCCTGCTTCCCCCTCTCTATCTGCCTGCCTCTCTGTCTACTTGTGATCTCTCTCCTCTCTGTCAAATGTCAAATAAATAAATTTGAGTGAGATGTATAAATAATTTTTTAATTTAAAGATTATTACAAATAAATTTATTACAAAAAAATAAATAAACAAAAGTGAGATGTCAAAAAAATAAATAAAATCTTTTAAAAATAAAAAAATAAATAAAGGACAGGAGGGCCACCGCCCTCCTTCCCACGATAGCCTCTTGCTTTTCCAGATCACTGGTGTTTTCGCCTGCCCTTTAAACATCGTGCTCCGTGATCCGATGCAAGCCACAGACTCTTTCTACATGCATTCTACTCATGCCACCTCTTTGTTCTACTTTCCAGTCTTTATTTTAATGTACAGTAGCTGAGACAACATAAGTCCTCTATAAGTATCTGCCACCATTTGCTCAAATGCCCCAAAGGAACGGCAGGTCTGACCAGTGACTAGGTCCTTTCACTGAAGTTAAATAAGAATGGTTGGTTGCGTGGGTGAATTTAATCAAAATGGTGACATAACTTCTTTATCATCCTCAAATGGTGATTGGGACAAGTATTTATGTCCTGAACGTCCCAGAAACTTGAAAGAGGGTCACTGAAGTGTGAGATGCCTGCAGAAGTGTTTCAAATAATTCAAGTGGCGGGCACATAGGTGTGGGACTCGGGAAAGGAAGGAGTCTGGAGATACAGAGACCGAGTGGAAGTAAGTGGGAGCAACCATCTTCGGGGATGTGCTCCATGTGCCCAGAGCACACACAAGACGGATGTGGGGATACCCTCCATACATTCGTCTAGATCTGTCCCGAAGCTGTGTTCTTCCCTGTCCCAAGGGCGCGGTTCTGCTGCCCCCCACCTGCTTGCTGTCGATGCAGTACAGAACCCGAGTGCAGATTTCCAGTGAGATCATTAGCAAGTCTGCAAGGAAGAAAACCGTGTGGATTCTGTGTGGCTTCAAGGGTGAGAAAATGGCTGCCTTCCTTCTCCCCTCCCCAAAAAAGTGTTTTCTTTTCTTTTCCAGCTTTGATCATTAAGTTAATCTACCGGAAAATGAATATGTGTTCTATATTTCAAGTATAGAAAAATGACCTTTTTTAGTTGTTCACAGCTGCGACTGTGAGAAACCGAAATTAATATTGCTGCTAAATGCGGCCACGGGCTGTAAAAATGACCGTGCTTCTATAGAACGGTACAGATGTCCTTTCCCGGAGAAGGAAAAGGCAGCTGCTCAATCCATTTCCCAGAAAGACAAATGAATTTTAAGAATGCCCCTACCAAACTTGAGCACCTAAATTTTTCCTCTGGATTCCGATCATGGTCAGTATTTGTCCGCACACCTTGGAGTAGGCTCTGTGTCCCCACGGAGCTTCCTGGGAGTTGAATTACCAGCCGAGATGCTACGTGACTGCAAGGGAGACCCACAGTCTGCCTGGGAACCTGCCCTTTCCTACTCCTCCTGCCTTCTCTCCGACTGCCTAGCTGACCACGACTGCGCGTGGACACTAAGCTCACTCCCTTCATGAAGGAGACGCAAGTTTAGAAGGACAAATGGACAACTGACCACAGTCTGCATCCATACACTTCTCTGCATTAGAGGCACAGGCCAGCAGTGAGAGGGGGTGGGTGGTCAGCAAATAGGATTTGGTGTGATTCTAAGGATGAGCAAGCATTGCCCCAAGTGCCCACATCTTCTCACACCCCAGCCTTTCTCCTCCTGAACCCAGATATGTAATCTGGCAGCTGGAAAGGATACTCCTGGCCCAGCATCTTGTCTTTAGAACTCTGGTCCCGAGTCACCACCCACCTTTGCATGGATTCGTCTGAGCCTGTGCCTCCACGGTGGTGACACGTTTGCATGTCACCACTGCACGGACATCGCCTCTACTACTGCACCACCCAGACTTAGTGCTGCCCTCTCCGCCCACGACGCTGCTCTGTCAAAATCACCCCGTGTCTCCCACGGGGCCACAGGTCTTACCTCCTCATCTTCACTGACCACTGGGTCTATTTCTGTCCCTGTCTTGTCCCTTCCTCTTGTCTTTTTCTTTTCCTGTGGCTTCCGAGACATCCTTATGTCCAAACTTTTCAACTACAGTGGTGTTTCTCCTCCTCCTTGTTTTTGGGGACCCTCTTCTTTCTCCCCCAGAATGTTAGTACGTCCCACGGTGTTCCCCCATGACCCTGGCAGCCTCTTCCTCCTCCAAGGCTTTGACTTCATACTACGGGATCAGAAATACCAGTCTTTGGTTCAGAATTCCCTTTAACCCTTGATCATACATGGCTGGTGAGGAATACCAATTTAGGATGTCTCTGGGACCCCTCAGATTTCTCATAACCCAAAATTCAGTCACTAGCTTTTCTTTCCAACCTTGCTGCTCTTCCTACAGCCCATTCCTGATGTATGCCAACACCATGAAGCCAGCGAGCCGGATCACAACCCGACATGCTCTGCACCTTATTACCTTATTCTGCAAACCCAGACATCGGGATTCCCTCTCTTCACAATTTCTCTTACAAGCCCTCCCTCTGCCTTCTTTATTGGTACAGATTAGGCTCCTTGAAGTCGACATGAAGACAAAAATGTAAGCGTGAGGGCTTTACTTTGGAAAGAACTCCAATCAAATCTGCAAGAGAGTGGAAAGGGGACAGGAGGGAACAGCAACCAATAAAGCATGGATTTCCAAACATGTTACCCTTGAGACTTTCTGGAGGTGGCTCCAAAAACAGACAAAAAGCCAAACAAGCCAAGAAACCTTTGGCTCTCTTTCCCCCTTCAAATATAGATCAAGGGCCTCCCCTAGTGTGCGGGCACGGGGATCTGCCGCTGCCTCTCTCTGCTGCCACACCCAGTGCAGGTCCCCGTGCTCGGGAGAAGCCCAGACACAGGAGCCCACGTCCAGGGTCCTCTCGGGCCAGGCTGACTTCCTAGGCCCTACGTCTCCCAGCCTGCAGCGTCTGCTTCGGCAGAGTGTGGACAAGGCTCAGCGTGGTGCGTGCCTCATCTCGAATGCTGCTTGGCCTCTGAAAGGCCAAGTCTCAGAGACCCTAGAGCTGTCTATTTGAGGAGCTGCAAAACCTTTCTATTTACTTCTCTGTCCTCCCCACCTGCCAGCATCTCCTTCCGGGGAGAGCCCGAGTCCACGCCGGCAGGATGTTTGTGAGCTCGGGGAGGGCCGGCCCCGCCCAAGACACAGCGTGATCTTTGTTTGATCTTGAGGCTTCTAGTGCCTGCTAGGTGAGTGTGTGTGAGCGTGCATGTCCAGAAGGAGGATAATTAAATGTCCGAGGCAATTTAGCACCACTCCCTCCCTGCGACCGCTCTGGTTTTGCTCTCTGAATTGATAGCGTGCATTTGGCTTAAACCTCGTGTTGAGCATCTCTGAGGGTTTTGGCAGATCTTCAGATGAAGGACCAGCCGTGCAGGTACCCGAATGGGGACTGCCGGCTTACATCCACGCAGAAATTAGTGAGCTTATACAATTTGCACCTTTAAGATGACAAAAGCTGGTATTTTATTTCTTACGCGGGGATTTTCAGTGTATGTGTATATTTACAAAGGGACGGTGAAGAACGGCTTAAAAAGGGGACAAGTAACAAGGAGTTATTCCCTCGGACATGCAGTATCTTTGGGAAGTGAACCAGGCTACGGACTATATTTCTGCCCATGTCACTGTCACCCGGGCCACTCGCTGGCAACAAACACATATTTCTTCCATCTCTTCCGCCGCGGACATAGATACCGTCCTCCACTGAATAATGAAATATTTTTGGAACCACAGAATGGCAGTTGGTTAAAGGCGGGACCCACAGCACACACAGTGCCCCGACTCAGCTCCTCTCCCTGCCCCTCCTCACCAGCCCCAGGCCTGTCTCTCCTGGGATGAATCCCCCATGAATTCTAATTATAGGAGAGGGATAACAACCAGCAGGAAGGAGGTATTTTATCCTTATATCTGCTGCCAGTAGATTGCTATTCACATGGCTCGAGGGAAAAAAAATGTGTTTACAAATGTATCATTATACAGCAGATCTTAAATTGCACAACTATTAGCTGTTACTATTGACTATTGTCAGAGCAGCATTGCTGTCTGGGAAAGGTCAGGCCTTGCATTTGTGTTTTTCATGTGATGAATAACAAATAATGAGCCACAGAATTTACTGAGCTGCTGAGATTTCATTCTCATATCCACAGACTAGTTACTGGTTTTATACTTTCTTTGCTGGCCTCAGACAAATCAGTTCATATTTATTTCGTTTTTTAATCCCAGAAAGAAGATCTGATTGGGGAAATTACCACTCAGAAGAGCGACTACAAGCAAACTCTGTTCCTTGCGCACAGCCTCACGGGCTGTTTCGCGCCCTCAGCCGAGAGCTGAAGGGCGCACGGGCTCCGATGACCCCAATGCAGGTGATGGGCGCGCCTTCCAGGTACCGGATGGATGGTAGACGCGTCCGCGTCCACACGTGCCGAGGGTTCCAGTTCGGCTGAAGGCTGAGAAGAAAAGCTGTCCTTTCTCCACTTAGCAGCTCCCTGGCTGAAAAAAGGTGTCAACCGTAAGCAGGAGAGAAACGGCCATCTGAACGTGCCGCCTGGACCCTTCACCTCCCAGTGAAGCGGTCCAGCCCTGTGGCGGGTCCCTGCGAAAGCATCGTGGGCAGATGAGCACCCACTCGCTAGGCAGGTGCGTGTGACTTGTCCCCACAGCTTTCAGGAGCTGCACCGGGACGCCGGGCCCTGCTTTCCAGCGCACAGACGGGCTGTGAGTTTGGCTGTGGGTGACCAGGTCACAAGGAGGCACTAAATCGTCCTCAGGGCCTGTCTCCTTGTCCAAATAAACCATATAAAAACAGATAATCTAAGGTTTCAGCAGAAGGGATCTTTGGAAAGGAAAATACAGGTGCAATAAAAGGGTCTTGTTGCAAGAATTAAATGCAAATGTGTTACGTGCTAAATGATCACTTAATTTGCTGCCTCCTCCTCCTTTTCCTTCCTCTTCTTCTAGCTGAGGAAGAAATAAGAGGTACTCATCATAAATGTGGAAAATCCGTACAGACAGAAGTGAAATTGTGGATTGGTATGTGAATGATGCATCAGTGATGATACGAAGACAGTTGTCAAACAGTGGGAAAAATCAAATTGAAATTCTACATAAATCCTACACAAAAGTCATTTTCTGATGGATTAAAATCGTAAAAGAAAAAAAACCTTTAAATATCAGAAGAAATCATAAGAAATACCTTTATAATTTGGGAACATATTTGTTAAATGTTACACAACAAACCACAATGAGCTATCACTTTACACCTGTTAAAATGGCTGAAATCAAAAAAACGAGAACTAACAAGTGTTGGCAAGAAACCCTCTTGCAGTGTTGGTGGGAAGGCAAACTGGCGCAGCCCCTGTGGAAAACAGTATGGGGGTTCCTCAAATAATTAAAAATAGAAATACCCTACCATCCAGTAATTCCACTACTGGGTATCTGCTTAAAGAATATGCCAACACTAATTTGAAAAGATATATGTGTCCTATTGTTTATAAAAGTATTATTTACAATAGCCAAGATATGGAAGCAACCCAAGTGTCCATAGACAGACGAATGGATAGAGAAGATGTGGGGTGTGTGTGTGTGGGGGGTTTATAATGTAATATTACTCGGCCATAAAAAAGAATGAAATCTTACCATTTGCAGCATAGATGGGCCTAGAGGGTATCATGCTAAGTGAAATAAGTCAGAGAGAGACAAATACCACATGGTTTCACTCATGTAGAATTTAAGAAATAAAGCAAATGGATAAACAAAGGATAAAAGAAACAAATGAAAGACTCAAATACAGAGAACAAATTGGTGGTTGCCAAAGGGAAGGTGGGGGGGAGATGGGTGAGGTGAAGGGGATTAAGAGGACACTTATGGTGATGAGCACTGAGAAATGTACAGGATTCTTCTTTTTTTTTTTTTTTTAAAGATTTTATTTATTGGACAAAGAGAAACACAGCGAGAGAGGGAACACCAGCAGAGGGAACGGTAGCGGGAGAAGCAGGCTTCCCGCTGAGCAGGGAGCCTGATGCAGGGCTCGATCCCAGGACTCCGGGATCATAACCTGAGCCGAAGGCAGACACTTAATGACTGAGCCACCCAGGTGCCCACAGGATTCTTCTTTTTTAAGGTGATTTATTTGAGGGGGGGGGAGAATGGGGAGGAGCAGGGAGAGAGAATCTCAAGCAGACTCCACACTGAGCTTGAAGCCCAAAGCAGGCTCAATCTCATGACCCTGAGATCATGACCGAGTCGAAACCCAAGAGTCAGAAAGAGCCGTTCAGGTACTCCAGAAATGTATAGAATTCTTAAATCCTTATATCATACACCTGAAATTAATTTTAAAAACATTACACAACAGAGACTGATAAATTCAGTTTCATGAATACTAAAAAGTAGTTTTACATCTAAATACACCCTAAGAAGTTGAAAAGATAGCATTTGCTTTAGGAGAAGATACTGCCAACGTGTATGTTTATAAAGGAAGACTATCCTCTATGCTGTAAACAGCAGTGTAACAGGTCAGCAAGAGAAGATGCCCAGCACGAGAGGAAATGGAGTCGGAAACACAAACAGGTGGCTCGCAGGAAAGGAAACCAACCTGAATACAAAGTAAGTTTGTGAGGAAAATGTCAACATCAGAAATAATGTCTTTTAAAAATAATCACTCATTTCTGGTGTGCCTGGGTGGCTCAGTGGGTTAAGCCTCTGCCTTCGGCTCGGGTCATGATCTCAGGGTCCTGGGATCGAGCCCCGCATCGGGCTCTCTGCTCAGTGGGGAGCCTGCTTCCCCCTCTCTCTGCCTGCCTCTCTGCCTCCTTGTGATCTCTCTCCTCTGTCAAGTAAATAAATAAACTCTTTAAAATAAAATAAAATAAAAATAATCATTCTATTCTCAGAAATTACATTATCAAATGTTATCAAGAAGTAGGAGCAAAACTATTTGCATAATTGATGATCTTCCAACTTTGTACGATTACACTGGAGATTAGCATGGTGATACTAACTTAGGCGGGAGACGAAAACACCAGCTAGCCCAAGAAATCCAGTCCTTAATCCTAACACTTACAGGAAATGATTTTACACAGTCACAAATGAACGTGTACAATGAATGTTCCCACGGAAATGACAAAAATACTAACAAAAGAAAGAATACACATTTTGTGATGTTTTCACAAAATGGAATAGTATACCGTACTCCAAGTGTATGAACAACAACTGCGTATATCCACACATATCCTCACAGGGATGGGGAAAAAAAATTTATGTCAATTATATACTATTTTAAAATATATACAATTATATACGATTTAACGATACATTCATTTTTAAATAGAATTATAAAAATGTGAAGATAAGATAAACACAAAATTCAAGAAGTTATTTTTCTCAGGGAAAAGAGATCAGAGAATATGATTGGGAAGGTGTAACCTTGGAAATGGGGGTTTGGGCCATACTGATGATATTTAATTTCTGAAGGTAGAAACTCTGTTTTTCTGTCTGCTGTTTTATATGTATATTTCACAACAAAATTTTAAAACTAATAAGAGAAGACGGTAGCTACACTTGTGGTGAGCATGACCTAACATGTAGACTTTGCTGAATCACTTTCTTATCCACCCGAAACTAATGTAACATTGTGTGCAAACTCTACTTCAACAGAAAAAAGATAAAAAGCAATAAAAAATAAAAGAAATTTTTCCTCAAAGCAAATACAGATCTCTTGATATCTGATAATAAAAACCAATGCAAAACAATCTGCTAAAATATGTTGCCCAGGGTTGGAATGAGTGCTGTTTCATGGAAGATAACCAGGCATTCATGAACAATGGCTTCATTTGACCTTTATATGGAGCTCTCTCACCAAACTGTCACTATGAGATTTGCTCTTTTTAGTACATCCCACCCGTGTTTTCCTAAATGTCTTGTATTCTCATTGTTCCATTAACGTTCTATTTTACCTTGCATGATGAGAAGAAAAATTTTCCCTTATTGGAGAACATCTTTTACATAAGTGGGAGATTAAATATACAACCCGCAAGTGTGTTGCAGCTATGGAGTCTAGTCTAGGTCTTCCTGATAAATGGCGTCCCAAATGCCAAACTCCACGTTTCACAACTTTAGAGACAACGGCAGTGATGTGCACACAGAGAGCTGAAGACATGGATTTCTGGAGAAGCCACACTGCGCGTAACTGCCGGGGAGGTAATAGTTGAGTAATATGTGCTGAGGGCTTCCTGAGCCCTCGAGCTCCGCGGTTGTGGTGTTTAATCTTTGACCGACTCTCAAAGACAGCTCTTGCTCCTTATTTCCCAGAAAAGAAAGTGAGGCCCTCCTATCAGGCTGCATCCCCAAAGCACACTGCTACTAAGTGGGGGAACCGAGCGGGAGCTTCAGGGCACAGGCTCCAATGCTCTTTGACCAAGACAAGTGGCTTTTCTCATCATGTTTTCTTGAATTAAATATTGTTCAGGTCAATTCATTTAAAGAAGCATTAATCGAATGCTTCCTGTGGGCAAGGCACTGCTCCGCATGATAAAGCTGCAGTGGCTGACCTCCGGGGGAGGCCCTGCACAGGCGGGGCTCCCAGGACAGACCATAGGGTAGCACGGTGGCACACACTGAGGCAGGTTACGCTACTGTTCTGAATTATTGGCCCCCCTCCTGTAAGATGATCATGTATCCCCACGTGTCACTGTCTCTGGTCCTACCCCTCTCTTCAGAAGCTGCAGGACTGTCCTGGGACATGCTTTGGCCAGTGAGTGGGACATGAGAGGACATGACATACCACATATGAGCAGGAGCTTAGAGAGGCAGTGATTTCCACCAGACTAAGACCAGGCCTTGGGCACAGTGAAGTGACCAACAGTGCTGAGAAGCGGTCTTTCCATGGCTACCACATTCAGAATGTGAACAAGAAAGAAATCCTGTAAAGGAAGGAAACTTAGTCCTGGGTGTCACTGCTTCCAGTGGTAAAGCTGGCCGCCCCACACGAGTGTGCAGGTGCATGCACACACATGCACAGATGCACACACATGTATGCACACACACACGCACACTCATACCCACAAGCTCACACATGCAGAGATGTGCACATACACATGAATGCACACTCATGCACACCTGCAGAGATACACACATGTTCATAGTTGCATGCACACATGAACACACGTAGGGATACACATGCACGCACATGCATGGGTACACACATGTACAGGTGCACACATGTATGCACACGCATGCACAGATACATACTCATGCTCATGCACTTACACATGCAGAGATGTGCACATACACATGGATACACAGGCACACTTACAGAGACACACACACGTGTATAGATGCATGCACACATGAACACATGTAGGGATACACATGGATGTATGAAGATGCATACATGTGCACACAGGCATACACAGATATAAGTAAGCAGATACATGCATGTACACATGCACAGATGCACACACACATGTAAGTACACATGCAGGGATACACACACATGCACACTATGCACGCATGCAGGGACTCACACGTGCATGGATGGAGACACACATGCACACAGGCACACATGCAGGGATGCAAACACACATACATGTACACACACATATGCAGGGATACACACACATGTGCATGCATACACACACTTGTGCACATGGTATAAAGCAAACTATGCAATAGGAGAGGTCTCAGAGAAGAGGCAGCATTTGGCCTGGAGTTTGAAGGATTCCCCAAATATTCAGTCTTCTCCACTTAAATTCTGATCCCAGCTTTGCTCTTCCTTCTGTGTGGTCCATCCCTCCCATGGGCTCCCCAGCCCCAGTTGAAGCCCATGCTGCCTTCTGGTGTCCCTGAGTCCCAGTGACCACGTGTCCCAAGCCACACAGGAAAATCATAAAGCAGGACACTACACATGTTCAGATTAGGAAAATGAGAAGTGTAATTCTGTTCAGCAAGCAAGACAAACCCTAGCCAAGAGTTAACAATAATACATTCTTCATAAGCAAGAGCAAGATATCCTGGATTTATTCTCAATCTATTCATGTCTTATTGTTTATTAAACCATAACCACTTTTCTATTACTACTCAAAGAAAAACTGAAGAGTGTGTAGACATACACACTTCCTTCATCTCCTGGCGTGTCCCACAGACAACACTGTCCACATTGCTTTTGTTGGTTCCAAATTGGCTCAATGACTCAGGGGAGGCCTGGAATGTGAGAATGCTTGTGATGTTTCTCTGAACTCCACTTAGCTTGGATGAACTGGTCTGGCTGTGGTCTGCCACTCTGCCCAAGAGATCAGGGGGACGGTTTCTCATGAAACTCTAGATGGAGTAGACAACAACCCTGTGACAGAGGGAAACCTCTGGTCCCCAAGCATCATCAATGTCACCATTAAGGCACCCTTGACTCCTCCTTGAGCATCTCGATATAAGCAGCGCCCACCAAAGCCAATATGGTGACACTGGTTTAGAGTCATGGGCAACCATGACTGAGATCCTGAATATTGCAGAGCATGGCTGGTAGGATTTGGACAACACAGCCTACAAAGTCAGGAGTAAGCATGCAGCCCTTAGCCTTCAGGCGGACATCTCCACTCTATGTCTCTTCCCCAGAAATTCATCTGCCCCAGCTATATCCATGACCCAACTGAACTGCACCTTTAAACTTGGCCAGCTTTTGATTTTAGATCTGACCACAGACTCTGCTATTCTCCATAACCTACAATTAGGAAGTAATTGATCTCTGAAAAGTAACTTTCAGAGAATTGGTGAAGAGCCAGGTTGCACTCAGTTGAGTCAGGAAATGTATGTGGCAAATAAGAATCTAGTAGTCTTTGAAGAACATTCTTAGCATTCTTTACAGGCCCTCTCTCAGCAGACCCTGTATTGTGGCAGCTGGTCCTATGGCTAACTTCCCAAGGCTGTGACTCCCAGGAAACAGTGACCGGTGCACACGGGCGTACAGCGAGACTTTGATAAAGGAATCAATGATGGTGATAAGGCAAGTAGAAGCTGATGAAAGATCCGGAAAAGAGTTTTAGTTTCTTGAGTTTTAGTTTTCTGTTGATGTTCTTTTTTAATAGGGTAGATTTTCACACAGCATAATAACACGCTGGTTAACAGCACAGGACTTAGATGAGGTTATATTTTCATTTTTCTCTATATTTGTGGCTTGGAGCCATCGGCAAGTTACTTAGCCTCTCTGAATCTCCATATCTTTATGGGTAAAGTGGGGTTGTACAGATTTAACTTCGGTTGGGTGGCCCAGGGTTACATGACAGGATTGGGCTCACAGTACCAAGCAGTCAATGGGAGTTGGTGTGTTTGTGTGTCTTAAAAAGAAAGGGATGAGGGGCACCTGGGTGGCTCAGTCGTTAGGCGTCTGCCTTCGGCTCGGGTCACGATCCCAGAGTCCTGGGATCGAGCCCCACATCGGGCTCCCTGCTCAGCGGGAGGCCTGCTTCTCCCGCTACCATTCCCTCTGCTTGTGTTCCCTCTCTCGCTGTGTTTCTCTCTGTCAAATAAATAAAATCTTTAAAAAAAAAAAAAAAAGGGATGATTTCATGATGGAAAAGGGAGGGACTACATTTATAGAAAGTGTTGAAAATAACAAATGTCAAACTCATGAGTGGCCAGAGGTGAGTGGGGGGGGGATAGGAAATAGCAGAATCACGAGCATGGAAATGGAGTCTCCACAGCACATTCCCAAAGGCCTGCTCAGGTTGCTGTGAGGAGTCGAACTGCAATGGCAGGCCAGTGAGCAGGTGCAGGATGGAAGCAGGAAGACCCTCCCCCAAGGGCCACTGCCATAGAATCTATGCAGAAGAACCTCGCTCTGACCAAATATCTCCATAAATAGTCATGACTTACTCTCCTTGTGGTCTCGTACCTGCTTTCTTCGTCCTCACCTCAATATACCACAACAGGAGAAAAGCTATTGTTAACGACTTTGTTCTCTGGAAAGGCAACATCATGCTTTTAAAATAGGCACTGGGTGTCTGAGGAGACCTGGCCAGGTGCGTGTAGGCTTGTCCGTGTGCACCTGTGTCTGAACCCACGGGCGATGCCCCATGCAAAGAATTGTTTCTCCACTACAAAAAAAATTTAAATGCACGAGCAGACATATCCTTACATCACACACTTACACATGAGGTGAACTCAGAGCAAAGAAGGCATGGCAGCTACTTCGTGACAAATTATGTCTCCTTTTATTTTGCTGGTAAGTTTCATGAAAATCTCATTTCAATTTAGCATAATTCATTAATGCTGCAGCATAATACCATTAAGTACTTCCAGAACATCTTTTTTTTTAAAAGATTTTATTTATTTGACAGAGAGAAACACAGCGAGAGAGGGAACACAAGCAGAGGGAATGGTAGCCAGAGAAGCAGGCTTCCTGCCGAGCAAGGAACCCGATGCGGGGCTCGATCCCAGGACCCTGGGATCATGACCTGAGCTGAAGGCAGACGCTTAACGACTGAGCCACCCAGGCGCCCCACTTCCAGAACATTTTGACTGTTACACTCAGTTGAAAATTATTCTAAATACGGGGTCTCAAATTAAACGCATGTATGACATCTAGCTCATTATTCTCAGATGCTGCAGATTTCTCATGGATTTCATTTACAGCACTGCCTTTTTCCTCCGTAACTTCTCCATTTAATATATTTTCTGATGCAAGCACCCCAGACGCCCTAAAAAAGCAGAAAAAAAGATTGTAATAAATGGGAGCGCAGAAGGCACAGGGCGATTCTGGAGTACCATCTAGAGTCTTTTGAGATCATGACAATCTTTCTAATAAGCAAAACATTCTTCCCCTCTTCCGTAGATTTAGCGAGATTTAAGGGAAAATAATTGTTTATTTTCTCCTCACCACCTCATTGTTGTAACCCTAAGTTAATTGAACTTGTGGAGTGCCGAATACTTGCACTTCTGAATCTCATCGGTTCCCAGACACACCTCCACTTTGCAAACACACTATTAAGATCTCACTAAGAGAGACTGGGGTATCCTGGGGTCTGTTTTTACTATGTGAAATTCAGTCCTAGACAGCAATTTTTGATTATATATTCTGGGGAAAGGTTATTTAAAAACATGACATCAGAGAGAATTTTGTTAAGTATAGGGAAATATTCAACCGGACATCCGAGCAAATGTGTCTTCAATAAAACCTATGTTTTGATACAAAGCGAAACGTGCGAAAGAGGAGCACAGGGAAGGAAGAAATACAAAGTGTCTATTCTTTTTTTCCCGTGTGCTTCCCCTATTCCCTTAAAACCCACTTATTTATCTCGGTCAAGTTCGCTGTCCCTCCGGTGCGTCTGCCTTTTATGAATATCTTCTTTATGCGGAGGGTTGCCCGAAGCTATCAGTGGTCCCTGTTTCCTCTGAATTAATGCCATTGATAAGCGGTAAAAGGGAGCAATGTTGGCAATATATGATTATGGATTAAATGATGCAATTTCAGGGTCAGCTCTGCAGAAGGCACTTACACAAGGAATCTGACAGCTGAAGATGAATGGTGGGGAGGGGGAGGGGGGCATTTACAGCAGCGCGGCCTGAGCCGGGCGATCCCGGGGCTCTGCTGCCACCTGCCGGCCGCCAGGGGAACCGAGCCTGAGCGCACGCGCGGCTCCTGGGCGGCGGGCTCCAGGTCCCCGCTTACCTGCCCAGGAACCCTCCTTGGCTCCTGGGCGGCGGGCTCCAGGTCCCCGCTTACCTGCCCAGGAACCCTCCTTGGCTCCTGGGCGGCCGGCTCCAGGCCCCCGCTTACCTGCCCAGGAACCCTCCTTGGCTCCTGGGCGGCGGGCTCCAGGCCCCCGCTTACCTGCCCAGGAACCCTCCTTGGCTCCTGGGCGGCCGGCTCCAGGCCCCCGCTTACCTGCCCAGGAACCCTCCTTGGCTCCTGGGGGGCGGGCTCCAGGCCCCCGCTTACCTGCCCAGGAACCCTCCTTCCGTATTCCCATTCAGTCCAGCAGCAGACCTGCCAAAGAATGGCAGACGTGCTGGGAAATACAGTGGGAACTCAAGTGGCATATTATGCGTTGAAGGTAACTTGGTGCTTTATTTGAACTATCCGATAAACGTAAACAATGTATACATGAAAGCAGGGCAGAATTTGGAGAAAGAACTGGTAATAAATAACTTTGAGGTAATTATTTAAATTGTTACCTTACAATTCTCTTTATTCTCTGCCCCGATGTAGTAAATAAATGCACACTTTGCGTTTTGACACTACCGTTCTTTGACTAAGATCCAAGGACTGTGCTTAGGACTTCTGTGTGCGAGCCTGCGTGCCGCCCACCACTCCACGGTGGAGCGCTCGCTGCTCCCTCCCTTCTCCCTTTCTAATCCCCAAAGTGCTGAAAATAAATCTGATGCAGTAATTCTATTTTTTTTCCCAAATTGACTCAGTATTTGATTTCTCCCTCGAGACTGCCTGCTGCCTGAGGCACTAGATCGAGATGAGATTTCTGTCGTGCATTAAGCTAATTTGGGTGGTGAAAAAGTACAAGCCCACGAAGTCGATTTAGAGACCAGATACCCTGAGATGGGCGCGTGGGAAAGTAGGGAGAAATTAATCAGCGCTGCCTTAAGCACTTGGCCGACTGGGGGGGGACTCTCGGTGGAGTGGCCAGGATGCTGGGCACCTTCGAGGGGTGGGCACAGCCCCCCCCCCGGGGGGTGTGGCTTGATGGCACTGCATGGAAACCCTCAGGATGGTTTGGAAGGCAGGCAGTCAGTTGCAGTGGGGGAAGCAGCAAGTCCCAGCACCTCCCGAGCTGCGCGGAAGGGGTGGAACAGTTGGAGGCAGGAATGAGTACGTTTGAGCCCTTTCCGGGGAGCTCAAAATATTCAGAGGTATTTGAATGTCGTGGCCCCATCAGTGGGGTGAGCGGGGAGACAACCCTGAATACCCAGATACCACACTGCTTTTCTGTGTGTGAAAGAGAAGTGAGCCATAAGGGCTTCTCTGAGAAATAGTTTTAAAGGTTTATAGATACCTAGAGGTCAAATCTTCCCAGTTTCCGGTATTGTTATGCATAATTCCAATAATATACTTAGTGGGTTTACTTCTTTATTTTCTTTATCTTGGTTGTAACTCCCTGGATTATTGGCCAATGAATATTTATGTTGGAACAGAATAATTGTTCTTTCTTTGCCATCCCATTAAAATGAATTAAATAAAAGAAAGCAAAAAAAAATTCACATATTTCTCAGACTAAGGTCAGAAGAGTAAGTTACATCAGGGACATGTCTTCTGCCTGAGCAAACAGATGAAACTTGATTCCTGAATGTCCCGTGGGCTCAACCCCTTGGGCTGAGACACCAAGGCTCACGGACACTTCTGGTCACTAGCAACGATGGAAGGGCGTGGAGGAGAGCCAATTGGCCAAAGCAGCCCAGCAAGTCAGTTCCACGGAGAATGAATCATGGAGATGATGAATGCATTGAGCTTTCTTCCAGCTGTAGAGTTAAAGAGGAAAATTAAAGGGAGTAGGACATAGTCACCGTGCTACCCCCTCCTGATGGAATAACTAGGCATCAGACACTGTGATAAGGTGTAGGATTTCCATGCTACCTGGCATCTGTGTGGTTTTGAACATGCAGAGAGTGTTTCTGAACTTCCCTACGACCGTCTAGACTCAGACATGGCCTATTCTGGCTGCCAGAAGAACTCTATCATGCTATCTACGTCTTCCAGAAGGCATCAGGGTTGGTGTCTTTCATTAGGACCCCAAAGTGGCTGCCTAATGGGTACATCAGGGATGAAACAAATCCCTGTCTGCTCCCTTCTCCTGGGGGCCATCAGGTGAGTGGTGGCTGAGAGCCGGCGAAGTTGCCAGAAAGACATCAGGTGGGCGTGGTGGGACATCTGGCTGCACCACCAACACTGCAGGAGTGGGTGTGGACCTGGCCCTCACTGCCTCGTGACCCGGGGAGCATCATTTTGTCTCTGCATGCTCCGGTTTCTTCACCTCCAGCAGGTTGATGATGGCAGCACCCCCTCAGAGGGAAATTGTAACAGAGAGAGGAGCTGGGCACAGAAGACATCCCCAAGAGCCATTGACTGGTGTTGTGACTATTATGCTTCTACATTGGTCGAGCGCGAGCCAGACGCCGGGTACCAGACAGTATCACTTTCATTCCTGACATCCCATTGAGTTTCATATTGATTTCTCCATTTTGCAGATGAGGAATCGAGGCTGAGGACCGTTAAAGGGATCTGCCGAGGGTCACCCGGGACAAGTGACAAAATCCTTGTTAGACAGAACACCCAAAAGCCCCCTGTGCTGGGTGACGTCACCACCACTGCGGACAAATAACGTGTCTGGTGCCCTAGAAAGCTCTCACATTCAATGTTTGGAGAGCACAAGAGATAGAAAGTATGATTTCCAGCAGGGGAGAGGCAACACTGTGGCTCATTCCTGAAAGAGTGAGACGTGTGGAGGGCATTGCAGGCAGAAGGAGGACCTTGAGAAAGTCCCTCCGGGTGGGAGAACAGGGGAGGTCTGGGGAGAGAAAGGTGAGCTCAGTGTTGTTGGGCTGGTTTCTAAGCTGCACACACAATATGTGAGAAATCGATCTGTGAAGGTTGCCCAAGGATAGATCTGGGTTACGATTTCAAACTCTGAGCTGCTGACCTTTTCTGCACCAGGTAGAGGCATGCTCAGGGCTGTGTTCCACCAACAGTGTATAGAGTTTAGCACAGGGAAGGCAATGAATGACCAGTCACTGGAATTTCAAGTTGTAAGAAGCTCATGATTTGTGGTGTTGGAGGAGGAAAACACTGACCCACAGGCCATGTGACTCCTCTCCCCATGGACCATCTGAGCTTCCTGTGACCCCTGCCCCCCAATCTCACAAGTGCCGGCACATGATCCCATGAGGGACTGTGAGCTGGAGACAGAATTCCTTACATTATCCTCAAAAAAGTAGCAGAGAACAGTGACAAGGACACATACTCTGTATTACACAATGAGCACTCCCAGCCCAGCCTGGCCATCTAGCAGCCAGGAACATTGCTCAGCTTCTCAGAACCTCCTTTCCTCAGCAGTGACAGGAAAACATATCTAAGTGGCCAGGGGAATGTACTTTTCCAGTGAGAACAATGAAAATAAAGTACCTGTATGGACTCTTCTGCCATCTCTCTCTTCCTGGGCTCCTGACAGTGGTCATATCCCCCAGGAGCTCAGCACCTATTTGGCTCCTTCTGTCTTTTATAGGAAGAGCTACTGAAGGGACACCTGGATGGCTCAGTCAGTCGACTCCTGATTTTGGCTCAGGTCATTATCTTAGGGTCATGAGATTGATTCCTATGTCAAGCTCCTGCTAATCATGGAGTCTGCTTGAGATTCTCTCTCTCCCTCTCCCTCAGCCCCTCCTGTTCATGCTCTTGAAAGAAAGAAAGGAGGAAAAAGGAAAGAAGGAAAGAAGGAAAGAAGGAAAGAAAGAAAGAAAGAAAGAAAGAAAGAAAGAAAGAAAGAAAGAAAGAAAGAAAGAGAAAGAAAGAAAGAGAAAGAGAGGGAGAGAGAAAAGGAAGGAAGGAAAGAAAGAAGGAGGGAGGGAGGGAAAGCAGGTAGGTTACAGGAGCTGCCGTGGGGTGGAGAAGGAGGGCCACTCCATGCACACTTTACAATGCAGTTGAAGAACGTCAAAAAGGAGGCCACCAAGAGTATTGGGCGTGGCTGTCTGAGGAGCTCAGCATGTACCATATTCTGTTCCTCTCACTTTCCTTAGACCTTTTGTTTTGTTTTGTTTTTACTTTTCTCTCTCAAAGTCAAAGCTATATTGTGTACTGTTTTGTCCGATGTATGGACGGACACTAAATAAACACTAAAATAATAACCCTAAGAATATACCACAAACAAATCACAGGGCGCAGTGTTTGAGTCTCTAGCTGTTCAAGTTTGAACAAGTTTTGAGAAAGCATATGGTCTTTGTAAAACACCCTTTATAAAACTGTGGAGCTAGCCCTTCTTTCTATAGTACTTCCATATTTAATTTATCAGAATTATAAAACGTGTCATAAAGAAATGCATCAAGAAAAAAATAACAATTGAAAATATCCGCATTTCTAGGCGTAACATAATTAACAATTCAGGCTTTTGAATGGCAGTGTTTTCCCCATGAGTATGTTGAGTGTGCTTACATACATGTTTATTCTGAAGTGAAGTACTCACATAGACGAACTGTGTTCGCTGTTCTTCACTTGATGTTATGTAGCTGGCTTTTCCTACTATGAAAGTGTATATAGCCAGTTCCCAATAACTCCCCCTGCTACAAAGACATGATATAATAAATGAGGTTTGTCCGCATTTCTAATTTTCTAGGCTAGACTGCCAACAGTAAAAGTACAGGACTAAATGTTAAGAATATCTGAACGATTTTGATACACAGAGCCGAAATGCTCCCATAAAGGAATTTAAACTCATGTGGCAATATAGAGAAGTACTAACTCATTGTATTTATCAGCCGTCATTATAATTTTAAATCTTTGCTAATTTAATTTGGCCAAAATTGATCTGTGGGGGAAAAATGAACTACTGAGTTGGATTTCTCTACTCTCCCAAATAAAGAGGAATAGTTAGTAGTCAGGGATACAGTTCCAGAGCCTGGAAGAAAGTTCTGGGCTGCATATATTGATGCCAGGAAATTGAAGTGAGTTGAAGCCAGGAGCTTCTGGGCACCGCACCCAGATTATGTGCTCAGTCATGTTCTTTAATTCCCCTAAAGCTGAACAAAAAGTGACAAAAAGTGTAAAAAAAGCAGTAAAAATACTGCAAATGGCAATGACTATGATGTCACTGATGATGAGAACATCAATAATAAAGTATATTCAGAATATAATGGGCTCCAGGCTACCTATGTGCATTTATTCACAGTAACACATCACACATGGAAAGTGTTATTAATATTTCCATTGAATCAATAAAAGACTGATTTCCAAAGCCATTACCCAGCTCACAAGTGTAGATTTGCTCACAAGTGAAACTTGCTCCCAATGTCTTAATCCAAAACATGTGCTCTTTCCCATCAAGTTAAGCCACATTCATGAAATAGTCATTGGCAACAAGGATGTTGGCTGGCCAGGGCTAAAATGGGCACTAGACTTGTTTTGTTCAACCCGGTGCTTACAATAGGTTTATTGAGTTATAGCTTCTAGGATGTTTTCCTCATAAGCACATATGAGATTACATATATATAAATATATAATATAATATTACAGAATATGAAATATACAAGTATTAATATACATGGATGTGGGAGTATAGCCTATGTTTATATAACACATATGTAAATATGACCTAATTTCCATTTTATAAATTTTGACGCGTAGGGGCACTTGGGTGGCTCAGTCAGTTAAGTGCCCAACCCTGGATTCCAGCTCAGGTCATGATCTCGAGGTCCTGAGATTGAGCCCCACATCAAGAGAGTCTGTTTGTCCCTCCCCCTCTGCTCTTCCTTCTCTCTCTCTCTCTCTCTCTCTCTCTCTCTCTCTCAAATAAATAAATAAAATCTTAAACTTTGGCATATAATTGAAAATTAAACAGTAATATTTCCAGATCCACATTTTCTGAATTTTAGCATGTTAAACACATCAAAGGAAAACATGAGCTGTGGCTCCAGCTCCATACAAAGATACCAGTTGTACCTTCACCCTGATCTGACCACTCCATCCACATGAATAAAATGAAGAAAAGACAATCGTTTGTGGTGCTTAACTTACTCAAGAATCTATACGAAGTGTTTGCACCATTCCTGGTCTGATGTGTATAAGCTTGAAATTATCATTCTCATCCCCATAACCAGAGAAAAGTTGAACGAAATGAAAATTAACAGCTTTTTTTCCCTCTCTCTTAGGGAATCAAAGTCATAGGCAAATGGCTGCCTGGACAATGGGAAAGACAGACATGTACATACAGAGAATCATGGCTTCCCCTAGTAGACATCCAAGAGCAGGGACCACTCACAAGTATAAAGCAGAACATTTAAACTGCAACTGAATAAATGCTGGAGCGTCCATGCAGAGGAGCCTGAGAGTTAAAAACTTCAGTTTCAGGAGCCCCACACTTCTGCCGCTAGGACTCTCCTGTGTCCCCAAAGTGGAGTTCTGAGAAAAAGCCCTTAGTGCATCCTAAGGGACGAGGGAAAGTGAGTATTTTGTAATAAGCCCAGGACTTTGTTCCCTTTCATGAGGTCTGCCTTCAGGGAAGACAATTCTACCAGAGCTTTACTGCCTGGGGTTCTACTGAAACCGAGCTGATCTGGAGAAAGGGAAATACCCAACTCAGGCTCACAGAGAGACTGAGACCTAATCTCCAGACTGGGAAATGCTCCCCCTCAGAAACATTCACCTCAGACAGACACCACAACTACTGCACATGATAAACCCAGCCTAACTTCCAGCCATGTAAGCACAAAACCTCACACCAAGGGTCTTTCTTGGTTCCTTTTACTCAATATATCATGTCTGGCTTTCAACAACAAAAAATCACAAGGTGTGGCAAAAGAAAAAAATATATATATAAAGAGACAAACCAAGAATCAGAACCAGACCCAGAAATGACAGAGATTTTGGAATTATCAGACTGGTAATTCAAAATAACTATAATTAATATGCTAAGACCTCTAATAGAAAGGTTAGCAACATGTAAGCAGGAAGTTGGAAACTTCCTGTAAAGTGAAGTAAAAATCAAGTAAAGTAAAAATAGTAAAAAAAAAAAAAAAAAAGTAAAAATCAAGAACACAGTAATAGAAATGAAGATTGCCTTTGATCACCTCATCAGTAGACTGGACATGGCTAAAGAAAGAAGCAGTGAGCTTGAAGATACGTTCACAGAAACTTCTCAAACTGAGATGCAAAGAAATTTTTTAGAAAATGAGAATATAGAACAGAAAACCCAAGAACTATGTGCTAATTGCAAAAGGTATAAGACACACATAAGTGGAATAACAAGAAGGAGAAGGAGAAAAAGAGCAGGGACAACTCACAGATATAAAGCAGAACATTTAAAAAGAGGAAAGAGAGAGAGAGATGGAGGGAGGGAGCAAGAAAAGCGAAATACTAATAGTGAAGAATGGAAAAGTAGGGGTACCTGGGTGGTGCATTTCGTTAAATGTCCAACTCTCGATTTCAGTTCAGGTCTTTATCTCAGCGTGGTGAGATCCAGCTCTGTGTTGGGATCTGTGTTCTGCATGGAGTCTGCTTGAGCTTCTCTCTACCTCTGCCCCTTTCTGCTCCCTCCTCATGCCTCTTTCACATAAATAAATAAATCCTTTTTTAAAAAAAAGTGGAAAGTAATGACAGACACCAAACCACTGATCTGGGAAGCTCAAAGAAGACCAAGCAAGATTAATACCAAAAATCTGTACTTGGTCATATAATATTCAAACTACAGAATTAAGACAAAGAGAATATCTTGAAAGAAGTCAGAGGAAGAAATGTGTAACTTACCAGAGGAACAAGGATATGAATTACACTGGACTTCTCTTAAGAAACCATGCAAGCTAGGAGAGAGTAGAGTGGACTATTTAAAATATTAAAAAAAAAAAGAAAGAAAGAAAGAAAGAAAGAAAGAAAGAAAGAAAGAAAGAAAGAAAGAAAGAAAGAAAGAAAGAAAGAAAGAAAAAGAAAAACACCAACCTTCTGTGTCCAATGAAGTTATCATTTAAAAATTAAAGAGAAATCAAGACTTTCTCAGAAAAACAAAAATTGAGTGACTGTGTGTCTAGTAGGCTTGCTTTGCAACAATAGTTAAAAGAAGTTTTTTAGAAAGAAAAAATTGATACAAGTCACACTCAGAGCTGCATAAAGAAAGAAAGAGCATTAGATAAGGAATAAATGAAGATAAAATAATATCTTATATTTTTCTTTATTTTTAACTGATGAACAGTTAATAGTTGTTCAAAATAATGACAGCAACAGTGCATCCAGTGATTATAGCTCATGGATAAATGAAATGAATGACAAGAATGCTACAAGAAGTGGGAGAGAACTAGAAATTCTCTATTATCAAGTACTTGCAATAACCATGAAGCAATCTAGTGTTATTCGCAAGTAACTTGGGTTATTTGTAAGTATATATTACAAACACTAGGGTGACTACTAAAAAAAAGTAAGTAAAATTGTCATGCTGAAAGAATAGAGAAAATAGAATCATATAAATACTCAGTTAAAGCTAGAGAAGACAGGGGCGCCTGAGTGGCTCAGTGGGTTAAAGCCTCTGCCTTTGGCTCAGGTCATGATCTCAGGGTCCTGGGATTGACCCCCCATCAGGCTCTCTGCTCAGCGGGGAGCCTGCTTCCCCCTCTCTCTGCCTGCCTCTCTGCCTACTTGGGATCTCTCTCTCTCTCTCTCTCTCTCTGTCAAATAAAAAAATAAAATAATTTTTTAAAAAAGGCTAGAGAAGACAGGAAAAGAGTGGAAGTCATTAAAAAAAGACAAAAGGCAATGAATAAAAACAGTCACAAAATATGGTAGATATTAATTCAAATATATTCATAATCATTCTTAAATGTGAATGATCTAAATATATAAATTAAAACACCGAGACTATCAGAGGATACAAAAAAGAGTCAATTATATGTTGTTTACAAAAAAATCCACTCAGATATAAAGGCTTAGATAGGTTAGAAGTGGAGGGAGGGAAAAGGCTATCCTATGCCAACTCTCCTCAAAAGAAAGCTGGAACAGTTATATTAACCTCAGACAAAGCGAACTTCAGAACAAGGAAAATTATCAGAAAAAAAATGAGCATCACCTAATGATGAAGAGATCAAATTTCCATAAAGACATAACAATGTTTAATGTGCTTGCTCCTAACAACAAAGCATCAAAATAAGTGAGTCAAAATTGCAAAAAGAAATCTGCTATTATAGTTGAAGATTTCAACACCTCTCCATCAGTAATGGACAGATCCAGCGGCAGAAAATCAGTAAGCATATAATTGAACTGAACAGCAGTATCAGTCAGCTGGATGTAGTTGACATTTCTAGATTACTTTATCCAACAATAGAATATACATTCTTCTCAAGCACACAGAGAACACTCACCAATATAGAACACATTCTGAGTAATAAAGCACATCTTAACAAATTTTAAAAAGTAGACATCATAAAGTTTGCTTTGTAGAAATAAGTAAGAGAAAAATGGCCAGAAAATCCCACATATTTGAAGATTAAACAAAATACTTATAAAAAACATGTGAGTCGAAGGAGTTTTAAAGGTAAAAAATGTTTTGAATTAAGTGGAAATGAAAGTATAACTAATAAGTTGTAGGATGCAGAAAAGGCAGTCCTGAGAGGGAAATGTATAGCCGTGAATGCATAGATTAGGAAAATTGAATGACATAAACTGACCTGTGTAAGGGTCCATCTTAGAAAGATACAAATAAATAGAAATAAATAAGATTTAAATAAATATGGTCAGAATAAATGGAAAGATACTCCATGTTCATGAATAGGAAGACACAATATTGTCAATTCTGCTGCCCAACTTGAACTATAGAGCAAGTGAAATCTTAATCAGTTCTCACTAAGTTACTTTGTGAATTTTGACAAACCGATTCTAAGGTTTATTCCAAGAAGCAAAGGAAATGGAAAAACCAAAACA
This sequence comes from Procyon lotor, assembly GCA_028646535.1. Lineage (NCBI taxonomy): Eukaryota > Metazoa > Chordata > Mammalia > Carnivora > Procyonidae > Procyon > Procyon lotor. The sequence goes on along the minus strand of CM053608.1, from coordinate 1,886,672 downwards.
ATATTGAGGAAGAAAATCAAAATCAGAGAATTGACACTATCTGACTTCAGTCTCACCAAACGTCAAGCCTCAGTAATCAAGACAGAGTGCTACTGGTAAAGTGATAGACAAAGTGGTCAATGAAACAGAATAGAGAGACCAGGAATGGTCCGACACAAATATAGTCAACTGATCTTTGACAAAGGAGCAATGGCAATAGTTTTGAGAAAGGACAGTCTTTCAACAAATAGTTGAATGCCCTGAAGCAGGGCATCCACATGAAAAAAAAAATGAATCTAAACACTGACTTCACACTTTTTACAAAAAATAACTCAAAATGGATTATATACCTAAGTATAAAACATAAAACTATATAACTTCTAAAAAAACAAAAGATCTTGGATTTGTCAAAGTTTTAAATACAACATCAAAAGATGACTTATAGGGGTGACTGAGGGGTTTAGTCAGTTAAGTGGCTGACTCAATTTGGGCTCAGGTCTTGATCTCAGGGTCCTAGGATCAAGCCCAGCATTGGACTCTCTGCTCAGTGGGGGTCCTGCTTTCCCCTCTCTCTCTGCCTACCTCTCTGCCTACTTGTAATCTCTCTCTCTGTCAAATAAATAAATATAATCTTTTTTTTTTAAAGATTTTATTTATTTGACAGAGAGAAACACAGCGAGAGAGGGAACACAAGCAGAGGGAATGGTAGCGGGAGAAGCAGGCTTCCTGCCAAGCAGGGAGCCCGATGCGGGGCTCCATCCCAGGACCCTGGGATCATGACCTGAGCCGAAGGCAGACGCTTAATGACTGAGCCACCCAGGCGCCCCAATAAATATAATCTTTAAAAAAAATAAAGTGGGCAAAACTTTGAGCAGACATCTCACCGAAGGATATATACAAAGAGCAAGTTAACATATGAAAAATACTCAACATCATATCTGCAAATCAAAATAATAGTGAGATAGGACACACCTATTAGAAGAGCTAAAATCGAGAGCCCTGACCTAAATGCTGGCAAAGATGTGGAGCAGGAGGAATTCTCATTCATTGGTGGAGGGAATGTTTCTTTGGAAGACAATTTGTCAATTTCTTAACAAAGCTAACTTAACCCCACTATATAATCCAATAATCATATTTCCAGGTATTTACCTAAGTAAAAAAAAAAAAATATGTTCACAAAAAAACCTGCACGTGACTCTGTAGAAACATAATTGCTGAAGCATGGAAACAACCAAGGTATTTGTCAGTCAGTTTATGGATAATCAAACTGTGGTACATGTATACAAAAAATATTATTCAGCGATAAAAAGAAATGAGGTGTGAAGTCACAAAAAAACAGAGAGGAACCTTATATTTATATGGCTAGGTGAAAGCAGCCGGTCTGATAAGGCTACATACTATATGAGTCCAATGATAAGACATTCTAGAAAAGGTAAAAAGATCAGTGGCTTCCAAGTGTTGAGGGAGGAGAGATAGGGATGAATAGATGGAGCGCAGGTGTTTAGGGTAATAAAAGAATTCCGTATGACACTGTCATAGTGAATATGTGACATTATGCATTTGGAAAAACCCATAGACCTGTACAACTCAGAGTCAACCTTAATCCAACTATGAACTTTAGTTAATAACAATGTATTGGTATTGGTTCATCAATCATAACAAATGTGCCACATCATTGCAAGATGTTAATAATAGGGAAGCTGAGGGCAGGAGGAAAGGGAATATATGGGATTCCTCTTAATTTATACTCGATTTTTCTGTAAACCCAAAACCGCTATAAAAATAAAATCTATTATTTTTTTTGATCCATGCAGGTTAAGCTAAGAGGAATCCATCCATCTATATCCATCCATCCATCCATCCATCCATCCTTCCACCCATCTTTCCATCCATCCATCCATCCATCCTTCCATCCATCCATCCATCCATCCATCCATCCATCCATCCTTCCATCCATCCATCCATCCATCCATCCATCCATCCATCCATCCATCCATCCATCCATCCATCCATCCTTCCATCCATCCATCCATCCATCCATCCATCCATCCATCCATCCTTCCTTCCATCCATCCATCTTTCCATATTTGCAGAGCACCAACTACATGCCTGTACTCATCCCCTGTGCATGCAGCAGTTAATAAAACAAAGGAAAACCCCATTACAGAGTTTGCAAAAGAGAAAAATAAAAAGAATCCTATCATGCCAAGAAAGAGGAAGTGAATTTTAAGAGAAGTCACAAGTGCAAAGGGCCATAAGTGGTCCTTTTTAAATTGAAACAATAATTGTTTTAATCAAAACAAATAAATCAATCAAAAATAATAAATAACAATCCAAAAATAATTTAAAAATAATGTAAAATAAAAGTGACCAAAGATTTTTTTGAGGTAGCTTGAATGACATGGGTTGAAACAGGTAAGGTAAATGTGTAACATCTTTCTATATGTTTACAATATTATAATATTTAATATATTTCACATGGAAAAGGAAAAAATCTCTAATTTAGAGACTGCCTTCCCATCACATTATTTAAATCTGAGGCTTATTAAATAAATACTGATAAGTCAATGCCAATCTTTAAATTAACAATATAGAGAAGAAATAACTTAAAAGGCCAAGAACCAAACATTTGTATTTTCATTTGAGATAATTATTCAATATGATTTTTTTTAACCCAGTGACCTAATTATGGTGACCCATAAGTTGGAATTTTTTTTGTAATACTACAACTGCTACTTTTAAAGACCAAAGAAAACATCAATGTCACCAACTGAAAGAGTAATAGTTCTGACTTCTGTTATCTAAAAGTCCTCATGATACCTCAAGTCTTAGGATGACATATGAGCAAATATATGTAAATCAACAGAGGTCTATATTTCCCTAGATTTCAGCAAAGTAAAAAGGAACCACAAAGTCCAAAGCAGGGGAGGCTGGATGGCTCAGTGGGTTAAGTGTCTGCCTTCAGTTCAGGTCATGACCACAGGGTTCTTGGATGGAACCCCACATAAGACTCCTTGCTCAGCAGAGAGCCTGTTTCTCCTTCTTCCTCTGCCTGACACTCCCCCTGCTTGTGTTCTCTCTCTCTTGCTATTTCTCTCTGTCAAATGAATAAATGAAATCTTTTTTAAAAAAACCCAATGCAGAAGTGAAAATCCCTGGATAAATTTACCCTGCATGGACTGATACCAGAAAGAGTGTTTGTTAAAAATGTTTAAAAATTTTTCTCTTAAGTGGACAAAACAGGCAGCTAGATACTAAAGTATATCCTTGACTGCACAGAACTTTTCTAAGTCCTCAGGAAATCTTTCTTTTTATATTACAGTTCTATCACATATCTAGAGAAAAACAAATCTGGAAGGTGTGATATAATTATCAGTCATGCAAACATTTCCATCAAGTCTCTTCTGAGACAAAGTTTTGACAAGGAGAAGAAAGGAGATACCCCATTTCCTAATTTCTTGAAAGGTCACATGGCACTGGGAAGAAAGAGAGGGTGGTGATTTTGCAGACTTTCCTTTTCCACTGCCCTAGTTCTAGCTTTCTCATGGGGATAAATGAAAAATAAAGATGTCAAACTTTCCATCATGCTCTCAAGATCAGTGAAACCCTTCAGGACAGCTGCACTCTCCATTAAGCATATGATAATCCAACGACAGATTGCCTAGATTATCTGGCACTATCTCTTACTTTGAATGTACTCTGCAAGGATATGCAATGATGACAGAGATTATCTTTAAAGGATGGAAACAAGAAGATCATTTGGATCTAAAAGATAATGTTCCATCAATTCCATTTCCTTGTGGATGAATTGATTTTCAGTAATTACCAAATTACAACAGAAGAGGACTAATGGAGGTATTAGCTGGCCGTCCTTGGAGAATGAGGACACGAGGCAGCAGCTGGTCTTTGTAGACAGTGAGCCGAATACATGCACCACATTTAGGCTGGGGCGTCCCCTGGGTGAGACTTTTTCATGTGTTAGAACTGAGAAGAAAAACTCCGTTTCTATCACCTGCTCCAGAGCGCTTCCCTGTTACATTCTGATTTTGGCAAGTAAGAACCCATGTATCAGCCCCAAGGAACAGAATATTCAGTTCACAATTTGTTTCTGATAAATCTTAGTCTTGGGGTTTCTGGGTGCCTCGGTCAGTTAAGTGTCTGCCTTCAGCTCAGGTCATGATCTGAGGGTCCTGGATGGGGCCCAGCATGGAGCCCCCCAATGAAGCCCCCACATGGAGCCCTGCATCAGGCTCGGAGTTCACTGGGGGGGTCTGTTTGAAGATTCTCTGCCTCTTCCTCTGCCCCTCCCCCACTCATGCACACACACGCGTGCGCGCACACACACACACACACACACACACTCTCTCTCTCTCTCTCTCTCTCCCTCTCCCTCTCTCTCCCCCTCTCTCTCTCCCTCACTCTCTCCCCCTCACTCTCTCACTCTCAAATAAATACATCTTTTTTAAAAACCCTATGATTCACTAATTAAGAGTAACATCAATGGGTGATAAAACCTTCATGTGAATTTATTCATGTGAAAACCATTATTGGCAAAATCAGTGTGGGATGCAAATACAGGAACAAAAAGAAGCCACCAGAAATACAGAACCTTAGCCATCATCGGGGAAGGTAATATGCTCATCTTCTCTGACAGTTATTTCAGCTACCAATGTTTATCTTCAGGCAGCGCTGCCTTTGGATGCTCCTGAGGCTGGAAATAACAGGTGGTCCCACAGCAGGAGCAGAGAGGGATGATTACTTCTTTTCCCTCATATGTCCCTAGCGAAACTCCAGGTCTGTAATGAACTTTCGAAGCCAGATTATCCAAGAGAAAATGTCTCCAATGATTCTCCCTATTTCCAAGTGACCCTAAGAGAAGCAGCCTCCCCATAGATTAATGTCCCATGCCACGTGGGGACATCTTTCTGGACCTTTCTTGAAATCGGTTCTGGGATTTCCATTATAATGAAATGAGCCTCGCATACCTCTGTAATGATTAACCTGTAGGCAGAGGAAGTATCAACAGAGGATTATACAGAATATCTCCCAGTGTCTTTCCTACATTTTCAGTGACTCGTATAGATATAGACAAGTATTGATAACTGGAGATAGCATACCATTATAAATTTAATAGACTTGACTCTTATAATAGACTTGACACTTATTGATTGTTATCAATGAGATAATCAGAACACTTTGGGGCAAGTTTCCAGTCCACTTTAAGAGACTATTCGTACAATCTCTTGCAGCCTGAGAGTGAAGAGGAACAAAGGTATATTGTAAAAGAAAAGTGTGTTATAAGTCTAAAGGATTGCAAGTCTAGGGTCAGCCACTTGCCAATTGTGTGTACTTGAATGGATCATTTTACTCTTTTTTAAAAAGTCTCAGTTTTTTTCTCTCTATAAAAATGGAGAATTTTACTTGTCCAGGGACTGAGGTTAAGGGCTGTTGTGATATTCATGGAAAGCACCAAGGGCAGTATCTGACACATAATAGTATTTCATAAATATTGGTTTCCCACAGTTCATCACAACTTATTTTCTTGTTTGCAAATTCCTTAACTGATTACATTTCCTGAAACACCGAAGACTAGCAAACCACATTCAAATTAGGAAACAGAGCTATGACTCATATAGGAGACGTGACACTTTGTCAAGAAGAGGTTACATAAGGGGGAGCTCTCCATACAAGACTAAGTTACGAAAGAAAAATTTCCTCCCTAAAAAGTGGCTCCTTATCTACAAATATTAGTTATTCCAGGTACTAGAATGCCTTTAGAAACCAATCAATACATTCTAAAATCAGATTGTTCTAATGGAAGGAAGACCCTATACTTCAATTCTACTGAGTAAAGATTAACTGATTTGTTCCCAAGTGATTTTTTGCATACCCCTCCTGATGAATGGAAATGGTTTTGTGAAATGGGAAGAAATCTTCCCTCAAGCACTGCCCTCTACCTCCTGTTGCAACACTTAGCTTTCACCAAGCATCAGCTTCTAGGGCTCTGGTGACATTCTTCTTGAACTGGGTACTCTAATTTATGAAAATTCAATGACATACATTTTACATTTTCATTAATAATGTTTACAATCAAAAACTAAGGATGAGGGGCGCCTGGGTGGCTCAGTCGTTAAGCGTCTGCCTTCGGCCCAGGTCATGATCCCAGGGTCCTGGGATCGAGCCCCACATCAGGCTCCTCGCTCGGCAGGAAGCCTGCTTTTCCCGCTTCTCTCCTGCTTCATTTTACCGCGAAGATGACGGTTGTGTCCCTGTCCCCTCTCTCGCTGTGTTTCTCTCTGTCAAATAAATAAAATCTTTAAAAAAATTTAAAAAAAAACAACCTAAGGATGAACTATATATTGGCTAATTGAACATAATGGAAAAAGATGTTTATAAAAGGACCCAGTAACCAAACTGAAGAGACTTTTATCAGCCAAAAATAGTCAAAATCTGTACATCAGTAAGTGCAAACCATAGTCGATTGAATTCCACAAATTTGTTTAGATCTCTTAGTTCTAAAAAATACTAAAATAAATGAGAAA
>CM053608.1:1851761-1879651 GCA_028646535.1 Procyon lotor | reverse complement strand
ATCTAATATTCATGAGTATAAGTGAAAATTAGTGCCTACCAACACTGTTTATGATGTAGATTGACACGAGCTTTGTGGAGGACAAGTTAGCAGTGTGCATCCCATCGGATACTTTTCGAAAATAAGATTCCTGCTAGGAAAACAGTAGTTCTGCTTCTAACGACGTATCCCACAGAAACAGACAATGCACAATTATATTTCGAACTGCTGTAGAGTGCCCAGTGCTACCATGTATTAATTGCATCCCAAGAACAGAGTGGACTGCCATAAATGATGCCTACGTTCATCCTCACGAAACCCCAGGGAGTATCATCTCCATTTGCACATGAAAGAACTAGAGGCTCAGAGCACTTCTGAAACATGTCCCTGGTCTCACAGTCACCTGCAGAGTCTACGGAGGAGAGGTGAAAACCCAGAGATCCCACAAACCATGTGGCTGAACACTACACCCTGCTGCCTTCTTCACGGATGTTTGCTGCATCGCTATTTGAATGGCAAAAGGGCTAGATAGAGGGAACACGGGAGGAGAAAATGATGCTGAAGGCAACAGGACACTTAGTAAAGGTTCCACGGGGAATCCATGCAACTTCACATCCATGCTTTTCGATTTTCTTTCTAGTAATGCTTCTGAATTTAAATACTCCCCCCCAGTTATCTTCTGTTTAGAAGAATATAGTTTAAAATCTAAGGAACGGGTGCACTTAAGTTGAAAAACACTTACATCAACTCAATGAGCAAAAATGGCCTGACCGGTTCAAGATATGTGTCCATGCCATGGAGCAGGGAAGGTAGTAATGGCGAAAACCCAAACCTAGCTGACTTTTCCTATGTTCTCCAAACATTTCTTGCCTCTGCCACTATGAACTTTTAATAACCACACTGAGAAGGGAAAGAACAGGTCACTAAGGTCCTTTATGTGTGTTTGTTCCTTGGGAAAGGAGTCTATGGCAGACAAGTGAAGGTGGTGATTTACTGTCCATTAAAAAGTGCTAATAAGCAGGAAGAAAAAAGCCTCTGCCCAGAGCCTGCCTGGCCGCTCCACCCTGGCTCCCGGTATTGTGTAGGTGCTGGGAGCTAATGAACCTTCTTATATTGCCAGTCATAAAAAGGGCCAATGGCTCTCCATGCAGTAATGGACTCAACACTGAACGCTGCCTAACGGGCTTCATAAGGAACTATGAAAAAATCAATTGCATCATTGAGGTTAGGCTCACATAGCTTTGCAGCAAAATAACCTAGTACAGGTCAATCCGCTGCTATTTCCCAAAAATTAAAAAATGGCTTTGAAACTGTGTGTTCCTCTCAATTTTAAAGAGGAAAAATATATATATATTTCCTACTCAGTCTGCCAGTTGTCCATACTGCAGGTAAGAAACAACCAGAAAAAGAACAGGACCGCAGAAAGAATGAGGAGCGGAATGATTGTTTTGTTCCTGACCATATAAAACAATACTAATTCATATCTGCATGGCATTTTCAAGTTCATTGATCATTTTGCAGCTGCCCTGGGAGGCAGGCACCCCCGTCCCTGCTTGACACACCAAGTCCCAAATCAGTCAGTCGGGGCAGAACCTAGATTTAAACTCAGATCTGTTCCTTCCAACCACAGTGACTTGTTTGTGTCTTTTCTGCCTATTTTTCTTCTCCCATTTCACGCAGATGGTCAGACAATATGCTCCTTTGTCTCAGCAAATGTTTATGGCAGGCAGAAAAGATGAAGTGGTTGGAATTAAGCTTGCCTGCCTGTCTCCTTCCCTCCCTCCCTCCCTCCCTCCCTCCCTCCCTCCCTTCCTTCCTTCCTTCCTTCCTTCCTTCCTTCCTTCTTTCCTTCCTTCCTTCCTTCCTTTCTTCCATTCATCCATCTTTTTCTTTCTTTCTTTTTTGCGGGGGAAACCTCAGATCCCTTAAAGAGATTATTCCGTATATCCTTGACAGAAGAGGTCAAGCAGGAAGAGGAAAAACCAAGAGAATTTTCTGAGACTGGGAGAGCAGGATCTAGGAGAATGCTAACATTCCTAGGTGCGAGTGCTTCAGTTAGAGAGATGTATAAAAAGAGCGATGTCAGCAAATACTATTATAGGTGGAGAGAAAATAAGCAAACAAAAACCCAAATAGAAAGAAGCAACTCTTTGAAGCAATGGTGCTGAGGTTTGAGTCCCATCCCCCCAAAACTGAGTGTCCTCATCCCCAGAACCTGAGAATGTGCTGTTGTTCTCAAATGCGACGTGGCAAGAAGGACTCACAGACGTGATTAAACTAAGGATTCTGAGATGGGGTCATTACCCTCTGTTATCTGGCATTACCCTAACGTAACCACCGGTGTCCTTACAAGAGGGAGGCAGAAGGGATGGGGGTGCAGATGAGTGGTGGTGTGATGGAAAGAAGAGGTGAGAGTTTGTGAGGGACAGTCCATCCAGGAGCAAAGAATGAAGTGGGAAAACGTCTGGCACCTCCAGACGGAACACAGCCCACACCTCGATTTTTTAGACTCTGAGCTCCTGAACTCGAAGAGAATAAATGGGGTTGTGTGTTACAGAAGCAGTGTTCTGATGAAGCCTCAGCCCTAGGCTCTGCAATGGTGGGTCTGCCGGTGGGATTTTCACAAGTATGGTAGCCTCCAGGTTCAATGGCGGGCCTACCAAGTGCATCTTTCTTCACTAGACATAGAGCTTTTGTTTTTCTCTTCTCTTTCCCTCATCATCAGTGGGATTTCCAGCAGTGCTCTCAGTCAACAGCTTCAAGGCCTCCGCCTTGCAGACTGAGAGGAAGGGCAGATGAGTGTGAGTAGAAGGTCTGTGATGACTGCCATTCCCTTCCCCAGCAGGCACCATGGGGGAATGTTCTCAGGATTCTCCATCTACACAATCCTTTATGTGAAGTTATTTGCTTATAAAAAATGATATTCAGTAAACCAAGACCAATAATCCTTTGATGGCAATTTGTTCCTTTTGAAGAACGTAGAATCTCATTTTAGAAACTAGCTGGTAATGTTAATATCAACAGGGAAACAAGTTAATGTTATCTCAAATAATTGCATTAATTACAAAGTATATCCTACTCTGTATGACCTAGTGCCAGTATTACTTTCTGAGTTAGGTTGCAGTGAAAAGTTCAATAAGTTAAAATTTCAGCAAACACGGGTTCTAATTCCAGATCTCTCACTGCCTTGCTGTGACGAGGAGCAGTCCTCTGTTACTTTAAGCCTCATTTTGACTCCAGACACAATTCTAAGTTGGTCAAATTAATGGTACTCACACCTCATGCTACATATTGAGCTGAAAATACAGCAGTTGTTGAGAATGATGAGAGCAGAATTTCTGCCAGCAATTAATGGGGAACAATGAGTATCAGCAAGTAAATATAAGACAACGTGGAAAGTATCAAATGATGTAAGAATAAAATTCTCTACTTAATAAATAATGTCGCTGAGCAACAGCAATATTCAGTGAAATAGAATGGACTGGTGCACTTCATGGCTGTATCCCGCAATTTCTTTTCAATAAAATTTCTATTTTTGGACATTTTTAGATTCACATAAAATTATGAAAATACAAAATTTTTATATATTCCACACTCAGTTTCCCCTAAAGTAACAACTTACACAAATATGGTATATTTGTCGTAATTAATGAGCCAATATCAGCATATTATTATTAATTAGAAATCATACTTTACATAGATTTCCCTAGTCTTATCTGATGTCCTTTCCGGTCCCAGGACCCCATTCAGACCCACATTATGTTTAGTCTTCCTGGCTCCTGAAGCTGTTCTTGATTAATGCCAGGTTCTCAGAATTATTTTTGACATTCATGACCATTTGGAAGAATACTGGTCAAGTACTGTGTAAAAGGCCCCTCAGCTGCAATTTTCCTAATGTTTTCTCTCCATTAGACAGGAAGAGCACAGAGATGAAGGCCCTTCTCATGTTGACCTTGATCACCTGGCTGAGTCAGGGTCCTCAGTTTTCTCCACTTTAAGGCTGCTTTTCCCCCCTTTTCCTGCTGTACTTTCTTGGAAGGAAATCATTGTGAATATCCCACATTTATGGAGTGAGGATTTCTACTCACTCCTTAGGGCACATTGCCTAAGTTTTAACTTTAGAGACAGTTGCAAGTTTGGGGGAGATGATTTCCAGACTCTGTCCTCTGTAATCAGGGTTATTTTCTACTGCTAATAGTAAAGTATCTCATCTCTTCAGTGCGATAAACCTTGCTCTTGTAGTTTGTTACCTTTTCAGGATGCAGTATGAAATCTGTTGATGTTTTAAAGGAGAAACGAGAATAATATGCATACAGAATTTTACTGCCGGATGAGAAGCAACCTGGTCTTATACTCCAGCCCGAAAATGCTAAAAATCTGGTCTGCTAATGATGACAAACACAGGGTCAATTTCAATTTCCAAAAGCAAGAACACCGAACCTATCCCTTCTCTGAGTGTTTCCAGAGTTGTTTCAGTGGGTTTCCTCACATTAGTTCTTATTTATGATCTGAAATGGAACAATAGTATATAGTAAGGACAACTCAATATTAATCTGATCTGGGACTAGCCATGCCCCACCAAATGGGACTACTCGTTTATATTTTTAGAATTTGACCCAGTTGTTTGATAAAAGCAGAGGCAAGGAAACTCAATTTATAGTTCTTAGAGGCTTACAGAAGTCTGGCAAGGGAGGGGGAGAATGAGACAACAAAAGACTCACAGAGAATTGGTCACAAAAGACCCAACCCCAGCACATACGGCAATGCATTTTTAAAGTTGTGCATTTCCAAGAGTGGTGGATTAATCCAAAGTGCACTTAAAAGATCTAATATGCAGCATTTGATTCTTGAATTGCTACCTAGTTTCTTCATTTCTAAAATGCCATCAATTATAAAACACAGTGCTTTAATAATATCTTCATGGGGGGAAGCAGAAAACTAGCACATTAAAGAGATAGATCTAGATTTTACTCATTTTAAGGCAAAAATCAATTATAATATTTGAGAAAATATAAAAAACATTTTAAATTGTCACACTGCTGTGACAATATTTTTTTTTATTCCTTCATTCATCCCAATAATAGCATGGATTCTTTAATGGTAAATACATGACTTCCAAGGAAGAGTCTATATTTTACTGCTAAATTTTTCATTTTAAAATTTATATCATTTCCTTATAGACATAGACAAATATAGACAAATCTTGAGTAAATGGTAATGAACATAAAATAAAATTATGCTATTTTAATGAACAAAAATAATTTTTGGTGTTTTGATATTTTGTTTTGTTTACAGCTTTTGGAATAACATTTTTACCTATTTGAGATTTTCAAGTGAGGTTTAATGCGTATATTTTATACTTGTTAAACAGTCTTCGTTAAAGATTTACAGTTTGAAACATATTGACAAATGCACGCAGCTGTGTGACAAACATCACAAGGAAGATACTGAACTTCTTCATCACCCTATGAACACTCATGTACATGTCTATGTGTGGATGTAAGTTTTTATTTCTCCTGGGGAAATACTTAGGAGTAAACTTGATAGGCCAGTTACTTTTAATGATTATTAATCACTATTAATGTAATTGTTAATACAGTTGGAATAAAATGTACCATTTTTCTGCATATTCTATTTCCCTATCCATTCTTTGTTACTTGTTCTTCTTTACCTAATCAAATGCTTTTTGATTAATTTAAAATTTTTATGATTTCATTTTTGTCTCTAGTGGCTGATATAGGGTTGACAAGATACTTCCTAACGTATCATAATCTAACTTCAAATATTGCCCCACTTTGTACAGAGGCTAAGAACTCCCCACATCCTATTCCCATGTTCCCTCCCACCCCCCCATCATTTACCCTATTGTTTTTATAGATTTTCCTTCTACTGATGTCATAAACTCTACAATACATTGTTACTATTTTTCTTTAAACAATTATCTTTTGAAGGTCTTAAAAATAATACAAACTATATTTTATGTTTATCCTCATGTTTACTGTTTCCAATGATCTTCATTTGTTTAGATCTGAATTTCTATCTTCATGATCCTCCGTCTGAAGAATTTTCTTAACATTTCTTAACATGCAATTCTAGTAGCAGTGGATTATTTCAAGGTTTTTTTTCATAAATACTTTATATTTCACCTTAATTATTTAATAAAGATTTCTGAGTTGACTTTTTCCCCCTTCAAATACTTTCAGGATGCCTTTCCACTTCTTTTGACCATCCACCATTTCCAATTATGAGATTGCTTTGACTTTTCTTTGCTTCTCTAGCTAATGTTCCTCTATTTTTTGCCTTTTTATTTTTTATTTCTTTTTTTTTTTAAGATTTTATTTATTTGTTTGTGAGAGAGAGCAAGAGAGAGAAAGAGAGCATGAGCAGGGGGAGAGCAGAGGGAGAGGGAGAAGCAGGTTCCCCACCGAGCACAGATCCCAATATGGGGCTCCATCCCAGGATTCTGAGACCACAGCTTGAGTCACAGGCCACCCCCTAACTGACTGAACCACCCATATGCCCCTATCTTTGGTTTCCTAGAGTTTTCCTATGTTGTGACTAATTATGGAGTTTGACTTTTCATGGTGTGAGTTGGTTCTGAGATTCCTGAATATGTGGTTTAATTCTTTCACTAATTTTACAAACTTTTCACTTGCTCTCCTTTCTGTTCTCTTTTCTCTCTCTTTTCTTTTTCTGGAATTTCAGTTACAATTATCTTAGAGGCTTTGATGTCCCACCACCCTTGAATGTGCTACTCTATTTGTTCATATTATTTTTTCTTTGTAATTCAGTTTGAAAATTTCTACTAACCCAAATTCAAGTTCACCAATTACCTTTCTATACCCAGTCTACTGGTAAGTGCATGGAATAAGTTTTTCTTCCCTGATATTGTGTGTGTGTGTGTGTGTGTGTGTGTGTGTGTGTGTGTGTGTGTGTGTGTTATTGTTGTTGTTGTTGTTGTTGCTATTGTTATTTGTAGCATTATTACTTGATTCTTTTTTACGGTTTCCAACTTTCTGTGAAAATTGCCATCTAACCATACATGTTGAATTACATACTTTTTCCACTATGCCTTTTAACATAAATATAGTGATTTTACAATTCCTGTTTGGATGATGACACTAGCATTCAAGTCTTCTCCAAATCTTGTTCTATTGATTGTTTTATCTCTTGACATTTGACTTTTTTTTTTTTTTTTATCTTTGCTTTTACTCTATTTGTCATTTCTTAATTGAATACAGGATTTTTTTATTGAATGTATAGACTATGATGATGAGACTGAAGTCAAGCTGATTTATATACAGAAACTGGCACATCTCTTCTTCTCGAAGGCCATTGGCCTGGAAATCAGATTCAGTGCAGTGAGCTGAGTCAGACCCAGGCTTTGCTGATGCTTCTGTTGCCTGTAGGTCCCCATGGGCTCCAAACACCTGCAGCAGCAATTGCTGCTCATTTGTGCTTGGTCTCCGGCCTCAGGTAACAGAGGATTTTTCTCTGAATTTCTGCTTTCAGAAGTCCCCTCTGAACCATTCTCAGTCTTAGGCAAACCCTGCCTTCTCAGGATTTGGGACCTGAGCCTTTTCAGCATTTCTGGGCCTTGCACCTGTGGCAGTTACGCTGCCTTGTATCTCTGGAGGCAACTGCCTTACACTGGTGCATGGTCCTCAGCCTAAGAGGGCTTCCTCCGTCCTTCCTGATGGATGGAAGCCTTTCAGTTTTGTCCTCCACCCATAAGGAGTGAATCCTCACTTGGGTCCAAGACCAGGAAGGTTTCTACTGCTTCTCACAGCTGCAGGTACATTTTGCTTATACTCTTCCTCTTCCAGAAGCACTGGATCTTTGCATGGGCTTGTGGGTGGAGACTTAGTTGCTCCTCATCTCAAAGCTTTGACTGCTTATAAAGAAGGGTGTGAGGGAGTGCCTGGGTGGCTCAGTCGTTAGGCGTCTGCCTTCGGCCCAGGTTGGATCCCAGGGTCCTGGGATCGAGCACTGCATCGGGCTCTCTGCTCTGCAAGAAGCCTGCTTCTCCCGCTACCATTCCCTCTGCTTGTGTTCCCTCTCTCGCTGTGTTTCTCTCTGTCAAATAAATAAAATCTTTAAAAAAAAAAAAAAGAAGGGTGTGAGGAAGTGAGTGATGTTTCTTAGCCTGCCCTGGCAGCAGTCAGTCATCACAGGGATGCCTGCACCATCCAGGGAGGATTCACCGCAGTCTTTGGCCCTGTCCCCCTTCTTCCTCGTGAGCACCTAAGGGAGCAACATGAGGAAGAATTTGGACTGTTTGGGCACCTCTCATGTGTGGGTTCCTGGTTTCTAGGCTGTCATCTACCCCACACTTGGCATTTAAGAATGAGTTAACATTTTATCTGCTTTCTTCTTAATCCATTTTTATAATGGCCACCTCTTTCTCCCACATGCTGCTAAAGGTAAAACCATTTATATGCCCTTCCTCTTTTTGGAAGGTCTTGTCAGTCTTCACAATTCAGAACATTGGCTGTTCTCTGATGGACTCAAGGAAAGTTATCATTTACAGATTTTTCAGACTTTTTTCATTGTCAGAACTGGAGTGGTGTTCCTTTGATTCTTTCCCCATACAAAGAGTAAGCCTAACTCCTTATCTGTTTTGTCCTGATTTTAGCTACTGTCATTGATGAAACACAGAAGCCTTAGTTCCCATGTGAATATTACTATTTTAAGGTTTCTCTAATTTTAAGGCTTTTAAGTCACTGACTCCTAGAGAAATGACTGCTTTGAAACTTCAGAGGAGAGCTACAGAGAGCATTTCTTTCCTAGGAGCTAAGGAGAAGAGTAGTTCTCTGATATATAAAATGATATTTAACAAAGTAATTTCTAAATCACAAAAATACCAGAACTGGTGTGATTCAATTCCCAGGAGAAAACCCCATTGAGTTGTAACCAGTTTAAAAAGACATACTTAAGATATAAAAATATGAGATGCCTTTATTTTTTGCTCACCATACTCACTGAACACTCCCAACACTCCCAGGTTCCTGACCTTGAAGAAACTCCATCAGATCTGCTCATAGTTTCCATCACGTTGTATCCTACGTAAATCTAATTCCGCTCCTTGTTGAGTTCCTCTGCTTTCCCCAGTGCGTGTCTATTCTGAGCTTCAAAGTCATTTGGAGAGAACCCCTTCTTTTTCCTTTCTTCCTCCTCCCTCTTCTCTAACTTGCTGGTGGTTTTCCTGGATCCCCTCAAGGCCAGGGTGAAGGAGAGAGGAGCCTAAAGCAATGGTATGCTGGTACAGGTCCAATATCTAGCTCTCCAAAGAACAGAAAAGGCCTCAGTCAGTGGTGCTTGCTGATTTCCATGCTGCCAATGCTCCTACAATACTGATTTGATGCTGCCAATGCAGCATCACTAAATACAAAAATGGGAAGAGGGGCTCACTGCCAGCTCTTCTGAGGGCCAGCACACCCCTGCATTGGAAGAAATGTGGTTTTCCTTGCTCCCTGCAGATGTAACCATTCCATCATAATGGAAGTAACACAATTTTCATGTTCACCTTGTGGGGCCCACATGCGGTTAGCTCCTCATGCAGTTTGGGCAAAGCCACTTTCCAGCTCAGGACTCCACTCCAAGGGGCTTCAGTTTTTCTACCTTCTTGCCCTTTCATGTGGTATGAACAAGGAAGGGTTATCCATGGGATCCACATGTAACCTCTTAACATTCATCTTTGGTGGAGGCACAGCTCACTCACAGGGTTATCCTCCTTAGCCAAACTTCCTACCAGTTGGCCAGTTAGTCCTTTTAGACATAAACCAAATACCAGTTGTTAAATAAAGAGAAAACAACAAAGAGCATGCTAAAGAATCTCTCCAGGAAATGCTCACTGCCAACTCATCAATAGAACCTTTCTGTATGCTGGGGGTGAAAAATGAGCCAAACCAAGCCAAACCAGCACCACCATGTCTCAATAGACAGATGGTCCATCCTCTTTACTAAGGACCTAAGGGATACCTGGTAGGTCTGCTAGTGCTTTTTTGTATTGGCAGCTTCCTACAAACCAAGACAGAAAGAGTCCTGCTGTAACACTCACAGCCTATCACCGGGTAACATTTCAATTAAATGCATGTGGAACAAGAATGAACTAACTGAACTACCCATAAAGAAGAAAACAAAAGCAATTTTTGTAAAGATATAATCCAGGAAATATTTTGAAAGCAATAGCTTTGGGATGTGAAACATATGACTGCACTACTCCTGGGTGACAAAGCATATTCTGCAGAAACAAAAGGAGCAATACCAGACTTGAATGGTAAAGCCATTCTTATTTTTGTTTTTTTTACTTCAGTTAAAGACAGAATGGTAAACTGTGAGGCTGGGTGGACTCGGGAATCTCCAGTTCTGTATACTGATAGAAATTCTACCCATAAAGAGATTTACAGTGTTACCCAAACAAGACTCTTGTATCATTTTCTTATATTTAAAATGAGGACAACTTGGGACATCTGGGTGACTCAGTTGAGCATCCAATTCTGGATGTCAGCCCAGGTCATGATCTCAGGGTGCTGGGATTGAACCCCACTTTGGGCTCCACACTCAGCATGGAGTCTGCTTGAGATTCTCTCTCCCTCTCCCTCCGCCCACCCCCCAAAAATTAAATAGATAGATAGATAGATAGATAGATAGATAGATAGATAGATAGATAAAATCCTTTTAAACAAAAAATAAAATGAGGACAACTCAGGATGAGAACCCACCATGAGACCACCTTAGAAGTTAAGCAGGAAGGTTACAGTCTGTTTTCTTGGCCATATGCATTCTCTTTCTCAAGCTCCCATTTTTCTCCCTCTTTTCTGCTACTACAAAAAAAGTTTCTGCTTCCTCATCTTTACCTTCCATCTATTTTCAACCCCACCACAGCCTGCCTTTCCTTCCCTCCTCACCGTGACATGCAGCCCAGCGCCTTCCCAGCCTTGATCCTCCTTGACCTCCTTACCCTCCTCCTCATCCTCCTCACCTTCCCAGCGGCCTACCCTCGAACACAGCAGATGACCCCCCACTTCTCCCTCAGGTTTTCTTCTTGGCTTCTGCATCATCTTCTCCTGTCTCACTCCCGTAGTGATTGCTCCCCTGCCAGCTAATGCTGGATTTTCCTGTGTCTTCCTTTGCTCATGTGCCGAATAAAAATACTAATAGTACCTTAGTAAGAGAATGTTGCTGGAAATTCAATGCACTGCTATTTGGAAAGAACCAAGAGTGTGCCTTTCATTCAACAAAAACTATATACCTGTTACCTATTCATGCATTTGTCATGGTAAGAGTGGGGGGAAAGTTATGTACTCATAGCTAGTAATGCCCGTTTACTATACACTAGCATAGTTATCAGTCATTCTAAGAATAATTCATAAACAATGTAATTTTTATGTTTTAATTCATACCACTGTTGTAAGAATCTCTCAAGTATACCAGTTTGGCAGTGAAGAGCTGAGTGCCTCCCCTAAGAATAAGAAAGCTGTGTTTGCACCAGAACTTGCTTGACTGCAAATCCCATGCTCTTCTATGAGCGCCGGTGCATACTGCAATGCCCATGGCCCTGCACTTTTATCTCCCTCTAAATATTTTACATTCCCTTCATCGTTAATTATCAGGGTTCCTGACATCGCTGTCCACGCAGTTATGATATCCAGACCTATCCATGCATAGTCAATCTCCCTGTACACTCACATCCAACAGATGAGTGAAGCTCATCCATCTTTTGTCTCCAATGTCTGCCCACTCCCTCACTCCTGTCCAGACCTCAGCTGGCTCCTCTCGGACCCTCATCCCCTCCTGCACACTAGGTGGGCTCTCCCCACGATGCATTAGTATCCTGATAAGAAGAGAAATAGAGGCAGAGCCTGTCTTCCCCCATATCCCCCACCCCATGTGAAGACACAGTGAGAGGCCGTTGTGGGTAAGCCAGGAAGAGAGAGAGTTCTCCTGAAGAACCCAATCAGCTGGCGCCTTGATCTGGAATTTCCCAGCCTCCAGAACTGTGAAAAGTAAGCATCTACTGTTTAAGCCACCCACTGTGTGGCATTTTGTTATGGCAGCCAAGCAGGTAGACAGAACGAGAGATACAAACAGGAATTTCTTGGTGCCACGTATGTACCAAAGATATGCAAATTCTTCCAAATTAAGCAAATTCATTTCTTGCCACCATAAACTACCTTATGATCTTTCTTGTCTGAAATTCCTCGTTAAGTGTCTTTCTCCTCCAGGAAAAATCTCAATCGCAATCTCAATCATGTCTCACAATCTACGTCTACAGCAAACTGCCTTTGCTTCTCTCCGGGATCTGGATGTGTCAGCAATAGCACTTACCACGTGGCTTGGCTGTGACCCGCTCCCCGGGGGGCAGCTCAGGCTTGGTCACCCCCAGGGGTCCATGCGGAGCACACTGACCCACAGGGAGTGACCACACAAAGGGGCGGGGCTCACTTCAAGGCTCTGTGAGGTGCAGAGGAGGAAGACGCAGAGAAGAAAAGAAAGGTGCAATAAAGATTCCCGCTTCCCCACGGCTAACCTAGAGTTGCACAACATTAGTAAATGCTGTTGAGATGGGAGGCCATCTGGAAAGCAGCATTATGTGATTAATGTCAGTGTTCCGGGAAGTTGAATAGACAGAAGTGTATGCAGCTTCTTCTAGGATGACCCGTCTCACCCCACTCCAATTCCTAGCGATGATCAAGTAAAAGTATCACAGGAAGGAAACACTCTCTCACACAGAAGTCCTGTACAGTAAACTAACTACCTATTCACTCTTCAAAGGACGTGCTCTCCACAGGTGCTTTTGCAAGGCATTTGATTTTAGCACTAGGTGTTGCTTCCTCTGGAGAAACTCTATAGCATCGCACACACATTCACACAAATGTGTACATGCACAGGTGTGCGCACACATTTACATGCACACACAAACACCCTCACATGCATGTGCACTCCCTCACATGCACACACAAACATAGACGCATGCATTCACACAAGCGCGTGCATGCACACACATTTGCAAGCATGCATTTACACACACGTGTGCCTTACACTCCTGTGTGTGCACACACAATCCTTCACGTGCTCACACTCACACACACGTGGCTCCTAAATCCTTGCGGAGGTGAGTTTCCTGTCTCAGGACACACTGTGAAGTCAGCATTACCTCTTCTCTCAACTGGCAAAAGGCAAACCTGAGTTTAGAAGGTAGCTTGAAGAAATGTGGTAAACTTTTGATTTTTGAGCATTTCTCTCTCGGAGAAGTGGAATATTTCCATGCCCACGCAAACTGTTATTTTCAGGAGAAATGTCTGTTTTCACACAGAGACGGTGACTCATTTGCTTCAGGCAGGAGTTTCTGCTTTATAAGAAACTTTCCAGAGGCCGCTGGGCGATGTGAATTTGCCTCCTTCTCAGTAGTATCATCAGCATCTGCTGGGGATTAAAATGACCCAAATAACAAACACTAGGGGGCTAAATGCCAGTTTGTTCCGGTACCTTAACGCTGCCTTCGTACTCACCTTTGTTGGCAATAACTTCCCTCTGTGCATGTCTCAGTAAGCTTGCTTTTATTTCATGTTATTGCCTGTCACAGAAATGCTCGAAGGGCCTTTGTGTCTGAAGAAACTTCAGAATTACTGTGAGTTCCGGTTAAAAGATGTTAAACATTGTGTTCTACACCCACGGACCTCTGGGTGTGAAGTCAGCGGTGCCAGGCGCAGGGACCCTTCGCTGGTCTCTGCAGAACTCAAGCATATCAGGAAATACTCACCTCCCTCTAAAGCCTGGGGGTCAGAAAGGCCCTGGGGGCAGGGGGAGGGTTGGCAGGTTCTGACCTGTGTGTTCAGGGTGCGGGCAGCATCTTGGTCTCCTACCCACTAAATGCCACTAGTAGTCTCCTGCAGTTAGGAAAACCAAAAATTGTCTCCAGACGTCTCTTTTCCTCTCGATGTAAATAACAGAAATAAATACATTTTACAGAAAGAAACACAGAGCGAGGACCACAGAGAAAACTCATCTGGGTCTATACTAAACATCACCTACATTCCTTTATTTTTTTCCTGCAATGCTCACTGTACTTTTCATGGTGAGTCGGTAATGATTTCTTATTTTGTCTTTATATCCAACTGTATATCCTTTATTGTTTAGCCTCAAGGAACTAAATATGTAACATGATTGTGAAAGGAATGCTGTGACTTTTCTACGTATAATTACTTAAGAGTAGCAATCCTAAATTTCCTTTTCAAAGTCTTAAAATACATAAAGTCTCAAACATAAAATCTTAAAATACAAAACAAGTCTTATTTCTCAACCAGAACAAAGTCTTTTGATAAAGTGCATATTCCTAACAATAAATTCTCTCATATTTTCTAAAGTCAGAGGCTGCCAGCTTCTGCCTCTGAATGTAATTGATTTTTGTTAGGAATTGACCAATAAATGGTTATTTTTCAATTCCCTCAGTAGACCTCTAAAAAATTCCTTCCTATTCCATCACTGAGAGTCTCTGGCTGAAGGTCTGATGTTAGTTTTGTTTAATCTTGCAGGGAGACCATTCACACAAACATGGGTAAGTAAATCACAAAATGTTCATTAGCTCCAAGCCACTGAAGACTATGTTTCTGAGTCAATGACATGGGAAGATGTAAAAGCAAACCCACAATATCATCCTGTTATCTCTCTCTAGCTGCACTGGTGTCATCTCTCTATCTCTCTCTCTGTCTCTGTCCCCATACTGTTCATAAGCTTTGGGAAAGCTTGGGGTTAAATGACACCGTGAGAACTACCTGACACTCAGTAGCTCTCCTAGCACACCCCCTTCCCCTTCCCCGTGGGTTTCCAAATCTTGCCAGCCACTGGGTCACCATGATCTGTTTGTGGTCCAGAAAGACTGGGCTGTGTTTCCAAGGTCTTCTTCCTCTTCTCCTCATCTTCTTATGCCTTCCTATGAGGTGCAATCTCTGTAGTACAAAACTATTGATAGGTCACTGCTACTGAAATAGAAAAAAGCATGAAGACAAAATCACTAGCCATTTTTTATAATATTTGCAATTCTCTCATGACAACAGAGTTTATATCATTGGCTATAATTTTCTACGCATATATAATTCAACCCCGTATTTCATACACATAATATATAATGCCAATAGTGAGGTATACATTATTTAGAGACACCAATCAAGTCCTGTTTTGCCATAGGATCTAATACTATTTAGACATACACAGAGAAAGTCAATAGAAGTCTGTGAGAGATTTCTTTTTAATTAATTTTGATTAAATATTCAGTGAAACCCATTTATATTTCCCAATGCACAACATTTAATGAGTCTGTCTAATGCTCATATGATTTCGTCTGTTAAATTCTTTCCCTGTAGCATTTTCTTTTCTCAGTATGTTAGAAAAAAATGTTACAAAGAAGAAGGGTTTATTGTATTTTAAATTTATATTCATTGCCAACTGGATGCCCAGGGGGCATTTGAGAAATGCCTTTTCATGAATCAAAAAATAAATAGGTGAACAGAGATTGCCCAGTAGCCTTACCGGACTCATGTGACCATCATTGCTCCATGCACATAATCTGTACGATTCTCTGACGCTGTAAGTTCTGGCTTAAGGATCCATGGAGTGTTTATTACCCAGTATCTGTTTTGCTGTTCACTTATGTCAGAGGATTTTTACGACAAATATTTAAAGATGAGGTCCACAAACAAATGTCGATGTCTGCTTGGCTGGATTATAGCTGGTTGAGTATCGTGCATTCGTTGATATGATAGAGGGTCTTTCTGTTTGCTCAGTTTTAATCAATGGTATAGAAGACAGTAAAAATGCATATTGTGCATTTTTAAGCAAAGCTAAAATTTATCTAAAATTAAGCTAAAATTAAGCTAAAATTTTAAGCTCACCAAATTTATCTTTGTTGAATATGAATTCATCTGCACTCCCCTCTGAACATTAAAAAATGGCTATTATGCAAATCCCGGGCTCAATATTCATAACTGTTTTTAAAGCCAGATCGCTTTGAAATTAGAAAGGTCCTGTCTAAATCTTAACTCAAATTAAAAAATTTAATATCTGTATTTCTTGGTCATGTTATATAATCTCTCCTTTCCACGGAATATTCGTATGGAAAACTGAAATATTTGTTCTTATATAGCAAGGCTCCTGGCTGAGAAAAACAAAATGCAAAGTATTTTAGGTGGAGATGGAACCACTTGGGCCAAAACTCATAGCATTTCTACTTCCAATACATATTAATTTTAGAAAATGTTGATTATGGACAAATAGAGATTGGAAAGAAAAAAAGTAAAATGGCCTTCATTCATAATAAATAATGTGCTTGTGGAAGTAGAAAATCCAAAGGAATTTATTGAAAAAAAATTAAACCTAGCAAGTGAATTTTGCAAGGTAACAGGATACCAGATCAATATACAAAACTCAGTTGCAATTTTATGTGTAAGCAATGAGCAACTGGAAAATAAAATTTCGAAGAAGTACTATTTATAATAATATCAAATATTTAAATGATTAAAAATAAATACACCCAAAGTTGTTCAAGAGCTCTTCTAAAACTTACAAAACTTTTTTCAATACGGTTAAGGAAATCCTACATAAAGTGAACTACATATACTATGATTACAGGTTAGAAAAGTCAATATAGTGAGCAAGTTACACAAACTAATCTCAAGACATTGCAAAGCAACAGATATCATGACTGTGCAAGATTTCAGAGAAGATAGGCAAGTACATCATGAAACAGAATAGACTCCAGAATTACACTAAGATTTCAACGGAAAATCAATTTTCCACAAAAACACAAATAATTAAATAGGGAAGAGAATGTCTCATCAAATGGTATTCAAACAACTTAGTATCCAAATTGGGAGGGTCAGAGGGCTGCCTCCAGTTCTAATTTATAGTATTTTCTCTCCCGGGGTAAATAATTGAAAAAAGTACATTTTCAAAAAAAGACAAAGTGTTGTACCACAGAGGGATTCTTACGTGATTACACATCAACTACATTCCCTTTTTTTGGCACGACTCACAGAATTTTTCACTACACTTACATTGACATTTTCTTACTTTATCTGCAATTATATGATTTTTTTTAGCTTCAAGAGACTAATTTAGTAAACATGGTGTGGAAAGCAGGGTTGTCATTTTTATGTATAATTACATGGTATTCTCTGCAACTTTAGATCAACTTATATTTCCTATTAGAAAGATGTAAAAATAAAGTCTTAAGACACCAATGAAATCTTATCAGTGAGACTCAAGCCTTTTAACCAAAATATATATTTCTAACAATGAATTCTCTTGTACCTTCCAAAGTCAGAAGCCACAATCGCTTCCTCTAAATGTGATTTTTTGGGGTTATGAATTGACCACTGAATGATAATTTTGACGTATGAGGGAAGTTAAATTGATCGTAGACTTAAATGGAGAAGTCAAAACTGTAATTGTAAAAGCTAACCAAATTTATCTTTGTTGAATATGAATTCATCTGAAATGTTCATCCTCTGAACATTTATAGAATGTGTTCACACTATAAATATATATGCACTGAAGTGCTTTTCTTTGAATATTATTAACTGCTCAAACTTACCAGAGATTATTAAAATGAACTATTTAGAAGGGTCCTAAATACTGTTCATCACTAAAAAAGGAATAAAATGTTGATACATGTGACAACATAGTGGAACCTCCGTGTCCGTAAAATAAGCCAGACACACAAGCGACATATTTGTCTTCGTTTTCTCTTGTTGCATCATCAATACTCAGTGGCTGACAAAACACTCATTGAGCTCCTCACCCTCATAGGTTAGGAGTCTGTGCACAGCTCAGCTGAGTCTTCTGCTAGGAAATCAGGATGTCGTCCAGACTGAATGCTCGCTCGTTGGGAGGCCTTGAGGAAGAACCTGCTTTCTAGCTTATCCAACCTGCTGGCTGAATCCAGCAGCTTACGACTGTGAGACAAAGCTCCTCAGACGCTCACTGGCTATCATGCTGGGACCCTCTCAGCTCCCCGGACACCACTCGCCCATCCTCACCGGGGCCTCCTGCTTCTCCAAGCCAGCAAGGGCTCATCAAATCCTCTCCGCGATGCAGACCATCTCTCTGTCTTTGCCTTTGCTCTGAGCCAAACCAGAGAAAATGCATTGCTTTTGAAGACTTAATATGATTCTATTAGGCCCACCAGGATGATCTCCCTTTTATCATTTAAAGTACCCTAGTCACCGTGATAATACCAGGGAATGAAGGTCCTGAGGGCCACTTTGGATTCCGCCTTTCCGCAATACTGTGTGATTCTACGCATGTGAAATTTCAAATAGGCAAATCTAGAGATACAGAAAGCAGATGAGTAGTTACCTGGGCCGGATGTAGAAATGGGGAGGATTGCAAAGAGGCAGGAGGGTTTGTTTTGAGGTGAAATGTTTTAAAACTGGATCTTGGTGAATAAAACATACAAATTGGAAAACAAAAACAAAAACAAAAAACCGGATCTTGGTGATGGATGCACAACTGTACGAATTTGCTAAAAATAACTAAATTTTACATTTGAAGTGGGTAAATTTGTGGCACATCAATTATACATCCGCAGAGTTCTTGAAATATTTAATATATTGACTGCAAAGAGTAAAAAAATATAAACATATAAATAAATAAATATGTAATACTATATGTACACAGTTGGTTAGTTAACTAGTTTCTTTGCCATAGTGATGGATTTCTCAGAAAACCAAGAAAAGGAAATAACTATAAAACAAAATTTATAAATTGGGCTTCAACAACGTTAAAAAGGGAGTTCAAAACATTTCTGCTCATAAAAGGCATTGGTAAGACCATTAATAAGAAGGTCACACACTGGAAGGACATATTCTCATTACATGTCCCTGACAATTGACTTGCATCCAGAATATTAAAAACTTATATAACTCAACAATAAAAAGACAAAGAACTTAATTAAAAATTGGCAAACGACTTGAACACATACTTAACAAAGGAAGAAATATGAGTTTCCAGTAAGCATGTGAAAGGACACACGACATCATCAATCAAAGAAATGCCAACCCCGTACACACTCTTAGACACTGCGTCACGCCCATAGGCATGGACAGAATAGAAAGACTGACAATACCATAAGCTGACAAGGATGTAGAGAAGCAGAAACTTTCATACATTGCTAGAAATAATATAAAATATCACAGCAACTTCAGGAAAGCACTTTGCTTTTTCTTAGAAAGTAAACTTATACCTACGCTATGACCATATTCCATTCTTAGGTATTTACACAAGAAATTTTATTCATGCCCATAATTTTTTAATATTATTCATCATAAAGAAAAAATAATATTCATCATAGTTTTATTCATAATAACTAACCCTAGAAACAACCTAAAGTTCCAACAGAAAAATAGGAAATATCACATGCTACATATGATGTATGATGAACCAATATGATGAAATGCAACGAAGAAAATGAATTACCACCACCATCAAAATGGAATAAAGCTCTTAAATATACCCTTGAGTGAAAGAGGCCAGACACAAAATGAACCCACTTCTTTTTTTTTAAGATTTTATTTATTTATTTGACAGAGAGAGAGAGATCACAAGTAGGCAGAGAGACAGACAGAGAGAGAGGGGGAAGCAGGCTCCCCACTGAGCAGAGAGCCTGATGTGGAGCTCGATCCCAGGAGCCTGAGATCATGACCTACGCCGAAGGCAGAGGCTTTAACCCACTGAGCCGCTCAGGTGCCCCAGAATGAACCCATTCCTATGAAGTTTCAAAACAGGTAAAACTAATCTACAGCCACAGAACTCCGCATGGAGGTTACCTAGACACAAATGTTTGAACAGAGCATCGTGAGAACCTCTGAGGTATCACTTACAAGACTGCCTTCATCATGTGATCATTTATTTTCATACTTACTATTTGTGCACATTTCTCTGTATATGTTAACCTGCAATAGAAAAAGTCTTTTAAAAAGTGTGAATAATATGAATGAGAAGAAAATATGAGACAAGGAAAAAAATCACACATACCTGATAAAGGACTGTCATACAAAGAATACACAAAGATCTTTTAAAACTCAAAAAAGAGAAAAAGAACAACTGGATTAAAAAGTGGGCAAAATATCTGAACACATTTCACCAAAATACACAGATGACTAATAAACATATGAAAAGATGTTCAAGTCATACATCATCAGGGAAATGCAAATTAAAACTATAACATGATACTATGACCCTCCTATTTAAATGGTCGAAATCTGGAACACTGACAGTACCCAATACTGGTGAGGGTATGGAACAACAAGAACTCTCATTTACTGTTGGTGGGAAACCAAAATGGTGCAGTCATTTGGAAGACAATCCAGCAATTTCTTCCAAAACTATCCCCATACTATTCCCATATAATCCAGCAATCATGCCTCTTGGTATTTACCCAAATACTGAAAACTTATGTCCCTACCAAAACCTACACATAAATGTTTATAACAGTTTTCTTCATAATTGCCAAAACTTGGAAGCAACCAAGATGTTCTTCAGTAGGTGAATAAAGTGTGGTATATCCAGGGAGTGGAATATTACACGCCACTGAAAAGGAGACATCTAACCATGAGAAGGTGTGGAGGAAATTAATTGCATATCACTAAGTGAAAGAATCCAAGCTGAAAAGATTAGATACTATACGATTCTAGCTATATGACACTCCGGAAATGACAAAACTACAAATATCAATGACTGCCAGGGACTGAGGGAAAGGATAAATAGGTGGACCACAGAGGATGTGTAGGGCAGTGAACTATTCTGCCTACTGTAATGGCACCTACATGTCCTTATCCATCTGCCCAAACCCATATATTTGCCCATTTGTTGGAGAACATACAACACGAAGCCTAATGTAAACTATGGACTCGGTGATAATGATGAGTCAACAAAGGGTCATCTTGTCTAACAAATGTACCACGTAGGGGCAGGATGTCGATAGTAGGGGAGACTGTGTGGGTGCACTGAGGAGGGAGGTGATACAGAGTGTATGGGAACTCTCTGTACTTTCCATGCAAGTTTTCTGTGAACCTATAATTTCTCAAAAAAATAGTCTTAAAAAAGGAACAAGGAAGGGAATAAAGAGATAACATGACAAGTGTTGTCTGTGACCGAAAGTGTGACAATTTGAGCATTTATGAAATGACCATAATAAACTAAAACACTAAAATATAACACCCCATAAGTCTAATGTGGTTTTGTTTTTTGTTTTTTTGTTTTTGTTTTTGTTTTGCTTAAAGGAGAGTGAGAAAGAGCTGAACCAAAGAAAGAGGAACATTGAAAGACACTGCTTACTATTGACAGTAACTAGGGTCCCATTCTAGTTTGGGTCCCCCACAAAATGAACCCTGGGATCAAGAACTTACGTGTAAGCAGTTTATTTGGGACATAATCCCTGGAAACACCAGCCAAAGAGTGGGGACATGAGATGGAGAGAAGAGGAAAGCTTGAGAAATTCATAGAGTGTAAGTCATTCAGCTAGATGTCACAGTGGTCACCCAGAGTGTCATTCTGATGGAGAATTCTGGAATCCAGTGACAACAAATATCTCTGAGTATTTCACCTGAGAGTGAAGGATCTTGGGTCTTGACTCCTGGTTTCAGTCATGGTAATGAGGGAGGGAGTTGGTGGCCTCGAATTCCTTGGACTCTGGCCGCCGTGACGCTATGGTACAAGCCCCGTGAGGTCAGGTCATCAGAGAAAGCTGTCAGGCAAAAGCCACAGTTTCTCCTGGTGAGAAGTAAAAGAGGCTTGGGCGGAAATGCTAAAACTTAAGCACTATGGCAAGGCCTCACAGGGTCTGCTGGAGGCACCGACTTCTCACTCTGAAAGCTGCCAAATAAAGGAAAGAATTGAACATAATTCTGTCATTTCTGTATGAAATGTACTTCGAGGTGATCAAAAAGCTGAGTCGTCTGTAAGAGACAAAGCTTTCGAAGAGGAACCAAAAACAAAGCAATGTTATAATTACATGGAGTAAGCCATCACCTACAGGCTCCTGGCATCATCCAGGCACATCTGGATGCTTGGGAGCTATCCTGGCCCTTCATCTTCAAATGGAAGACGAGGCTTCTGCAGACAAGTGGCTCCTCTCTTGTGGTCATCTGCAACACCGATGATGTCATTCTCTTGCTCTCAGACTCTCAGTATGTACTTTGCTACTGTTAGATCTTTTTTTTTTTCTTTTTTTCGCATTTTTCCATTATCCATTTATCGGCTCCCTTTATCTGGCTCAGCACTCCTCCTTTTCATTTGTCATTAATTTTTTAAACACAGCCTAATCCCCACCTGATGTAAGACCATCAGATTCAGAAATAGGACTGACTCATACAACAACAGCGATATGACTTTGGCCACTGACCCGTCTGTCCCTTCCCAATCACGTAGAGTAGGGCTGGATGAGCACGAACTTTTAGGATGGTCTTATACTGTGGATAGAAAGAAACAGGAACCAATAGCTATGCAGCCCCATAGGCTTTTGAAGTAAAACCCCCTGGTTTCAGTCTCTTGATTTCATCTCCCTGTGTCTATGTAATTTGATGATAATCTACATAACTAATGACCACATTCCAATCCAAAGAAATATTAAACCCCTCTTTCATCTCATGACCCTCATTTCCTACTTAGTAGAACTGACAGCCTAGGGCCCTTATGCAGTTACTTCATTTTTGCCAGAGTTGCAAAGGGGCAGCCAAGACACTGAATGCTTGGCCGATTTCCCATCTGTCTGAACTTGTCCTGCAATCCATTTATACATCGTCCCTGTCTCTGGATCTTTTAGCCTCTGGCTCCAAAATGAATAGTATTGTGCAATATGTATGTTAATTAATTTGAAAAGCAGTATGCTAGGGAAATTTTTATTTTAAAAATTACCAAAGTAGATTATAAATTTCAAAAGAAAACTTACATCAATCAATTGATCAAGGTGAACATCAATAGTGATCAATCATGTTGGTATGTGCATAGCGATAAAAATGGCCCTTCACCTCTGTGGTCTTCCCCTCAAAGACACATAACCACAGTCTAGTCATGAGAAAAACATGAGACAAATCCTAATTAGCAGACTTTGCATGAAATACTCGACCAGTACTATTTAAAACTGTCAAGGTCATCAAAAACAAAGAAAGGCTAAGAAACAGTCACAGTCAAGAGCTTGGTAAGGTGCCCTCCACTGCAAACTCATGAACACCCCAGAACTCAGAAATAAGGGATTTGCAGATGTAATTACTTAAGCGGAGGTCATGGTGGAGTAGAGTGAGCCCTTAATCCATTACGATTAATGTTCTTATAAAAAGAAGAGAGTAGACACAGAGGCAGATATGCACAAAGCAAAGACTGTGTGATGAGACACAGGGAAAGGGTGATGGGAGACGGGATGAAGGCAGACACTGGAGCAATGCATTTACAGGCCAAGGAACCTGGCCTGTCGTAAGGATTTCCTGCAGTACCAGAATCTAAGGAGAGGCAAAGAAGGACTCTGTCCGAGACCTGGCAGAGAAAGCCTGGCCCTGCCAACACCTTGATGGGACCTGGATGGGACACTGAGAAAGAAAAAAGACAGGAAGCAAAAACTAAGGAAATCAGAATCAAATATGGACTCAGCTAATCACAGCATACTGATATTGTCTATCAGGTACAGCAAATATATCATACTAATACAAAATGTTAATAATGGGAAAAACTGGGTGTGGGATATATGGGAACTCTGTGGTATTCTCATAATTGTTCTAAAAATAGAGATCTGCCATAAAATAAAAGGATGATTTAAAAAGAAAGAACAAAAAGAACAAAAAAAAATAATAAAAAGAAAGAACACTTGGAAAAGTCAATAATCACATAACATATATCTAATACTACAAAATAATTATCTTCAAAATATTTTTAAATTCAAAGAGTTTAACTAACAATTCTCATTAACAATTTTTCTTGAGCTTTAAAAGTTATAACTCCAGCCATGATCCAAAATATACTTTTACTTAATGAAAACTCTTTTAGCAAAACCTGACTAAAAATAGCACATTAAGAAAAACTATAGTCCAAACTCTTAGTAATGTTGGAGAAATTTTTTTCAAGTAAAACACTAAAAAAAACAAAATGGAACAATTTTTCGATATAACAATATCAAAGCTGAGTAAGGGGATTCCAAAATTGCAAAAATAGGTTAAACTTAATAATCAATTACTGTCCTAAATCATTATGAACATTCTAATAGATACAATAAAATCTAATATTCATTCCTGATTAAAATACCAGTTATGTGTTAAAAGAAAAATAATAGCATATGTCCTAAAAACAAATATATCAATACCCAGCATCCTTTTTAAAAGTTAAACAGCACAACTTAATGAAAGGGTTACACAGACACACCCAAACTAAGTATACCTTAGCTCATCATTGCTATTTGTCATAATGCTACTGGATATGACACACGTAGTAATTGACTATAGAATAATAATAAACATAAGTAATGAGTACTATAAAAAATACAAGAGATTCAACATGGAACATATTGTATTTGAAATTAAGAAAGGTGGTAGGGAAACATAATATATGGCAACAATGGCCCATGGAGGAGAAATAATTTTTGCAGAGGTTAAAAGCAGAGATTCATAAATCCATATCCATGGTGTGAGAATTAAGCACAAAGTCTCTCCGTAACTGATAAAATAAGCATGCCTAAAATCTCTGAAGGCAAACAGGTTTTGAATAACATGATTATCCAACTTAACCTGTGTGAACCAACAGCTATGCAATTCATACTCATAGCTACGAGACATTTACCAAAACATGCTATCTGGCTCATAAAAAAATTTTTTTTGTAAACGAATAAACAAGCAAAAAGTAGAATCAGACCTACAAATACAGAGAACCAACTGGTGGCAGCCCTAAGGGAGAGTTTGGAGGATGGGCGAGACGGGGTACGGGGAGTGGGAGGTACAAGCTTCCAGTTATAGAATGAGTAAGTCATGGGGATGAAAGGCACAGCTTAGGGAATAGGGCCAATGATATCATACTAGTGCTGTGTGATAAGGGAGCTATCCTTGTGGTGAGCACAGCATCACGTATAAACTTGTCCAATCACCATGTTGTACACTTGAAACTAATGTAACATACTGTGCTAACTATACCCAAATTAAAAATTTAAGCTTAAAAATTGAAATAAAAAAGTAGCTTCTCTGACCACTTTCAATCAAATTAGAAACAATAACAGAAAGAACCAAAAACTCAAAAATATTTGGGAGATGAGTAACACATTCCTAAATGGTCCACATGTTACTGAAGAAATTACAGTGAAAATTAGAAAAGAGTTTACAGTAAGTAATAATGAAAATATAATATATAAAAATAAGTGGAATGAATCTAAAATAGTGTTCAGAGGGAAAATTCACAGCTTTAGATTAATTGAGGAAAAAAACAAAGGTTGAAAATCAGTGACCTAAATTTTCAAATCTAGAAATTAGATAAGGGAACAGCAAATTAAACCCAAGATAAATGGAGGAAAAGAAAAAATTTAAAAAGACCCAATATTATTGAATGAAAAAAAATGTACACTAGAGAAAATCAACATGGCTGAAAGTTGTTTTTTGAAGGCATTGTTAAAATTTATATATAACTTGCAAAACTGATTTCAAAACAGAAAGCATTATCAATATTAGGAATATAAGGAGACATTACTGCATATACTAGAGATATTAAAAGATTAACAAATTGGGGCTCTGGGTGGTTCCTCTGGTTAAACGTCTGCCTTCGACTCAAGTCATGATCCCAGGGTCCTAGGATCAAACCCGCATCTGGCTTCCTGCTCGGGGGGAGTCTGCTTCTCCTTCTGCCCCTCCCCCTGCTTGTGTTCCCTCTCTAGCTTTATCTCTATCAAATAAATAAAATCGTAAAAAAAAAAGATTAACAAAAGGTTATTTTGAAATTTATGCCAATAAATTTGGAGATTTGGATGAAATACAGAAATTCTTTAAAAATCACAATTTGCTAAGACATTCACAGTAATTAAATAAAACCCAAATTTTCTAATATCCATTGAAGAAAGAATAGGTCTGGATTACTGTGTTGGTAAATTTTTTCCAACATTCAAGGAAGAAATAACACCAATTTTTACACAGCCTCTTTCAGGGAATACAAAAATGGGGACCACTCATTCTATGAAACTGGCATAACCTTGATACCAAATGTTATTAGGATTTATAGGAGAAGAAAATTACAGGATAGTTTATCTCCCTAACACAAACACAAATATCTTAAACAATGTGTTAGCAAACTCAAACCCAACAACATATAAAAAAGATAATAGTATGACCTACGGGAACTTACTCCAGGGATGCGATTCTAGGAGTGAAGAACAATGCACTACTAATTCACACAACATGAGTGGATCTCGTGGTCAAAATGCAGAATGAAAGACGTTGGAGGATGCAGGCTACATCTTTTATAGTCCCATTTATATGTAATTTAAAAGCAGGCAAAACAAATCATCAGCATTAGATTCAGAATAGTGGTTACAATTTTGGCAGGGACATTGCCTGAGATTGCAGCATCAAGGAACAAACTGAGGTGGATGGGGGGATGGGTGAGCCTGGTGGTGGGTATTGAGGAGGGCAGGTATTGCATGGAGCACTGGGTGTGGTGCATGAACAATGAATCTTGGAACCCTGAAAAAAATAAAATCAAATTAAGATGTTAAAAAAAAGAAAAATTTGAAAAACTTACCAAAAAAGAAAAAGGAGAATTCTGAGTGTTGAAAATATTCTGTACCAATCAGTGTGGTATACACATGCATAAGTATCCTTTGAGCTGTATACTTAAGATTGCCAAATTTATTGTATGAAAAATATATCTCAATTTTTAAATGAAAGGTAGTAAAATATCCTGTCACATGTGATTGATTTTTTAAATCATTCTTCATTCTTACATTTACTCAGTTGCATGCCTTTCCACCAGAATAATTATTTAGAAAAATGCCTGGAAATGGTAGCATTCAAAATTGGCATCACAAAATAAAGTAGAATGAACTTTAGAAGACTTTTGTAAGACCTATATGAATGAAACTATAAAACTTTACTGAGAATTCAAACAAAACTTGATGAGGGTGACAGCACAGGTGTAGCCACGTTACCGATCAGACAATTTTATGTTTGAAATGTATTGACTAGAATTGGAATAGAATAATGACTTAACACAATCCCAACAGAATTTTAATACATAAATTCATCACAAAGTTTTATGATATTTTAAATTTGGGTAAAATCTAAATTTCCAAAAAGAGTAATTGGTTAACTATATAATGGTAAATCTATAAATAACTATGAATTTCTTTCATTGGGCAACTATTTTTTCCCCAAATATGTTTATTTTCTTTTTTCAGTGTTACAAGATTCATTGTTCATGCACCACACCCAGTGCTCCATGCAATACGTGCCCTCCTCAACACCCACCACCAGGCTCACCCAACCCCCCACCCCCACCCCTCCAAAAACCTCAGTTTGTTGCTCAGAGTCCACAGTCTCTCATGGTTCATCTCCCCCTCTGATTTCCCTCCATTCACCTTTCCCTTCCTTTTCACAATGCCTTCCATGTTTTCCTTTATGCTTAGCATGTAAGTGAGACCATAAGGTAATTGGTCCTCTCTGCCTGACTTATTTCACTCCGCATAATCTCTTCCAGTCCCATCCATGTTGATACAAAAGTTGGATATTCGTCCTTTCTGATGGAGGCATAATATCCCACTGTATATATGGAC
Organism: Procyon lotor; assembly: GCA_028646535.1. Classification (NCBI taxonomy): domain Eukaryota; kingdom Metazoa; phylum Chordata; class Mammalia; order Carnivora; family Procyonidae; genus Procyon; species Procyon lotor. Next base: position 1,851,882 of record CM053608.1, on the reverse strand, counting down.
CATATCTTCTTTATCCATTCATCTGTTGAAGGGCATCTTGGTTCTTTCCACAGTTTGGCGATTGTGGCCATTGCTGCTATGAACATTGGGGTCCATGTGGCCCTTCTTTGTACTGCATCTG
>CM053608.1:1819860-1851261 GCA_028646535.1 Procyon lotor | reverse complement strand
TAGTGTGAATGTGTGGTGTGTGTCGTGTGTGGGTGTGTGTGTGGTATAATGTGTGGTGTGTGGGGTGTGATGTAGCGTGAATGTGTGGTGTGTGTCGTGTGTGGGTGTGTGTGGTGTAGTATGTGGTGTGTGTGGTATGTATGTGGTTTGTGTGCGGCGTGTGTGTGTGCGTGTGTGTCCACTTTCCCCTTGTTTCCTGCGCCCCTCCCCGCGGTGGAGGCATGAACCCCGTCCCCTCCCTCGCTCTCCCCGGCTGGGGGCCAGGCTGTGGTGGGAGTGCTCATCTCTGTGGTGCACGTCGTGTCTGTGCTCTGAGCAGCGTGTGGAGCTGGGGGGCTGCTGGGGTCGTGCCCTTGGCCGGGGCTGGAGCCGGGTCACTGCCCTCTGCGTTCCCACTGACGGCAGCGGGCGGACCTCAGACTGTCCCACGGCTGTGTTTCAAGAGGTGCCGAGGGGCAGGTGAGGAAAAAGGTGTTAGGTTTGGACCACCTCGGGCCCCAGGATGTGGGGACGTGTGCGCCTAAGGAAAGTAGGGAGGCTCCAGATGCCATTGTCCACCTGCTGGAGCGAGACCTTGGTTCTGAAGCCGCTTGCACTTGTCTCTTGAAGCTCGGCGTCCTGGTTCTGGGCTGCTATCCTGCCCCAGGACCCCCACATGCACCTCGGCTGCCAGCCTGCAGCGAGCGGTTCCTTCTCCCCGTCCCTCACTAGGTCTGTGCCGCTCGTTCGGCTCCATTGTCTGTAAGGATTAACATCACATGCTGTCAAATTGTCAGCTTATGTCACACATTCATTTTGACTTCGGTCTTGGAAGGCATTTCTATATATGTATTTCCTGCTGCTAGTTAGAAATTGTGTTCATTTGCAAATAATAGAAATCCCAACAATAGTAGCTAAAAAAGATGAATGTGTATTAAACAATTTCTTTTGCACATCTCGAGAAGCCTGGGAGTGGTCATCTAGGTTGAAAAGGTGGCCCTGTCATGCCTGCCACCAAGAACCCAGCCCCTTCTGTCTTCTCCCTTAGCCACTGGCACAATGTGGGGGCTCCACTTCCAAAACCCTCAGTGGGGAACTTCTACTAAGATCTGACAGGCTGTGGCATGCGATGAAAGTCTGGGAAATGTAGCCCTTTTACGAAGGAGGATGGGGCGGGTACATATGGCAGCATCCAACAGTCTGAAAATTCTGCCCTTGTATCCTTTGTTCACACAACATGACAAATGCCTTAGCATGGCATATGCCCACTCTGGGCTACTTGAATTTTAACAGGGACCAAGCATAGATGGTAAAGGAATTAAAGCACATTCTGAACGTGAACTATTAACCAGATTATAGAGTTGGCCATTTGGGGCTATGGGACCTCTCAAGGCCCATGACATCACATCACCTCTGGAAGAGTTGATTTGGTTGTTAGCATTAGCCCTTGACATGCTCAGCATACCCAACCTAAGACAATATAATTTTAACATAATAATAAAGCCACGAAATGCTATGTAATGATTGATGTAATGATGTCATCACCAAAATGCAGAATCATTAGAATGTTCCAGTGGCCACTCGGATGGCTTCTGTTGCTCTTTTATTGTTGTCTGTTTTTCATCACTATGTTCCATTTTCCCAGGCAAGCGATGAGCAGAAAGAAAATAGAAAGCAGAAAGTCATAAAATCATTAATCCATGTCGTTTTGCTTCGTTTTGTCTTCAATTTAAGAAGGAGTTACATGAAATTTTTTCCTGAGTCTGACCCTTCTCTTTAAGAGAATTCACAGGACATGTTAGACATTTTGGGAAAACATGCTTTACAAAGGCTATAAAATAAAGTCCCCTTCTTTCTTTTTGCTTCTGACCCCTCTCTACCACCTTCCACTTTTTACTGCGCATTGAATGTGTCTCTTCTGGGGAAATAGCTGTTTTATTAACCATTCAGTGATTGCTTCCTCTGTGTCAAAGTCATATGCAACAGTTAACATAGTTTTCACTTGCAACAAATAATCTATTGTTATTTTTATAGGATTCTTGTTACTTTCCATTTGGATCTTGATAGTTCATAGTGAGAAGCGTTTAATAAGTTGGTATCCAACCGTTGCTAACAGATGCTTGGCTGCGTGGGGCTTGGGGATTATGATAAGACTCAAACCCTCACATAAATTCATGCTACCCGCACAATGGAGAAGGAGCAAATAATATATTATTAATGACCTAGGAAAAGTGTAAAAGAATCAAATATGACTTTTCATTCTGCTATGCTACTATGTCATTTTCCCATACTGTTTGGGAGCTCAGATAGATGTTTGAATATGTAGAATTGATATTTTTAACCTAGCCAACTTTGTGTGAAGGAACTTTGCTACTAGGGAATTAGACAATGAGGTTACCAACATAATAATCCATGTAATTTCATAAAATGTGATTTGGAAAATATACAGTGCAATAATTTCTAGTCAATGCATGGAATTTAATAATTGCACTTTAAGATCTTCACCAGTAATTCTCAGAATATTAACATTTCCTGAGTCCAGGATCACACAAAGGACTTAACACTGAAAATTGATGAGTCTATTTTTATTAGCTAGATCAGATCTACTTTCTTTCTTGAGAACAGAACCAAAATATTTTCTCACTTGTTTATGAGGCAAAACAAAACAAAACAAAGTTAGGAGGAACCAGGGATAAAATAACCAATCCATAGAGATAATGAGTATCAGTAAGATGCGATGGAAAAAATCAGAAGAAGGTACACAGTCTTGGCATTATTTGCAAATTCAAATGCTCTTGATGGAGTGGCATGAATTTATTCTAAAGTAAAGCATTCAGGTGCCGTAACATCACTTAGCATTAAATTCACTTAATTATTTTTAGTGAAAAATTCCATATATTCATAGAAATATCTCATATGGGAGGACTTTTTTCTTACCTATAGCTTGAAGTGTATTATAAACATATTTCTAACTTTTGATATTTTCCCTTAAGATAAGTCTTTATTTATTTCTAACTTTTGATATTTTCCCTTAAGATAAGTCTTTATTCATTTCTCCTGTAATAAAAAACAAATTTAAGATTATTTGTATCTGTGAATTAGAGTTTTTCTTCCCAAGTGCTAAACTTGGGTAATTTTGTATTGATTGAGTTTACCCACACAATTTATCTATATTATGGAAAAGGTTGAAAGAACATTTATTATTTCATTTTTCAATGGGGAGAATGAAAAAAGGTCAAGTGACAGAAATCGAAGAGTACATGGATGAAGCCAAAACAAAATCTTAAGTCTCAAAGATCTCAATTTTTCCCCCAAATAAGCCTTTATATTTACTTCCATCCTCACCACGTCCAGGTTTTATTGGACTGGTCCATTTCATTTTCTGTAATGTTATTGGTTACATTGAAATAAACCAGCAAGCTTCATAAATCCTTCAGCTGCCAGGAAATGAATTCTCCAATAACTGGAGGGAGCTTATAAGTTGATCCTTCCCCAGTCTAGCATCTGATGAAATTGCAGCCCCATTAACATCTGCATCGCAGCCTGATAAGACAACAAAGCAAAGGACCCAGCTAAACTGTGTCTAGATGCCTAACCCACGGAAACTGAAATGATAAATATGTGCTGTTTTAAGCCACTAGAGTTGCGGTAATATGTTGCATAGCACACCCAATGATTGCTTTATATTATAGTATTTTATTTTTTTAAGTGTGAGTTAATCAAGGTAGTTGATAATGCTGTTCAGTTAATCTTATGCTTATTGATTTTTTGTCTTGTTCTTTTCTCTGTTACCAAGAGAAAGGTATTAAAATCTACTATGGTTGTGGGTTTGTCTATATCTTCCTTCAGTGAGACCTTGTTTGGTGTATTTTGAAGTTCTGCACTCAGTGTGATATTCAATTTTATTTGTCAACTCATCTAGCCTGTAGTCCCCAGTTGTATAGTTAACACTAATCTAGGGTACGCTGTGAATGTATTTAATAGATTGGATTGATGTCTATAATCAGTTTACTTTAAGTAAGGAAGATTACTCTGTGGGTGGGCACGATTCAATCAGTGGAAAAGCTTTAGGAGAAGAGCTGAGGCTTCGCTGAAGAAGAAATTCTAGCTGAGGACTGAAGTTTCAGCTCATGCTTGAGAGTTCCCACATGCTCTTCCTGTTACTCTTCTCTGTAGACTTTGCACTTGCCCAGCCAAATCCCATGGCTGTCTAAGCCAATTCCATTCCATAAATCTTTTAATATATATATCCTACTGATTCCGCTTCTCTGGTGGAGCTTTGAGGGATACAGTCAGGTTCACACACGCTTACGCTTAAGTGTTCATGATGCATTGACCTTTTCATCATTATGAAATGTCCTTCATTATCTCAGGTGATACACCTTGCCTCGAAGCTTGTTTTGCCCGATAATATCAGATAAGCATTCCAGCTTCTTTATGCCTCTTGTTTGCATAATATAACATTTTCTATCATTTTACTTTCAAACTGTCTCTAAAAGGACATTTCTTGTAGATGGCATCTAGCTGGATTTTACATTTTTATGCATTGCAATAATTTCAGCCTTTTTATTGAAGCATTTTGTCATACATATTGTCTGCTGGTTTGCTTTTACATAGGCCATTAGCTCCACATTAATTACATATACTATAAAGAAAATAAGAGAGGAGTTAAAAATATATTCTTTTAAATTTTCATACATATGCTGATTTTGGTGGTCCTTATCGTTTCCAGAAGATTGCACTTTTCAAAACTCTGATAACTTTTCCTTTCCTTGTGATGCGTGTCTGCTAGTGATAAGTTCTCTGAGTTTTTATTATTTTTTAAAATGACTTTCTATCTTCTAGGATTTTGAGTATATTATCACTGGATATAGAATTTAAGGCTGACATTTCTTTCTTTCTTTTCATGCTTTGTAAGCTGGCATTCTATTGTTCTGGTCTCTTTTTTTGCTGTCATTTTTATCATTGTTTTTCTGTCTTTACTTTTTTGTCTTTTCTTCATATGGTCTCCTTATCTTTTGTTTATATCTGTCTTTACAATGATGTGCCTAATTATGATAGTTTTCAAAAGCATTTTATCTTGAAATAATTGCAGACTTACAGAGAATTTGCAAACATAATATGAATAATTCCCAGACGCCTTTTACCTAGGTTCCTCAATTGTTCATGCTGGATTTATTTTACATATAAATATATGGTAATATAGTAATGTAATTATACATATGTTTTAGAATTTTTTCTGAACCTATTAAAGTTAAGTTGCAGACATGTTCTTCCTTCCAGGTAAATAATTCAGTGTGTGTTTCCTGAAATTGAGGACATTCTTTTATGTATCTGCAGTGCAATTTTCAGTTGTATCATGCTTCTTGTTACCTTCCTGTCATTGTCAAATCTGATCAATTAGCCCAGTCATGCCTGTTTTAGCAGAGGGGGAAAATGACCTAAGATTTCATCCAGGAATGCTCGTTGCTTTCAGTTCTAACTTCTTTGTTTTCTCTAACTTGGAACAGTTCATCGACCTGTGACATTTTGACAAGGGCAGACTAGTGACTGTGTTCAACATCCTCTGGTCTGTGATTGCTGGATGTTTACTAACAAGTGGATTCAGGCATGCATTTGTAACTGAAAGAACACAGACTAATGTTTTAATATGTCATGTCAGATGGTACATAGTACTGACTTGCCCCTTTACCAAGATGTTAATTTTTTTTTTTAATTTTTATTAACATATAATGTATTATTTGCCCCAGGGTACATGTCTGTGAATCTTCGGGCTTACACATTTCACAGCACTTAATAGCACATACCCTCCCCATTGTCCACAACCCAGCCACCCTATCCCTACCCCACCACCCGCCCCGGCCACCCTTAGTTCATTTCTTGAGTCTAGGAGTCTCTTATGGTTTGTCTCCCTCCCCATCCCTTCCTGTTTCATTTCTCTCTCCCACCCCCCCCAAACTCCTGCCTTGCCTATCAAGTTCTTCATATCAGAGAGATCATGTGATACTTGTCTTTCTCTGACTGACTTATTTTGCTTAGCATAATACCCTCCAGTTCCATCCATGTCGTTGCGAATGGCCAGATTCCAAGATGTTAATTTTGATCATTTTGTTAAAGTTATGTCTCCCAGGTTTCTCTAATACAATGTTACTATCTTATCTTTGTTATTAATAAGGATTTTGTGAGGAGATACTTTGAGAATAGGTTAATATCTTGTTTCTCCTTAAATATTTCATCCACTATTTTTAGTACCCACTGATGACTCTTCCCAGAATGAATTATTGCTGTAATGAGTATCACATGGTGTTTTTCTAATTTGATCATTCCTTCTAAATATATGCTTTGGAGTCAAAATGTGAGCACTTTTAAGTTTCTACCATTAATTTCTTCACTTTGATATGGAATCAAGCATTCTTACTATGGAAAATGCATTTTAGCCTATGGGAGCCCCTGCAAATGTGTTCCTGTGCCCTTTTGTTATGGCCCCGTTATGTTTCCAACACTCTTAATTTTTGGTGTAGCAATATGCTCTGTCTCATCTCATAATTTCCCAGTCCCGGCCCCGGAATCAGTATTCTTTCCAATGAGCCCTGATTAATTTTAGTGAGAATATTATTTGGAAACCAAGATTATGATATCTCATAATATGATGAGATATATTCACTGCTACTGGATATTACTGCATTTAGTTCCTCTTAACAGACAGAGCCAGGAAACGTGTGTGTACACACACATGCACACACACACCTGTTTACCTCTCAATATATCAACTATACATTTCTATGTCAATATGTACATTACATCTACATCCATCTATCAAATCATGGGTTTGTTCCAGCACGTCCAATTCAGTGCAATATAAAAGGTTTGCTCTCGAATCCTCCCTCCTTATGCCTCACCTGGAAAGTCCTGGCTTCTTCTGGCTACAATATATTTACTTATTTGCCCAATCCCAGAATTTACAGACAATAGCATTAGAATTGCTAAGTTACATCCACTGAAAAAGAAAAAAAAAAGAAAAAAATCTCTTAATAGCTAGAATTTAATATTTGTTTATGTTTCATTTTTCTGTTCAGCCTGAGGATATCTAATAAAAATATACTGGCCAAAAGTCCTGTAGGGTCAGTTCTTTTCATTATTTTTCTGTGTGGTTATTCCTCTCACTTGAAATATAATTAGGTTTGCATTCTATTTTAATGTTATTGTTGACTTTATTATTTTTGTATGTGTATATGATACATGGAAATCATTTTAAAAGTCGGGCTATGAAAAACAGTATCCTGGTAGATGTTACCTTCCATCTCGTCTGTGCTCTTCTGATCTTACGTCTTATTTATTTTTTATTTACACATTCTGTACTTCCTTGTGCACTAGTGAGTAGGTACATATTTATTTTCTTCATTTTCTTTCTAATATGAAAGGTCACAAACTAAAGAAATTCGCACTCACTTTCGCTTAGCAACGTATGTTGGAAATCACATTATATCACTTCATAGAGCTTTTCCTTATTCTTCTTTAAAGCTGCATAATATACCCTTTGTGTAGAGGGATCCGTTTTTCAAGTCCTGTGTATGGGGATTTCGTTGTTCTTAATGATTGGCATTTATAAACAATGTTGCCATGAATAACCTTATGCGTATGTATAGTAGTTGTATTGTTGAGGTATATCTTTAGGGTGAATTATTAGAAGTAGGATTGCTAAGTCAAAAGATAAATGCTAAGTAGGTTTGCTAAATATTGCATGAACCAATTTGCATTTCAACCAGCAGTGTACGAAAGTGCCTGTTTCTCCAAGTCTTAACAAAAAATGTCTTGTCACATCTTTAAATTTTTGACAATCTGAGGTGAAAATGGTAACACCGTAGCCACTCTTATATAATTTACTGTGGTTATAATTCATATTTAAAAAATATATATGACCTGATTATATAGTTTAATGATTTTTGACAAATGTAATCATCAGTATAAACACCAACACAAGCTATAGAACATTTCTACCCCCCAAAGCTAGTTTATGCCTCTTTGAAATAATTCCTCCTTTCTACTTCTGATGACTAGCATACCTCAGGGATGATTTTCCTTACTATAGATTAGTTTTGCCTGTTCCACAATTTCACATAAGTAGAATCACAGCTCTTCATCTGCCTTCTTTTGCTTAGCATAATTTTGACTTTCGTCCATGATGCCGAGTATATAAATAGTTTCTTCCTTTTAATTGCTGAGAAGTATTACACATATGGGTATGCCACAAATTGTTCATCTCCCAACTTGATGATGGACATTTGGGTTGTTTTCAGGTTTTGTATACCTGAGAGGATCTGCTAGGAGCATCTGTTTAAAAGTCTTTGTGTGAACATATGTATTCATTTCTCTTGGATAGATATTGAGGGGTGTGATGCCTGGACCATTGGGTATAGTGATGTTGTTAAACTACTTTCTAAGTGATCATACCATTTTGCACTCCCACATGCAATATGTGAGACTTCCAGGTTCTCTACATCCGTGTCATATTGTCTCTTTCCTTAATTTTAGCCTTTCTAGGGTGTATATTGTATCACTGAGGTTTTACTTGGCATTTCTTCAATGTCAAGTAAAGATGCATTTCCCTGATGTCAAGTAAAGATGTCAAACATTTTTCTGATGCTTATCGACCATTTTTATGTGTTCTTATTTTAAGAGATTGCAAATATTTGGCTAATTTTCATTAGTCCTTTTACTATGTTGTAAGAATTCTATATATAATCTGAATACCATTATTTTGTCTGATAGATACATTATAAACCCTTTCTCTCTGTCAGTGGCTTCATTTTCTGAAGACTGTCTTTGAGGAACAGAAGTTTTATCATTTATTTATTTTGTTGTATAGTTTTTGTTATTGGTCTTATAACTAAGAAATCTTCATGTATTGGAAGTTGAGTATATTTTCTCATATGCTTTCTTCTGTATGTTTTGTAGTTTTAGCCCTTATACTTTGGTCAATTTATGTTATGTTTTGTCAAAAATCAATTGCCCATAGATGTGTGAGTCTCTTTATGTATTCTTTATTGTTTCCTATGGTTTATACGGACATTAAGCAAATTGCCCAAAAATCCCTAGGGAAGATGCAGCAAAAATATAATGATTTATGGGTGACCCCACTTCATAGTGATGGTGTCTCATGAAGTTAGTCTACCTGACATCTCAGAAATCTACCTGGTCACTCAGTAGTCCGTCACCTCCCCTAGAGTGGCTGTGAAGGTTTTGTATTATTCATAATAGACTGGAAAGTTTACTTCTATCCCCCATAGTAATTTATATCTCACTTAGTATGATCAATTTTGTTAAACTCATTCTTTCAGTACATTTTGGACAGGGTCAGAGGGTATTGGCATTAAAAAGAGTAGGGCATCTTCAGTTAATATATAAGGGAGTGGAACAAATTCTGATTCCCTCATACCAATGTCATGAACTAAGGAACTTATATGCCTCACTGAGCCTCAATAGGTTTAAAGTGGGGCCAATAACAATAAACATGATTTAATATCTACTCCACAGTAAAATCTTATATATTAAGCATTCAGTATATATCAGTGACATATAATGATAACTAATGTTAAGAATTTCAGCTAATGTTTGCTATCAGTATTTGTATTCTATTACATCACAAAGATTTTGTCTTTTGAAAAATCTCCAAGTAGTTTGATATATAGCTGCTGTGAGATATCCAAGGACTGAATACTCTGATGTACCATTTACCGATATTCACCTAGCCATCTTTAAAAGAATCCCTTCATATGCTTTCAGACAACTCTACTCGGTGCTTAAAACATCTTAATTTGTTCTGCATTGGAAATTCAACTTTAGACTTCAAAGTGAGAACATAACACTCATGAGGAAAAATCAGCACTTACATGCTCAGAGTTCAGCAAAACCAGGTTTTGTATCACAAGGTGGATCAATTTAGTGCTAACATTGGAAAATCCGTGCCTCTCATCATTGCACTTTTAATTAATAACAACATCTGAAGGTAATGACTCACAGCTTTTCAAATAAATGTGTGCCATTTTCTTGAGTAATTTGCTGATACCCGGGACATGGCCAGTAGATTTGCATGCCTTTGGTGTGAAAGGCAGTGGGATCCATAATTCACATGAACATAAATTATTAAAAAGAAACCATTATTGTAAAAATATATGCATGAATCAGACAAAGAGATCACTTTTCCCTGGGAAAGAATAAACATTTCTATTGATTATAGCATCTGTTGTGAATTTACATAAACTATAAACTGATCATTGTTTTTATATGACAGTCTGGATTCGCATGCATTTTCAGCTAGTAGTCTAGGAACTTTATGGGAATTAGTAAATCCTATGCTTAATTAACACTGTCTTTGATCTTTTGAGTAGTAGCTTCACATCACAAAAATATGTGATAATTTCAGTGCCTTTAATTCCTGGAAAAATCACCTAAGAGCTTATTGTAGCAGATGAACTAAGTGAAATAAGGACTGTAGCTTGAAAATAAATTTCTTAGAGAGACCTATTGATTGCACAGCAGACTCTCACTGCTTCCTCAGCTGAAGCTCATGTTATCAACTGATAATATTGGCATTCTGGTTCATAAATCAATCTCTTAGGAGTTTGTTTATAATGAATTATTTTTCCTGGACTTGATCACCTCTGAATAAGCAGATAAGAACAGAGCTACAGGAGGTGCTGGAGGAGGGGGAGGCTCAGTCAGCTCAGCGTCTGCCTTCAGCGCAGGTCATGATCCCCGAGTCCTGGGATCGAGTCCCGCGTGGGGCTCCCTGCTCCGTGGGGAGTCTACTTCTGCCTCTCCCCCCTGCTCATGCGCTCTGTCTCTGTCTTAAATAAAACCTTAAAAAACAAAAAACAAAACCAGAGCTATAGTACTGCTGGAGTGAGGCCATAGGCAGTGCAATCTGCTTGGCCACTGAAGTCAGTCTGGTCCCCTGTGGGACAGCTGCTGCTGAGGACACAGGGGCATTCCATCCTGCTGACCTGTGCGGTTTTTAGCAGCACACGCTCAGGAGAGTTCCTTTCCGTGGAGACACCCCTGGGCCTGATGTATTCCAGGTTGTCCCTTGAGGGGCTTTATTTATATTGTTAAGAACCAGGTATCAATTTTACCTGCAGTGAGGGTTTCAGGTTTAACACCCTCAACCAAATACTCTTGAGAAGACCTGTTACCTTTCTTTTCCTTATGTATCTCACTAGTGTCTAGAATCTATTTTTCTGCAATTTCTTGAGCGGTTGGCTGTTTACTAAACATACACCTTTGCTCAGGAAAGGGATTTGAAGAGCGATCGACACTTTTTTAGGTTACTGTGTTATTTATCATGTCTGAATGGCATTCCAGAAACAGAAGTATTTTTTCCTCATTCCCAAATAGGGATTTTCTTTTTTTTTTTAATTTTTATTTATTTGACACAGAGAGAGAGAGATCACAAGTAGGCAGAGAGGCAGGCAGAGGGAGAGGGGGAAGCAGGCTCCCCGCTCAGCAGAGAGCCCGATGCGGGGCTCGATCCCAGGACCCTGAGATCATGACCTGAGCCGAAGGCAGAGGCTTTAACCCACTGGGCCACTCAGCTGCCCGCCAAATAGGGATTTCAATGCCAGTGTGTGTTGGCATGGCGGGACTGCTTTGGAGATGACAAGGGAACCCAATGAGGGTCAGCATGTAGAATTAAAAAAAACCCAAAAAACAACCCACCTCATTATTTAGTGTGTTCAGTAATGAGCTGTCCAGCTCTGGGATGGCTACAACGTACATGCCCACGATGCTGTTACTTACCATGTTCTCCAGGTAGAGGGAAGCCTGGCTCAGCTCTGTCTGTTCTAGGGAGGCTACCCGGCCCTCCCTGTACCAAGTTCCCGCTGATAGAGAAATAGCCTGGCAAACGTGAAGAAGAACGTGGCAATTGCAGACTCCCCTACTACATATTTAGGTCTACATTTCTGGTTCTCAGGTTGAAGGGTTAATATGCCATTTGGGACAGCACGTCTGGACTCCTGTGGGTCTGGGCACAAGCACAGAGTGACACAGACCTGTCACAAACACTCCCCGTTTTAGTCATTCAGCAGTTACCTACTGAATGTCCACCCTGGGCCAGATCCTCTGCTCAGTTCCGAGAATATGTGGAGATGAGCAAGGAAACAACCCCTGACTGACTCCAGAAGCTTCTACTCTAGTGCGGAAGGCAGACAGGAAAGGGATCGTGGGATGAAGAGACACAACGCACTTTGAGGACAGACTTTCTAGTTAGGTGGGTGTTCCAGGAAGGGAAGAAAGCTCTGAGTGGGTGACATTTAAGTAGAGAGAATCTCAAACACATTTACTTAATATCAAATCCAAACCCTTTATTGGGGTATGCGAGGGGGCCCCTTCACCATCAAACTCCTGCTTCTCTGCGGCACTTCTTGTCACTGACGCCCAAGTTTTCAGATTTCCTTTGGTCTCTTCACAGAGCACTTTATAGTGACTTCTGTTTAGTACCTATAATTCCATTTTATGATTTAATGGGGGTACCGGGAATTGTCATTTTTTAAAAAAAAATCATCATCATTAATAGAGAACGCTGCATAATGCATATCTCTGCATGCAGAGAAAGTAAAGATATCATGTTTGTTTAGTTAATTCTCACTTAAGAGTCCATCCTAGGCAAATGCACCACTGTGTGTGTGTGTGTGTGTGTGTGTGTGTGTGTGTGTGTGTGTTGGTGGTGGTATTTGGGAGCTATTAGTTCATACCCTTAACTCTCTAACTTTGGAAGGGGTGAGAACAATTTTTAAACAGACCAGAGGGTCACGTATAGGAAAGTGGCTCCGAGCATGTGTTAGGTGGAATAAGAGCTAGGACAGTCAATGGACCCCAGTGTTTCAGGGGCTTCTCACAGTGGGAGTCTGGTGCTTTGTCACGTAGAAGTCCAGGTCCACAGTCTTGGTCAGACTGTGATGGTTTCGAGCCTGTGGTCGCTCACACTGTGCACCTCCTCCACCACCCTGTCAACAGAAGGGGCGCGACGGGGTAAGGGACCCATCTTGACCTTTCTCCTGCTATGACTCGTTAGTGACATATACTTCCGTTTATGTTCCATTGGCAACTCTATGCTATGGGGCAAGGCAGATGAATTTTCGTGTCCCCTTAGCCATCTAGCAGCACGAGATAATCTGTTTGCACTCTTCTTCCCAAAGGGAATATTTTTGCCCAACTCCAAGGGAGACAGCCCAGTGTTCCAGCCAGCAGCGCATGTAGTGCCAAGTCCAGACCTCAGTACTGTCTGCAGACAGAGTTTAGAAAGCTGTAGTCCAGTAGACAAGTCATGTGTGCCTCCCTCACACCAGCAAAGACATGAGACAGGTGCAACATAACTGCCAAACAATCTCTAGTGCAGGAAAGAATCAAATAAGGGGCGATAGAGAGCATCCACTGTCCATGGCATTTCAGAATGAATGCTGGGGAGGTTCCGTGGAGATCCTGCAGCTGATGGTGGATAGTTCTTTGGTTAACTCTAATTCTGCTCCCTGGGGGTAACTCTCCTCTCTGTTTTCCCGGTCCTGTGGCATTTCCATCCTAGTTGGATAGAACTAAAGCAAACATTACTGAAAGATCTACAGCATGTCACGTACTGATAAGTGCTAAGAAGAACAGCATCACTGGGTATGGGAGGGTCACATCTTTAGAGAGGATGGCCTGATGGTTTCAGGTAGCATTTGAACAAAGACCCGGAGGAACCAAGAGCAATAGAACCAGAGGTGAAGTGATGCCAGGGAAGAGCATCCTCAAAGAGGAGCCAGCTTTATAGTGGTTGAGGTAGAGCAATGAGTCCTGTGTCCATGGAAGGGACAGGATGGGGACAAAGAGTCATAGGAAGTGGAGTCCCAGAAGCAAGAAGAGGACATATCATGTGAGGCCATACTTATACTTTATGGACTCCGGATTTTACTCTGAGGAAGAAGGGAAGGCATTGGGAAGTTTGGAGTTCAAGAAAGACATGGTGACCCTCGCTGCCCTCCACTAGGTGCTGGATTGAGGTGGGAGAGAAAGGAAAAGCAACAGACAAGATCTGATGCGGTCCGGGGGAGTCACCAACAAGCTGCCCTGGGCACCCACCCATCTGGACCCAATGCGCTTTTTATAATAAAGATTTGGGGTGTCTGATCATAAAGTTGCTTTCTGATTCTAAATTTCAGTGAATAACCCCATCTCTGGGTGTACAGCGATTCATACTACTTATGTTTTCAACTTGCAGGCGAGTTAATGAAGATGGTTAGCAAACAAAACCCACAAAGACTTGCTTAAACAGATGTGCACTGAGTCAATGCAATGCCATGCATTCCGAAAGAGGTCTCAGATACCGTTTACTTTGTTTATTGAATGCACCCATTTCATATTTTCACACGAAAAATGTGAACCCTGCGGTAGTTTCGATTTTAGCACAGCTAAGATGGGTGAGAGCTAATCTTGGAACTAAGGTTTCCTGATTGGTACATGTGAAAGGAAAAGTTAATTGAATTGCTAGAAATAAGAATATAGAGCTGTAGGTAGAGATTGCAATGAATATTTTGTTGCTTTTTAGTGTTTTTTTATTTTCCCCAACTTAAAAACTAAAACAATAATTTACATATAGTAAAATTCCACTTTTTTAGTGTAGGGTTCAGTAGGTTTTCACAAATGTATACAGGCTTGCAACTACCACCACGATAAAGATTTTATACAGTTTCGTCATCCTAAAACGTTTCCCTCTGCCTTCTCATAGTGGACCCTTCCCGAACCCACAATCCTGGCCAATTGCTGATCTGTTTTCAGTCTCTACAATTTGCCTTTGCAAGACTGTCACATAAATGAAATAACACAGTATGTAACTTGTGGGTTTGTCTGTTTTTCTTTCCAGTTTATAAGTTTTTGCTTCATTTATTTTAAACTTCTGTTTTAAGATCCAATTATAGGTGAGTTTTGTTTTTTTTTTAATAAAGACCTTTTGCGGGGGTAGATTTTTACCGTTTCAGGTTTTTATTTAAATTCTAATTAGTTAATGTGTAGTGTAATCTTGGTTTCAGGAGTAGAACTCAGTGATGCATCACTTACATATGCATATCACATACACTCAGGGCTCATCACAAGTGCCCTCCTTTGTACTTATCACCCATCTAGCCCATCCCCCAACCTCCACTCCACCATCAATCTTCAGTTTGTTCTCTCTAGTCAAGAGTCTCTCTTATGCTTTGCCTTCCTCTCTCTTTTTTTCTTTCACCTATGATCATCGGTTTTGTTTCTTAAATTCCACATACTAGTGAAATCATATGGTATTTGTCTTTCTCTGACTTTTCTTTTTACAAACAAAAGTTCATATTTACAAAATTATTACAAAAATTATAGTAATCACAGACAGTACAAATTGAGACAATTTCTCCCATTACTGTGATGGAAGCTACCAGCCTTCACTTTCAAATGAGGGTTTTGTTATTTTGAGATATGATACACATTCGGTGATCCACTGCTCTTATTTAAAATGCTTTCCTAAATAATTCCAGGGCTGATTAGTGATATATACTTGGGTCACTTCCCACAACTTTTATTTCCAGAACTACTATGTACAAATCCAACACAACTAGAATATAACAGGGTAGAGTGGCACTGACATGAG
Organism: Procyon lotor; assembly: GCA_028646535.1. NCBI lineage: Eukaryota > Metazoa > Chordata > Mammalia > Carnivora > Procyonidae > Procyon > Procyon lotor. The sequence continues at coordinate 1,835,633 of CM053608.1, read as the reverse complement.
TAATTTTTTTCCAACAGTAAATTTTAATTATTCTTTAAATATTAACTTAGTGGTTTAGAATTGAAACCATAATGTTTGGTTTTAAAAAGCAAGTATAGGGGAAGTGGGTAGCTCTGTCTGTTGAGCATCTGCCTTCAGCTCAAGTTATGATCTCAGGGTTCTGAGATCAAGCCCCACATCTGGCTCCCTGCTCAGCAGGGAGCATGCTTCTCCTTCTCCTCCTAGCTCACTATCTCTGTCTCCCCCAGAAAGAAAGAAAGAAAGAAAGAAAGAAAGAAAGAAAGAAAGAAAGAAAGAAAGAAAGCCTTAAAAAGTTAGAAAAGGAAGTCCAGTGATTTTTAATGGGCTGCACAATTCCACTATAGCCGAAATTATCTGGCTATTTTTTTTTACAGGCTTTCAATTATTTAAGAAACAGAATTCCAAGTATTCAATTCTGTTTTGTTGGTTTGTTTTTATTTTTTTATTTTTTATTTTTTTAAAAGATTTTATTAATTTATTTGACAGAGAGAGAGAGATCACAAGTAGGCAGAGAGGCAGGCAGAGGGAGGGTAGAAGCAGGCTCCCTGCTGAGCAGAGAGCCTGATGTGGGGCTCGATCCCAGGACGCTGAGATCATGACCTGAGCCGAAGACAGAGGCTTTAACCTACTGAGCCCCCCAGGCGCCCCTGTTCGTTTGTTTTTAGAGAGGGAGTGAGGTGGGGGAAGGGGCAGAGGGAGAGAGAGAATGTCAGCCAGACTCCACGCCCAGCACAGATTCCGAAGCAGGATTTGATCTCACAACCTGAGTTCATGACCTGAGCCGAAATCAAAAGTCCAATGCTCAACCGACTGAGCCACCCAGGTATCCCCTCTCATATTCAATTCTGTCTGAATTTTTTGTCTTTTATGTATTTTGATCAGAACCAGTCCTACTGCTTGAGGAGTCTGTTGACATGTCTTCTACATCATCCTCCTTTTCTTTATGCCCCAGGGGTTCCAACAAGTCCTTACTGTGATTTAGTGGTAGTGTATTCATTGACAAGCCATCTGACTGCCATGGATATTGTGGAGCCAGGACACGTGGCAGTCTGCCTGCTGCGGGTCCATCCCCAGGAACGACTGTTTACACCATCAGTGGACACGTGGCAGTCTGCCTGCTGTGGGTCCATCCCTGGGAACGACTGTTTACACCATCAGTGGACACGTGGCTGTCTGCCTGCTGCGGGTGCATCCCCAGGAACGACTGTTTACACCATCAGTGGACACGTGGCTGTCTGCCTGCTGCGGGTCCGTCCCCAGGAAAGACTGTTTGCACCATTCGTGGACACGTGGCTGTCTGCCTGCTGTGGGTCCATCCCTGGGAACGACTGTTTACACCATCACTGGACACGTGGCAGTCTGTCTGCTGCGGGTCCGTCCCCAGGAACGACTGTTTACACCATCAGTGGACACGTGGCAGTCTGCCTGCTGTGGGTCCATCCCTGGGAACAACTGTTTACACCATCACTGGACACGTGGCTGTCTGCCTGCTGCGGGTCCGTCCCCAGGAACGACTGTTTACACCATTAGTGGAAGGATTGCCCATTTGATCCAATAATCCACTTCTCATCTCTCAGTCAGTCGGATACAGTCCATGTAGGTCCCCCGGGACCCATGTCAGTGAAGCACACACAGTTTGCCTTGCACTAATCCTATGTGAGTACTTAATTATGGCTTCAGAGGAGATGGTACCTTTTCTTCCTTTTTTTTTTTTTTAAGATTTTATTTATTTGACAGAGAGAAACACAGCTAGAGAGGGAACACAAGCAGAGGGAATGGGAGCGGGAGAAGCAGGCTTCCGCCGAGCAGAGAGCCCCATGTGGGGCTCGATCCCAGGACCCTGGGATCATGACCTGGGCTGAAGGCAGACGCTTAACGACTGAGCCACCCAGGCGCCCCCTCCTTTTTCTTTTGATTTGAGTTTTTCTTTTGCTTGGTAAACACTGCAGACAGTATTCATTCTGCTTCCTTGAGCGATTTTGTGGTTGTTGAATATCACTTTCTCTCTTCTCCACTTCCTTCTCTACAACTTGCATTTCATGAGGGATTTTTCCCTGACTGAGTGCCAATTTCATCAGTTCTTGAAATTCCCTGTCTCTGGATACCACCAACTCCAGGAACTGGTTTTCCTCACCAGACGGCAACAACTTTTGGTTTCTTGAACCTGCTAGCACTTCTCTAAGTTCTCTTTCTTTTTTTAAAATTATTTTTTATTTTCCCAACTGTGTTTATTTTATTTTTTCAGTGTTCTCTTGACAAGCCCTTCAGACCTTCCAGGGCAGGTGGCAGCCCCTCTCGCATGCTGTTACCTCGGGCTGTCCCAAAGCTGCCTCCCCGCCACTCCTTCTCTTTGTCTCCACTCAAAGACTGCTGCCATGCTCCCCACGGGCCCACAGCTGGAGACTTAGAGCAGTTTTATGTTCACTGCAAAAGTTGAGTGGCAGGGACAGGGAATTCCCATGTAACCCCAGCCCCCCAAACATGCACAACCTCTTCCGCTATCAACACCTGACCCCAGAGTGCTATGCTTGTTGCAATCCATAAACCTACACTGACATATCATTATCCACCAAAGTCCATAGCTTACATTAGGACTCATTCTTGGTCTTGTAAATTCTATGGGTTTGCACATTCACTGTCCTAGAAATCATCTGGGCTCTGGCAATTCCCTGCTCTCCTTCTCTCCCAAGCCGGGGTAGCTACTGATCTTTATATTGTTTCCATAGTTTTGCCTTTTCCACAGGGTCATATAGTTGGAGTCCCATGGTATGCAATTGTTTCAGGTTGGCTTGTCCCTTAATAATATCCATTTAAGGTTCTCTATGTCTTTTCACATCTTGATATCTCTTGTCTTTCTACTGCTTAATAATATTCTACTGTCTGGATGCTCCACAGTTTGTTTCTCAGTTTACCTGCTGAGGGACATCTGGGCTACTTCTAATTGGCAATTACGAACAAAGCTGCTATAAATGTCTATAGGTAGGTAGGTTTTTGTGTGGATATGTGTTTTTAACTCATTTGGGGAAATATCAAGAGCATGGTTATTGGATCGTATAGTGAGAGTATGCTTTGTTTAGTAAGAAACTGGCAATCTGTCTTCCAAAGTGGCTGAGTTATCTTGCATTTTCACTAACAATGAATGACAGTTTTGTGTTTTGAGTGTTTTGAATTTGGTCATTCTAATGGGTACGGGATGGTATCTCACTGCTGTTTTAAATTTGCAATTTCTGAATGACCTAGGACTTAAACATCTGTCATTGCTTTTGTATATTAATCTTGTATCCCGTAACTTTGTTATAATTACTTATCAGTTCTAGAAGGTGTTTTTTATCCTTTTTTGGTTGATTCTTTTGGATTTTTTACATAACTAATTCTATCATCTGAGAACAAAGGTATTTTTATTTATTCCTTCTCAATCTGTCTACCTTTTATTTCATTTTCTTGTTTTTTTGCTTCAGCTATGACTTCCAGTATAATGCTGAAAAGGAATGAGAAAGGGGACATCTTGGCTTTGCAACTGATCTCAGTGGGAAAGCTTCAACTTTGACGTCATTAAGTAGGACATTAGCTGTCGCTTTTCTGTAGACGTTCTTTATCTATTTGAGGAAGTTCCCCTCTACATCTAGTTTTCTGAAAGGTTTTCTTTTTTTGTTTGTTTTTGCTTTTTATGAATGGGTTTTGGATTTTGTCAGATGTTTTTCCTGCATATATAGAAATGATCTTGTGATTTTCTTCTTTTTCAGCCTGTTAATGTGTTGACTTACGTTCATTTTTTCAAATGTTAAAACAAACTTGCATCCTTAGGATAAATCCCATTTGGCTGTGGTGTATAGTTCTTTTTAGACATTGTAGGGTTTTTGTTGTTGTTGTTGTTGTTGTTGTTGTATTTGTTTGAGGAATTTGCATCTATGTTCATGAAAGATGTCAGTCTGTGGCTTCCTTTTCCAGTAATGTTTCTGTTGTTTTCTTATCAGAGTAATGCTGGCCTTATACAGTGAGTTATATATAGAGGATATTCCTCTGCTTCTATCTTCTAGAAAAAAACTATAGAGAATTGGTATAATCTCCTTCTTAAATGTGTGGTAGGATTCACCAGTGACTCCCCATGGGCCAGATGCTTCAATTTTTTTTTTTTCCAACACCTATTCAAATAGTCTATTTCTTCTTGTGTGAGTTTTGGCAGATTTTGTCTTGCAAGCACTTTCATCCGTGTTATCAAATTTGTGGGCATAGAAGTGTTTATAATATTCCTTTGCTATCATTTTCAAGTCCATATGAATTGTACTGATGCATTTTCTTTCATTTATGATATTAGTAATTGTGTCTTCCTCCCCCCTTTTTTTTTCTTAGCTAGCTGGCTTATCAATTTTATTGATCTTTTCCAAAATGAGTTTGGGGTTTTGTTGATTTTCTCTATTGATTTCCTGTTTTCAGTTTCATTGATTTCTGCTCTAATTTTTATCATTTTTTATGCTTACATTGGATTTAATTTGCTCTTTTTCCTCAAGTTGCTTAAGGTGAAAGCTTAGAATTTGGTTATGGATCTTCCTTCTTTTCAAATATATGCATTCAAAAGTTCAAGCTTTCTTCCACCATTTGTGCTGTATTCTACAAATTTTGAAAAGTTGTATTTTTGCTTTCATTTAGTTAAAAAATGCTTTAATCTTGCTTATGATTTCTTCTTTAACCCATATGTTATGTGGAAGAGTGTTGTTTAATCTCCACGTAGTTAGGAATTTTCCTCTCTGATTGATTTCTAGTTTAATTCTAATGTGGTCTGATAGCAGATGTGGTGTGATTTTTATCCTTGTATGTTTCATGGCTCAGAATGTGCTCTGTCTCAGTGAATGTTCCAATGGGGCTGAGTAGAATGTGTATGCTGATGCTGTTGGGTGAAATACTCTATGGCTATCAAGTGTATCCAGTTGACCAATGGTGCTGTTGAGTTCAACTTTGACCTTACTTTCTGCTTCTGGGTCAGTCCACATCTGATAGGTCAGAGTTCAAGTCTCTTGTATAATAGTGCAATCTTCTGTTTCTCCTTGCAGTTTTATCAATTTTTGCCTCACCTATTTTTATGCTCTGTTGTTAGGCACACACATATTAAGGATTATTATATATTTTGGGAGGATTGACTCCTTTATCATTATGTAATGCCCTTCTTTATTCATGTTAACCTTTATTCATGTTAAGAAGTCTGCTCTGTATAAAATTAAAATTCCTACTCCTGTTTTCTTTTAATTACTGTCAGCATGGTATATCTCTCTCCAACTCTTTACTTTTAATCTATATGTGTTTATATTTAAAGTGAGTTCCTTGTAGACAATTTATAATTGGGTCTTATTTTTTGATCCAGTCTGATGATCTCTGTATTTCAATTGCTGTATTTAGACTATTGCAATTTAGAGTGATTATTGATATAGTTGGATTAACATCTACCACATTTGTTGCTGTTTTCCATTCTTTGCCCTTTTTCTTTGTTCCTATCTTTGTCTTCAGCTTTTTTTTTAACCTTTTGTAATTTTAATTCAGCATTTTATATAATTAGATTTTCCCCCTTTCTGAGCAGTTATACTTCCTTTGTAACTGTTGTTAGTAGTTGCTCTAGACTTTGCATATACATTTACAATTAACACAAATATGCTTTCAATTAACACTAAACTGCTTCTCGAGTAGTGCAAATAACTTACAAGAACAAAATAATCCTATTTCTTGTATAATTGCTATCAGTTTCACCTAGCTACTTTAAAGATTTTATTTATTTATTTGACAGAGAGAGAGATCACAGGTAGGCGGAGAGAGGGGGAAGCAGGCTCCTTGCTGAGCAGAGAGCCCGATGCAGGGCTTAATCCCAGGACCCTGAGATCATGACCTGAGCCGAAGGCAGAGGTTTTAACCCACTGAGCCACCCAGGTGCCCCACACCTAGCTACTTTAAAGTAATCCATTTTCAGTTTACTTAAAATAAGAAGAAAACAAATAGGAGTGTTATAAAATGTATACGCACCCTTATTTTGTCTCTAAATATTTTACTTGTAGACCCAAAGAACTGGACAGGGGATTATAACTTTTCATCCTTTTTTGTCCCTTGGCTTAGAGATACTAGTGGGCATTGATTTTGAAAATTCTTTTCTTAAATATTCTTAATAAATATTAATTTTAATTAAATATTGATAAATATTAATAAAATATTCTTAATAAAGACTCACTGATGTTTTTCCTTGAATTAACTAAAATATTTAAATTTATTAAAAATTCCCAGGAAACCCATTTGTTTTCTAAATAAAAATTTGGAGAATTCAAGCAAATCTTGGAGCGCTCTTAATTGAATGAGGCAAAGTTTGGTTTTAGGGTGCTTTCATTCTTTATGACTTCCTGTCTTAAAATTGTAAGTGGCTGAGGTGCTACACAACTCCAGAGGATGTCATTCAAAGAGACTACAAGGTACATGGCACCTCCCGTATTTGTGAAATATGGTGGCCTTGCCTGGGAGGTAACGTGTGCATGCACTGAAAAGGTGTTTCATTAATTCTGTCTTTCCCTTAACTAGTCAGTGTTGTGAGAGTAAAAAGGAAGAGAAAGTGTTGGAAAATCATTGTGGATTGTGTTCTCTTTGTGTATGCTGGAATCCTACAAAAAGACAGAAGGTTTCACTAAGTAAGTTTGGAGTTTGTCTTCAATCTTTTATTTATTTCTCTCATCTTTTCCAGGCAATCCTCGGGAAGATGAATGGTGTTGATTTAATGATCTTTTAAGCTGCTCTAGACCATAACGGCATGCATCCTTATTTCTGTGAGTGAATGATTGAACAGTTCTATTACTGAAACTATTAGATTTGGAGAGTTTATTGATTTGAAGCCTTGGAACAAGAATGGTCAATACACTGGTTGGGTACGTTAGCTCATTTGGATTCAAAAATTCCTAGAGATAGTGGAGACTGAGCTTCTGCTTTTGAATTAAAGATTACAATGGCTAAGCAATTTCAAAAAGCCTGAGCTTTCCCTTCATGGACTTTAGAAGATAATGTTAGAAGATCAATCTGTGCATGTGATTACAAACGCACATCAGCCTTTGACATCAACTCTGTGAAATGAGTATGTCTAGCCTGATAGAATCTGGGTTTTGAGAAATGGTGCCTTATGGTAATTGATTCCTTCACTTGAATCATCTTGGTAATATTTTACTCGGCCTAATAAAATTGGTGTATTCTCCGGTTAGATTTAAAATTGATCATCCAACCATCATTAGTGGAAAGAGTTGATGAATTTTTTAAAAAAATCAATCAACACTTACTGAGTTTCTACAAAAAAAACCCAGGGAACTATTGTCAGAATCATCTGGCTTTTGCTGAAAATCAGGTTATATTTACAAATTATTTTGAAAGATTTAAAATAGAATTACATTGGAATTGCTTATTTCCACCCAAAATGGAAATGATTCTCAGCTTGGCAGCACTGGACTCCTGGCCCTTGTTATTAGGAAATGGACCAAGTCAAAGCCCGTGGAGATGAGGCAGAGCGGAATGCACGGCTGGAGAAGGCCCAAGTAGAGTGAGTGCTATCAGTCTTTAATTTATGGAGCTCCTGAGGTCTGAGTTCCTCTAACCCCCGGATGAAATTTTAGCCATTTTAACGCTGCCTACATGCCAATAGGCTGCAGTGGTCCAGGTGGCAGACTCGAACGTGTAGGTTGGTGAGTGGATCAGCGTGCGAGTTTGCAGTGACCTCAGAGACCACCTTAGGAGCTGGTGAAGAATGCAAATGCAATCGGCACAACTGTTTTTGTGTAGAGAGAGCCTCACACAGACTTGGAGGGGTCAGGTTAGGGCCCTGTGTTGGTGCTGGTCATTTTCAATAACTTGGGAAGGTCCTTATTATATAAGGAGGGATGTGGGCTTTTTATCAGAAATTTAAACCGTTCCAGGAAAAACGGGATTGTTTCATTTGCAATAACTTTCTTGAGAAGAGGATGCAAACAGGGATGACCACACAAAACTGTGATTTTGTCTGGGAAAATAAGCTGCCTGGAGATGAAGACACAGTTTCTGTACCTGCTATTGACTCAAGGCTTTAAGTTTGATAAAATTAGTCATATCTGATAGCAAATGTTGCCTCTGAGTACATGTTGAGTAGGGCCCGCATCAGGAGACATATGTGAGAGCAAATGTTATTTCTTTTTTTATATTTTATTTTATTTGGTTTTGTTTGTTTGTTTATTTAAAATGTTATTTCTTTGATGTGTCTGTGTAAGGAAAATCTAAGGGGAAAATGTGAATGGGATTTTTAGGGCAGAGGAAAAAATGACTCAAATGGAGTTTTGGTAGGTCCTGACTGTCACATCAAAAATCTCCTGTTTCTTTGCTTCTTGAGCTGGTTTACCCAGACTTTTGTCATCACCCGATGTGCCCAGTTTCTTCCTCAACGTACTCTTTCAAGACAGTTCATTGTTTTTGAGATGATCTCAAAATGTGATACTCTCCTAACAGTGACCTGGCATTCCAAAATGAACAGAGAAGAACCAAAAACAAGAGAAATCCTTGGCTGACCTTGGGGACCTTCTTGTGAGAAGACTAGAGAAGTGGATGCCTAGTTATTTGGGGGGAGGGGGAGCGCAGCAGTAATCTCAAGTGAAATGCCAGTGTCATACAGAATGTGAGATAACTAAAGCCCCCCGGGACAGGTGTGTGTTGGTTGGACTTTGTTACAGTTCAAGTTCTCTCTTTGTTTACTCCCAGAGTGATAGGATTTATCAATTCCTAAGCAAATGCTTCCTTAGGAAAAATGTATTTCATTTAAGTGAATAACCGATATACTTAAAACTTCATAAACAGTGCCATGAAATCCACTAATTTTGGATTTCTGAACAATTGTTTTCGGATTGCACAGGAGCTCATTTGTCAAGATCTTTCTTCATAGTGTAAATGAATGCTCCTGATAGGATGCGTGAGATATGATTATAAAAGCTTCCTGGCTTATTATAAAAGCAGGGAAGCCTACCCATGCTGCTCTTTAGGGATGCTGCTAAGGTAGGGATGCTGTGTCACACCCAACGCAGTTCAGAGTACATGTTATATTAGAAAAAAATGTTCCTGTATGTAATTTGTGCAAGGATACCTCAAATCTTTTAATTAACAAGAATATAGACAAGGGGATGCCTGTAGACATATGGACATAAATATCTATCACTAATTCTACCTCTAAAAATATTTATTTGTTTTGAGAGAGAACGGGAGGAGGGGCAGAGGCAGAGGGAGAAAATCTCAGGCAGAGTCTGGGCTGAACGTGGAGCCCAACTTGGGGCTTGATCCCACTCCCCTGAGATCATGACCTGAACGGAAATCAAGAGTTGGATGCTTAACCAACTGAGCCACCCATGAGCCCCCACTAATTCTATCTTTTGATGTGAAAACTAAGGAATTTGCCAGGTAATTTTCCTGTCCAGTATTCGAAGCTCTTTCTGTTGCATTCTAGATGTATATGCTCTTGGGTTCCAGTTTTGATTCTTTGGTAGTTTGCTACTAGGTAAAAAAGAATCCAGTCTTATGTAAAGATCTATGCTGGGACTAGTGTTTGATATAATTCTGAAGGCTTGAAGAACCTACATCCATTTTTAGTGTAATTCTGTCATCATCTTCACTAATGGTTATTGCACATTCATGTGGGAATATGTGTATGTAACATCAAGAAATGTTTTGCCTAAAAAAAGACAATAAATCCCAATCTCTTGAGCAGGAAGAGACTAACATTTTTTTGAGCCTTCATTATGGACAAATTGTGATTTTTTTCAGTCACTGTCCAAACAGAAACAGAAGCCATGTTAGATATAACAAATGGAGGGAGATTTAATGTAGGAAATCAATTATTAAAAGATCAGAAGCTCTGGAGAGGCAGAGCGAAGATTTGAATGAAGTTACTGCCCATTCCCTAGGGAGCTGGTTCTCCCACGGCTGCTGTAGGAACCACATTTCTACCCCTGAGCAAAAACCCCTTTGATGCAGTCCAGCTAGTGCTACATGCTTCCCAGGAAAGTAAGACTTCTAAACCCACAAGGCCCTGTGGATGACACCTGTGGTAGTCAGAATTATAATGTGGTGCCCCCCAGTAGGAGCCCCTCTCCTCATTATGTGTGGACCTGTGCACATGAAAGATGTCACACCTGTGATGAGGTTACATTATATGACAAAGGTGAAGGGATTTTTGCTTAAGTAATCAAAGGCCCTAAGCAATGACTTTGAGCTAATTAAAAGCCTATGGGTGGGCTTGGCTTTATCAGGTGAGTCCTTTCAAGAGCTTGGAAGGCAAAGCTGTGGTCTCCTGTTGGCCTTGAAGAAGTAAGTCACCATGAGTCTTACAGATGCAAGGAAATAAATTCTGCCAATAAATATGAGCTTGGAAGAGCAGGGACTGTGAGTTTCAGAGGAGAGCCCAGTCCCAGCCCATACTTGGATTGTGGCCCTGTGAGACCCTGAGCAGAGGACCCAGCTAGGCTGACCCACGGAAATTGTGATATAAGAAGTGCATGTCATTTAAAGCTGCTAACTTTGTAGCAACTTGCTGTGCAGCAATGGGGCACTAACATGGCTCATACGTGGGTTGTTGGGTGAAAGCCTTGATCACATCCTTGAGTCTGATTTTCTAAACTTGCACGGTATGTTTCCCAGTTGGTGCACTGATTCTTCAATAGGCCATTCCAAACTTCTACAAGACAAACAGCTTCTGGATATGGCAAAAGCAATGAATTCTGTGGTTGCGGGGAGCCTGTTGCAACACTTTTCCTCTTAAAAATAAAAGGGGGTTCTTGGTAGATGCTGTGTATTGTGGAGTACCGTGGCAGTGAGGAGAGCATCCAGCAAGCCTGGGTTGGCGTTTCTGGCAGAAGCACCGTGGGTGAGGAAGGCACGTTCATATGCAGGTTAAGTGTCTACTCTGATAAGGACAAAACCTGAAGGAAGGCTTCAGGATAAGCTGCCACAAGGTGGCTGGCTGCTTCTCCTGGGGATGATGCCTGGCTGGGAGCTCGGGCAGCCTCCATGATGGGCAGGTTGGGCAATCAGTTGAGTCTCTACTGGATAAGCCTCAGCGAGGGGCAGTCCAGGTTGTCAAAGTCCTGCATGGTTCCCATTCCTGCCACCCTGGCCATTTTCTACATGAGCCTCTGCAAACGTCAAGGGAGAAGAGGAAGTGCGTGGCATGCACAGAACATCGTCTTGTCCACTTGATTTCTGAGGGCCTCCTCATTAGTGGAGGCGCTTGGGTGAGTGTGCACACAAAGCCTTCTTACGGTGTAGCCATCCCAAGGGGCCGTCTACAGGTCTTTTCCTCCGAAGTTCCAGTCATCTGTATTTCCATCTTTTATTCAAGTAAAAGCTCATTGGACCAAATGTTAGAGCCCTCAAGCGATGAGCTACCTGCTCCCACAATATACTCACGTCTTCACGAGCCACCACTGTCTGCTCTTGGGGACACACGTGTCCTCTTGAGGTGTCCGGCTGTCCTTCTGTGTGACCAGCCCACACTCTCTCCAGCGTTCCAGCCAATGAGCGGGCATGGTGAAGGTCCTAGAACCCGAATCTTCCCATTTGATGTGGAGGGAGGGAGCTGGAGCCCAATATTCCCATTTGATGTGTGAGTCCTCTAATGTTCATTGTCACTCTGGCCTCTCCTGCTGGGGGATCAGGGATTTCCCATTTCAGGCTCTTCTCACCCAGTCCTTCTCCAAGATGTCCTGCACTGTGTTCTGAACACTGGCCATCTGTCTCACTCCCCCCTTTTCACCCATGATGGGCTTTCCCCAGCAAACTTCCCCACCACCCACCCTCTCCTGACTTGTGACCCCTAGAGAGCAGACACTGACACATCGCTAGGCAGCCTTGTTGTGTCCATGAGTAACTGTTATCCAAAATTTCCAAAGGAATGAATCAACACATTTAATGGGGGTTAAAAACTTCCATTTATTGTTCTCTCTTTGTTTTTGGTGTACTGCTTTCTCTGTTTGGATTTCGGAGTAATCCCTAACACTCATATTGAAAGCCTGCGTGCAAAGACAAAGATTGCAGAGGAGCTGGCTTGCTTCTAGAAGCAGGGGGCTAGGAGGCAGCTGCTGGGTCGTGTGGGCAGGGTGTGGAGAGAGCAGCAGGGTCTGGCCAGTAGCTTTCCTCCGGGAGCAATCCTACAATAGCCTGTCTGCGGGGCATAGAAACCCAACGCTAACGTTTTGGGAGCTTGTCAGGGAAAGGTTTTGAAGTCTCCACAGTTCAATTATGGAATTAATCTTCCTGCTTGCAACCTCTTTTCTCACCCCAGGCCACTGCTATATCTCGTTTCTTAAATCCCTATCCCCCACGTTGAGCTTTTCCAGAAAATAAGCCTCTAGTTTTGTGGACTGGAGTTGGTCAGTGGTGGTCTGTGTAGGAGGGGGAGCCTGAAATCCGTCCCCTCCATGTGGAGGCCGCGGTGGTCCCCTGGGCTGCAGCCCGCACCCACCTCCGGCTCCTCATGCCTTTTTCAGATGTTTCTGGGACTCTAAGCCAGCTTCCGACCCTTCACCGCCTGAACACCTGTTACAGTCTGGTGAGTTACCCCAACGTGTTGTTTCCTCTGTTTTGTGGGTTTTCTCTGTTTGTTTGGGTTGATGTGTCTTCGAGAAAGAACATAACTGTTGGATTTACTTGGCACTCAGCCATGGTATTTGCAAAGTTTTGGAAGAGAGGGGGCATGCGTGTGCGTTGCATCCATTATTTGAAAACTGGAAGGCTGATATTTAATTTCCACCAGTGATTTTTGGTATGTTTTCCCCTCCTTCTCTTCAACATGGCTAATGAAACCACTTCTGTGCATTTATATCACAGACTACTGTCCTCTAGAGAGCTGCTCCTTTTGTAAACTGCACTCAGTTATTCCTGGAACCATCAGGGGCCAGATTTTGTCGTTTTAACTCTGCGTAGAGCCTTCACATAGTAGAGGAACAAAAAGAAAAAAAAAATTGTAAAGAAAGAAAGATAGTACCAAGGTTGGGGAAATTTGAGTTTATGTTGCCATTTTCTTGAGAAAGTTTATATTCACGTTAAGTGCTTAAGTTCATATATGTTAATCATTATGCTTACGTGATATATATGAGCACAATGTGTGTGTGAGAGAGAGAGCAAAATGCAGGATATATTCCAGTGATAATCTGATTTATTCTGGCTCACTAAAACTGACTTTGATTTTAAGGTCATGTAGTTACTTATATAGATCATATGCATGCATAATCTTATACTTGGATATTTGAATATGACTTCATCAGAAGTTCATAAAGTTTAAAGTTTAATTTAAGAGCACTGGGAATGGGAGGGTTTTCTATGAATAAAATTTCATGTTTTTAGATCTTAAATGGGCAAGGGGAACTTTCTTTCATTGAACAGAGATCATAATTTTCAATCTACTTTTAGTGAGAGGTTTTCTCTTCTCCTTCCCCTCCAAAATGACATTTCTAGAATTCTACAAATAGAAGTCTCTTATAAAACATCTCTTACTGGAGATAATTTTAAATTACCATTTTGAATGAACCCAGGTTATCTGGTCCATATTTTTATCTGACTTGACTTTTCAAACTTCTTATGGCAGATTTATTGATAACCTGGTCATCTATAGCACATCTTCCTAAATTCGGACTACCCAAATATTATATGGAACTTAATATTTTTTGCAAGACTAGAATTTTCTGTTCATTATATATTAACCTATTTGAGAGTGTTTGGAATGCAGAAATACTCAGCCTCTCTCTGATGCTTATGCTGTGGGACGTATTTCCATAATCTCAGTACCAGAGGTACAATTTAAACTTGCATAGAGGTTAATATTATAGGGCTCTTGGGCCATGAAGCTGACAGCTTCTCCCACACTTGAATTCTGATTTTTCTTCGGGAGGACTCTACATTTTCATTAACAGTTGATGCATATTTTACAGATGTAAGTGAGCAGCCTCGGGCAGTTGCAGAGAAAAATGGCTCATTTCTGATTTCATCTTGTCTTCCTGTTCATTTCTACAAAGTTTCCCATTTAGTCTGGACATAATTCTGCCACAGAGCAATGCTGAGTGCCAAGTGAAGTCCAACGGTCACGTTTTTTCTCTAAGATGCCATGGAAACTCTGTATGGGATTGGTGGAAAGTTTTTAGAGAAACTAAATCCTCAGCTGAGTTATTTCACCAGCTGAATTGCTTAGAGGGCAATAAAAACTGTAATTAAATATAAAATTAATTTAAAAATTAAGCAGGAACGATTTAAATAATACTGTATGTAATCTTGCACAAACACACCATTATGTAATCTTGCACAAACACATTCCTATTCTTAGACCTCCCCTCTTTTTAATAAAAATTTTTATTTCAGTATGGTTGGCAATGTTACATTAGGTTCAGGTGTGCAACATAGTGAGTCAACTTCTCTAAACTATGGTATGATGTGCTCCACCCAAGTGTAGCTGTCATCTGTCTCCTTACAACAGGATTGCAACATTATTGCGTATCTTCCTTACCCTTTGCCTTTGATTCCCATGGCTTATTCATTTCGTAAATGGCAGCTTGTATCTTCCTGCTCCCCTTCACACACTTTGTCTATTAACCTCACCTCCTCTTCCTTCTGGCAACCATCAGTCTCTTCTCTGTATTTACAAAGTCTGACTCTGCTTTCTGTTTATTTGTTAATTTGATTTTTTTTCTTCAGATGTCACCTACGAGTGAAATCATATAGTATTTGTCTTTCTCAGTGTGACTTATTTCACTAGTATCCATGTTGTCACTTAGGTCCACGCGTGTTGTCACAAGTGGCGAGATCTCACCTTTTTTTTTGGTGGCACAATATGTAATATACACCACAACTTCCTTCTCTATTTATCTGTTAGTGAACACTTAGGTTGCTTCTGTATCTTGGCTATTGTAATAATATTGCAATAAACATAGGGATACATATGTCTTTACAAATCAGTGTTTTCATTTTCTTTGGGTAACTAGACCGTGGTGGAATTATTGGATCATATGGTATTTTTATTTTTAATTTTGTTGAGGATCCTCTAGGCTATTTCCCACAGTGGCTGCACCAGTTTGCATTCCCACCAACAGTGCAAGAGGGTTTCTTTTTCTCCACATCCTTGCCAACACTTGCTATTTCTTCTATTTCTGATTTTAGCTATTCTGACGGGTGTCAGGTGATATCTCATTGTTGCTTTGATTTGAATTTCCCTGTTGATAAGTGATGTTAAGCATATTTTTATGTGTCTACTGACTATCTGGGTGTCTTCTTTGGAAAAATGTCTCTTCAGGTCCTCTGCCCATTTTTTGATTAGATTGCTTGTGGGGTGTGTGTGTGTGTGTGTGTGTGTGTGTGTGTGTGTGCATGTGTTTTGGAGGGGGTGTTGAGTTGTATGTTCTTTATATATTTTGGGTATTAATTCCTTATCAGCTATATCATTTGCAAATATCTTCTCCTGTTCAGTAGGTTGCCTTTCTTTTTTGTTGATTGTTTAATTCACTGTGTGAAAGGTTTTTTATTTTGACATATTTCCATTAATTTATTTTTGCTTTTGTTTCCATTGCCTTAGGAAGTATATCTAGAAAAATGTTGCTGTGGCCAATGTCAGAGAAATTATTGTCTGTGTTCTCTTCTAGAATTTTTATGGTTTCATGTCTCACATTTTAGTCTTTAACCCATTTTGAGTTTATTTTGGTGTATGATGTTAGAAAGTGGTCCAGTTTCTTTCTTTCCTTCCTTCCTTC
>CM053608.1:1801596-1819360 GCA_028646535.1 Procyon lotor | reverse complement strand
AGGAAGGGGAAAAAATGAAACAAGATGAAACCAGAAAGGGAGACAAACCATAGGAGACTCTTAATCTCAGGAAACAAACTGAGGGTTGCTGGAGGGGAGAAGGATGGGAGGGATGGGGTGGTTGGGGGATGGACATTGGGGAGGGTACGTGCTATGGGGAGTGCTGTGAATTGTGTAAGATTGATGAATCACAGACCTTTAACCCTGAAACAAATAATACATTATATGTTAATAAAAAATAAAAAAAAATACTGCCTCTAGAAATGGAACAAGGTGTCACTGGGGCCAGTGGGGCTCCCTTTCCTTTATGTTTATGTCTTCTTTAGTAGTTTACCATGGACATGTACTACTTTATGTTAAAGACTAAATATGTCAATCAAAGCTAAAAAGCAAACATGTAATTTAGGGTCAGTGGTGGGGTTGAAATGTAGACACATGTGTAATTCCAAATCAACAAAGTCATTGTTTTAGTGATTTTGTAGACACATAAGAGTATGACGCTGTTGTTTTCCAAAATAATTTGCACCACTGTGATCTCGGTGTTACAGATCAGCTAGCTTGCGTAGTTCTGTGAAAAGACCATAGACCTAGCAAGCTGGGAGCCTTGCACTGTGATGGTGGCTTGGCTGGTGAGGGTGCCCGGCACACATGGCCCTCGTTTCAGGGCATACAGGGTGTGGGCACAGATGTCCACGTGGAAAATAAGGCCACTAGAAGATTCCTTCATCTCTTAGAAACCACGCAGTAAGCAGAGCCTCTCAGGCCCTGTGTGCATACTTCTGGCTTTTTGTTTTAGCAGGGTTTTGTTGTTGTTGTTCTGTGGATGGGAAAATGATCTTGTCGCTTCTAAGAAAGGATCAGCCCCATTTCTCAAAGTCCCAGGAAACCATGGAGATTCCTGTGATGCGTGATTCCATGCTCCAGCCTCTGGTGTGTTAAAAGAAAATTTTCCACGGACAATTTACAGATCTACGAGGCTTTTATTAGCAATTAATGAGTTGGGCAGTGCACAGCCCAGCAGAGAGAAAGTTGATCTAGAAGAGCTGTACAAAGAGAGATTTTTTTTTTTAGACCAAATGAAGCAGGGACAAGAAAGTTATCCTGGGCATTTGCGGATTGGTTAAAACAGAGTTACTTTTCCTGCGCGCAGGAAAAGGAAGGCTTGGAGCCTGTCAGGTAATGTGTGCCGAGCAGGCAAAGGTGGATTGGTGGACTTCAGCCTTTTTCTGGGAAAGCAAGCACAGGAACTTAGTTACGCTTTGGTTTGCTGATGTGGGGCTTAGCATGAGTGACTCCATCTTGGGTCTAGTCTGGTTACTGTAAGAGGTGTGAACCAGGGCTTCCTTGTCCTGGGGTCTCCCTCCTTGCGTCCTCCTTGCAACCCTCTCTTCCTCTACACTCAGACTTTCCCAGTGCACGTGTCCATGATTATGGAATCCTCTGGGATGCTTCATTGCAATGCGTGTGTGCCCACCATGGCATTTGGCAGTTTCTGTTTTATTACAGCTGAAGGGTTTTAGCTCTTTTAATTATCTGCTAGTTGATTGATTTCACTTCAAAATAAAAACCAGGGTTTGCTTTCCAATGGAATAGGAATGAGGATGTTCCATGCCACAGATGACAGTGAACAGTGGCCTCCTTTGATCCTGTGGTAGGGGTCTGTGGGTTCATTCTGGACTTGAGACCAGCCCCATCACACTGGTGCTCAATAAGGCACCAGATCTCAGAATCAGTGTCTACTTTCTGGCCTCCAAAATTCAGTCAGCCTGGTCACTCAAGGTCACAAGGTCTATTTTTCCAAAGAAGAATGATCAGACCATGTCTGGCAAACACGCAAGGCTTGTTGGAATTGTTTATAAAGTCAAAGGGGAAACAGGATTATATTTTCCAAGATTTTGTGTTTCTGCAACATTTTAGGATGTCCTCTAGTTTATGATAATTTCACACTTACTAGAAAAACACCAGTATGAATGACTTAGTCTCTGCTCCACTGCTAGACCCTTTTTTAGATTTGTCCCTCCAATTTAATTTTTCCATGATGGGAAGGTCAGAAATGAGGATGAATGGAAATATTTACATCCCAGTAAAATGGAAATATTTACACCTCTACAATCAGCTTTTTAATATTTATTTATTTTTAAAGATTTATTTATTTTATAAAAATAAATATAAATAAATAAAATAAATATAAACAATTATATAAATTATGTATTTATATATTATATATTTATATAAAAGTATATAAATTATATTTGTATAAATATAAATAAACATATATAAAATAAAAATAAATAAATAAAATAAATATAAATAAAATAAAAATAAAAAAAAGAGAGACAGAAAGAGAGTGAGAGAGGACAGAGAGAGAGCATGAGCCTACAAGAAAGGGTAGAGGCAGAAGGAGAGACAGAATCCTCAAACAGATTCTACGCCCAGCAGGAAGTCCCATGGGGAGTTCAGCCTCTGACCGTGAGATCATGATCTGAGCCAAATCTAGGAGCCTAACTGACTGAGCTACCCAGGCACCCCAGTTTTTTACATTTAATATTTAAAAACATTACAAATTTTGAGACATTTCCAACATAAATTTTACTACCTAATGAGTTTTCACAATTTCTTGTCGCAGCTGTTTTAACTACAAATATCAATTAGATTCAAGTTTCTTTCTGTTGAAGAGCCATGAGAACTTTCTAAGAGAAGACACTTACTAAGGATTCCCTCCGTATGGTACATAAAACAGATGTTCAGAATTCGGGGGGGCAGTCGCTGTTGAACGTGTTGCTTTATGGACCTAACATTGAGCCTGGCAGAGGATGAGTGATGTGTCTGTCATGGGACCTGGGAATTCTCTCTGATGTTTCCAACTCAAGCCCACATCATTCTTCACTCCAACACTAGTGAAACGGTTCAGCTGAGGATGCTCAGAGGCTGTTCTGCAGGATGCTTTGGTTTGACTGGACACGCATGCGCTGTTGCCATCTCTGCCGAGGAACAAGTTTGTACAGGTTAGTTATGTCACAATTACATCATTGTTTCCTATAGAATGGGAGTAAGTCATTGCGTAAACTCCTATTTCTTTCAGAGAGGAAAAAGTTGAGGCAGTTTCTGCAAAAACTGGAAAAATAGCTGAGAAGAAAAGAGAAATTATGGAACCTATGAGGGCAATAGTGTCTAATAATTAAAAGGAGAAGTAAGATATTCTTACAGCAACAAAAGAGAACAGGGGATGAACAAAGCCTGGTGCTCAACATCCCTGATCATCAGGGAAATGCAAATCAAAACCACAATGAGATGTCACCGCACACCTGTTAGAGTGGCATTATCAAAAAGACAAAAATAACAAGTGTTGGTGGATGTAGAGAGAAGGGAGCCCTTGTGTGCCATTGGTGGGAACGCAAACCCGTGCAGCCACTGTGGAGAACAGTATGGAGGCCTCTGGGAAAATTAAGAATGAATGATCTAGCAATTCTACTGCTGAGCGTATATCCAAAGGCATATATCCAAAATGGGATCCCAGAGATATTTTCACTCCCATGTTCATCTCAATAGTATTCACAGTAGCCAAGAGATGGAGACAAACTAAGTGTCTGTCAATAGATAGATGACTGGATAAAGAAGATGTGGTGCACATACACTCTGAAATATTATTTTATCATGAGAAAGAAAGAAATCCTACCATTTACAACCCAGATGGGTCTTGAGTGCAGTATGCTAAGTGAAATAAGTCAGACAGTGGAAGAGATACTGTAGGGTATCCACATGAGCCTGAAGATCTAAGGATCTTCATGGAAAGCCATGGTGATGACAGTTGATAACACTCTATTTCGTGATTGAAATTCACTAAGGGATTAGAACTTAAGTGTTTTTACCAAAACAACATAAACAGAAATAGAAACCTGTGAGATGATGGCTATTTTAAAGAAAATAAAGCAAACCTGGGTTGAAGGTGTAGAATTGATGAAAGAACTTAGGTAAGTGCAGACCATTGTGGGCGTGGGGAGAGCTTGGAAATGAGCTTCTGGAATTTGCCAGTGAGTAAGGGGAGAGGATTAATGTGGTACAGAGATTGACATCACACATCATCAGGGGAATGGTGGGCAGTGCTCACTCAATCAACATGGATAGAAGTATATGCTTTACCTTAGCTCTGTGTGCTATTAGTGCTCGTGCTTTATCTGAAGAAGAGGTTGGGGGGGCATAGAGGACATGGTCTAATTAAGGAATGCACAGGATTTAGGCATGGATTTGGGGATTTTTTACACTGTGGGCAATAAGTCCTCAGCTCCTTCTATCACTGTATGCACTGATATATATATATACCAGATATATATGTAGATATATAATATTATATTTAATTAATTAAATATAAATAATATAATATAATATATAAATATTAATTAATTATATATTGATTAATATATTAAATATATATACATATACACACATATGTATGTATATATATAGTGCCTACAGATGTGTATATTATACATATTCACACACATATATAGTGAATATATAATATATACAGATATGTTCACAAGAGCCAAGATATTTATGCACACAGACAATGAAGCATTTGAGTTGTTAACTTCTTGCCGTGAAGTGCTTCCGGCACGAAAGTGTCTTTCTAACACCAATACTTTCTCTTTACTTAACATGGTTAAAAATTGTATATATTTCAGTGTTCCAGAGGGAGAATACAAAAGGAGTATATTCAAGGCTTTCTGTAAGTTATGCTATAAAACGTAATTCCTGAAAAGTCCAGGTCGGATGGTGGACCATGGGAAGGGAGAGGCAAAGTAACATAGGGAGCGAGATTACAATGGTGCAGGTAAGTGGGGTCGTGCAAACGTCTAACAAAGGAGGGTGAGGGTGCATGGGAACTAATGATATAAACAAGAGAGGGAAGGCAGATTTGACAACGTGGGAAGTAGACGTAAAATGGTTTCATAAAGGTGCTGAGGGCAGTGAACCGCTGAAGAAAGAGTGAGAAAAAGAACGGATAAAACTTTAGAACAATCTGGGAAGAATGACATACATACACAGAGAACAAAGTTTAGGTGGTGGAGACTCACATCACAGAACCCCTTT
This sequence comes from Procyon lotor, assembly GCA_028646535.1. NCBI lineage: Eukaryota > Metazoa > Chordata > Mammalia > Carnivora > Procyonidae > Procyon > Procyon lotor. The sequence goes on along the minus strand of CM053608.1, from coordinate 1,814,269 downwards.
ACCTGAAAGAATGATAAATAACAGCAGAGCAGAGAGAGTGATGGGGTCAAATAACAATAACGCGAAGCCCATGAAATGTAAGGACAGAGACTATGTGACTTTGAAAACAATAAAAGCTCTGTATTGTTCCCCTGTTCAAATCCAACTCCAAGCCCAGGAGAATGATGTCTAATGCCGGACTGCATAGGATTGAGTGAATTCCATTGAAGTTTTGCTATGAGTAATTTATGTGTGGCTGCCACCAACTGGATGCATGGTTTCTCAGCCATGATTTTTATATCGCGTTTTGGAACAGTATTATTTAGAATCACTCCTTGACCTTTCATCATCTTCAGGCTTATGTATTCACTATGCTCTATGTAATTTTGATAAATTGCTTTGTAATTGTTCTGTCATTTCAGGTTATGTCTTTCTGAAAATATTTTAAGTTCTTTGAAGTTAGGGAGTTTGTCCTCTATTTTTTTTTTAAATTTATAACCTACATTACCCTTTTCCGGACTTATTTCCTTCTTCCCCTTCTCCACAACACACACAAACACATGCACACGGTGCCTTGTGTATAGAAAATGATCTCTCGGGACTTGGTTACTGACTAAAGACTTTGGAAAAATTAATTGATAGCTTATCTTTGCATCAAATGGACTTAACATTTTATTTTTAAAGGTTATGGATAAATGGGGCTTTTGAATGATCAGCTGAAAAGTTTCAACATTTTAAAATTGATAGAATACTTACCCTACTTTTGGAAGGAGCCCCATGCTGGAAGTTGGCACACACAGGTTTAATTTTGACTATGTCTTAGCTGTATGACACCAGCAATTTATATAATTTCTCCCGAAGTGAGTTTTCTCACCTATAATATGTGATGTTCAGCTAGATGATCTCTGAAATTCTTCCAGTTTTTAGTCAGTGATACAAATAACTTGTTTTTTTTCTTAAATATTTTACTTATTTATTTGACAGAGAGAGAGAGAGAGATCACAGGTAGGCAGAGAGGCAGGCAGAGGGAGAGGGAGAAGCAGGCTCCCCACTGAGCAGAGAGCCCGATGTGGGGCTCGATCCCAGGACCCTGAGATCATGACGTGAGCCGAAGGCAAAGGCTTTAACCCACTGAGCCACTCAGGTGCCCCCAAATAGCTTGTTTTTGAAAGAAAGTAAGGGAGAATAGAAAAATGGTAGACTGGAAGAAGATAGTTGAATGCTAACCGTGGAATAGAGGTGAAACTTAAAACCGGAAAATGGGGCATTCTCTACCTTTAGTCAATTCTCAAGGGCTTAATGAATTTATTTTCTGTCCTCCTCACTTATATTCCTTGGTTCTTATTCCAGGGAACTAATAACTGAATCCCCCAAATCAACCACTCTTCTTAAAAGGAGCTATATCTTCTCCTTGTCCTGTTCAACTCACAGCTGGTTCACTTTCCTCCTCCTTCCTCCTCCTTCTCTGTGCAATGGCCCACTCCTCCCCAAATAACCCTCTGCGCCCAAACAAATCCCACTCCCACGCTGAGCAAACTACATCCTGACTTCTTCCTTCAGTGTTTCCTTCAACTACTGGCATCAGCTGCGCGGTGGGGGCCTTGTCACATTGACAGCCCTGCTCGTGTTCCTTACATTCACCTCCTCAAGCTCAGAAGGAGAGGGTGATGTTTTCCTTCAACCCAATCTCTACTTCCAGAGGATTACTTCTCCACCTTGTATTAAATACACAAATAAAATAAATCAAACAAAACCACCACCCAAACACACACACACACACACACACACACACACACACACACACACACACAGCTCAGCTCAGCTCAGCTTTTCCAAGGCATAGGACATATACTTTTTACCCTTGCTCATCATAGATCAGAAGTCTACACCTTCACTAAAGGTTTGGAGGCCACCCCCACCTCACAAACTTCTCCCCACCCGAGTCTGTCTTTTACTGTGACTTTCAAGACTATAGTGTCTTGGTTTTCCTCCTTCTCCTGCTTATTCTTCCAAGTCTCCCTGCCACCAATTACTTTCTCTGTCTTCCTGTAAACACTGCTGAGCCCATGCTGGTGTCCCAGGCTATTCTTTACACACTCGGCCCTTGTCAGTCTCTCCTGTATTGATATCTTCAATGAGTTTTCTGAGCTTCTTTCTCCGACCTCTCTGTTTCTTGCTCAAACTGATCGTCCAAACCTATTTGGCTACTGGTTTGCTGAATTTCCCATTTGCATGATGCACAGATCATGGCGTAGAGAACTCACTACATGAAAGACTCAACAGTCATGCTTCACTTCCTGCGGGGACAACCTCTAGCTCAAACTCAGCCTCAGACTTCACTCTCTCCAATGTATTCTCCACCTTGAAAACAGAGAGTTGGCTCTATACACATCTGGTTAGATGGCTGTCTGCTTCAAAAGTGATTCCTATAACTCTGAGGATTCTTGCTGAATTTGAGATCTCACATTGTGCATTTCAGCTACTTCTTTCTTGTATATAAAGGCCTATATTTGTGTGTGTGTGTGTGTGTGTGTGTGTGTGTCTAACACTTGCACTCTTCTTTTCATTTCGTCTAGTTCTACTCATGTTCTTAGCAGAGATATCATTTCCTTTAGGAGTTTACTCCAGAACCAGCAAACAGAGTCATTAATCCCAGAGCACCTGTACTTACCTCTAAGGTAGTGCTTTTCACATTATAAATTTTCTTTCTTTGTCTATATCTGCTATCACACTGCAGGTTCCTTGAGGTCAAAAAGTGTGTCTTGTTCACTGCTTTATGTGCAGTCCCCAGCACTGGACAGAATGGATGCTTGTTGAATATTTATTGAATGAATTAATACTTTCCTGCCATCATGTTGTGATTACTCAATTTCCTGTAGGCCTTTATTTTTAAGTATATTTCATTAAATATCTTCTTCGAAAAAGAGATGACACCGGGGAGTGGTTGAAATTTATCATTATGTGGAAAAATAGCTTACGGCTCTGCAAAGTGGTCATTAAGGGCAGCAGGCTGAGTACACTGGGAAATACAGCAGCTCTCTAAATATTGTAAATAAGGTCAAAGTCATATAATCATTTCCTGAGAAGTTGGTGATGTGATTGCAAGAGTGCTGAGCAAAAAAACCCAAATAAATAGCCTAAATACATGAATTTATATGAACATGTTTTTGGGTGTCTATTAGCATTCAGTCTGTGTTGAGGAAGGGTGGTGGTAAGGTGAGGAGAACCTTCTTTCAGACAGGCAGGTCTGAGTTCCAGTCCTATGGTGGTTTCTGCCTATGTAACTAGAAACGATACTGGACTTAGTCTTAGTCTTAGTTTGCACATCAGTAAACTGGGGTGCTATCAACTGAATGTTTGTGCCCTCCCCAAATTCATATGTTGAAACCCAACCCCCAGGGTGGGCCTTTGGTGGGTGATTAGGTTATGAGTTTGGAAGGCTTATGCCTAGATCGGTGCCCTTATGGAGAGACCCTAGGGACCCCCTTGTCCTTCCACTGAGTGAGGATGCACAGCGAACACAGCTATCTGTGAACCAGAGTGGGTTCTCAGCAAACTCCAGACCTGCCAGCAACTTGGTCTTGGACTTCCAGCCCCCGGAACTGTGAGAAACAATTGTCCACTGCTCATAAGCCCTCAGTCTATGATATTTTTGTTACAACAGCCTAAATGAACTGACACATGAAGATGATGAAAACTAGACCCTTTAAAGCTCAGTAGCAAAGATGAAGCAATGTGTGTTTGATGCCCACACCGTTAAAGATACTCAGTCCACAGTGGTTATCGCTGTTCTTGCCATTACTGCTTTACCATTAAGTGCTTTTTCTCTTCCCCTTCCTCCTCCTCTTCCTTTTTCTACTTCTCCTCCTCCTCCTCCTTCTCCTGAATGAGGAAATAAAACAAAACAAAACTCACAGATACAGAGAGCATATTGGTGGTTGCCAGATGGGCTGGGGACAAGATGTGGGTGAAATGGGTGAAGGGGATCAAGTGGCATAAATTTCTAGTTATAAAATAATAAGCCTTGAGAATGTATGTCCAGCATGGTGACTAGGATAACAATATTATATTGCATATTTGACTGTTGTTAAGACAGTAGATCTTGAAAGTTCTCAGAAATTTCAACTGTGTGTGATATAACTAGACTTACTGTGGTGATCACTTTGGAGTGGATATAAACATTGAATCATCTTGCACATCTGAAATGACTATAATGTTATATGTCAGTCATTGTTTAATTAAAAAAATAGATTTTTTTTCAGATCTCCTCTTAAAGTGAGAAAAATATTTTAAAACACTGCATTGTAGTTGTATTATTTCCTTTTTCTTATTTCTTGTCATTTTAAAAATAGAGTTTAAAAAGTTGGTGAGAATTTGGTTTTTTAAATGATATTGTTAATGGAATATTCCCTGGGAAGTAGGTTAGTTCATATTTATGAGCTTAACAAGTGCTGGGTTCAGTAAGAGAGCAAGTGTTACAGGTTAGACAAAGTTCCTGGAAAGGTAAGGCATGGTTCTTGCTCAAAAAAAGGAAGTTAGCTGTTGTTTTTTGAGAAAGAATGTGAAAGCTAGTCATTATCCTTAATTGAAGGCTAGTCAATATCCTTAATTGCTGTATATCCTTAATTCTCATACTTTTGTCTCATTTGGAAAACTTTTGTGTTATTAAAGTTCTAAGAAAGTGTGGGTGGCAATCAAGGCTTTAAATCACAATCTCACAGTACCTGAAATAAATTGTTATCCTATTTTATTTTATTTTCATTTTTTAAAAGATTTATTTACTTAAGAGAGAGAGAGCACGGGTGGGAAGGACAGAGGGAAAGGGAGAGAAAAACTTAAGCCTACTGTGTGCTGAGCATGGAGCCCGACACAGGGCTCAATCAATCTCATGACCCTGAGATCATGACCCAAGCCAAAACTTAGAGATGGACGCTTAACCAACTGCACCACCCAGGCGCCCCTGTTATGATCCTATTTTAAAAAGTATACAAATGGGTAATCCAGAAGAATAATAACAGGATTCCAAAACAAAAAACAATAACAATAAATGTTTCTTGATCAAATACATTTTGTAGATGTTGGGTCAAATGATGTCCACTGGGTATCTCTTATAAAAGACTACTCAGAGACATTCATATAAGAGAGGGGATTTTGTATGCAATTTCCCAATGTTTCTATAGCTTGAGCTGTCTTGACAGAGCATATGTTTTGTGATACACCACTGTTTGGTGGAACATTGACTGGAAAACAGTAGCATAACACAGAGTCTGGTATTGGGTCAGTGTTTTGGGCTGCTAAAACAGACTACCATAGACTGGGTAGTTATAAACAACTGAAATTTATTTCTCAAAATTCTAGAGGCTGGAGGTCCAACATCAGGGTGCTGGTATGGTTGGGTTCATGTGAGAAGTCTCTTTCAGGTTGCAGAAGGCTGCCTACTTCTTGTATCTTTGCTTGGCAGACAGCAGAGCCTGGGAGTAAACTCTTTGGTGATTCTTGTAAGGCCACTAATCCCATCATGAGGGCCCCACCATCATGACCTCATCTAACCCTCATTACCTCCCAAAGGCTCCACCTGCTGCTGCCATCACAGGGGACAGGTAGGGTTTCAATATATGAACTTTGGGAAAACACAGAAATTCAGTCTATGGCAGTTAATGCCTCCAAATCTGCACCCATAAAGGTGGTTGCATAAATCCTATCAATAATGATCAAAAATAGAAGGCATATTCTGGAGCCTCCGAGTTTGGATATTTGTATGTCAATCTATCCAGTGCTCAAAGAAAATAACATGAGAAAGAAATTGATTATATCACAATGAATTAAAATCTGTTTCCTCCTTACGATCTCCTTTACCTCTTCAGTGGTACAAATTGTGTATACCCCTCACCTGACTAAGTTAGCTTTTACTTAAAATTTACAATGCTACCATCTAGAATCTTCCATACAGCTTGGAAGCCATGGCCAGCCTGGCCTCTCCCAAATTCTGTGGTCCCATCCCACATCACCCTCTGTCTTATGCTCTCTGTTGAGCTGCAGTGCCCTTCACAAGACTCTGAAAACCCCACCCTAAACCCTCACCACAAGCTCCCCTTGTGCTCAGCCCTTTCCTCCTCCCACCCCTAGCCAGTGTCACTTAGGCAGTTTCTTCTCACCCTACAGATTATACCTCAGAAGTAATTTCTTTGAAGAGGTCTTTGCTGATCTCCTCCATTAGGTCACATACTTTTATGGCGCCCATTGGTGGCACCTTTTTGATTTTTAGCACTTATAAGTAGTGATTATGCATCTATTTTTGTGATTCGTTTGGTAATTCTCTGCTTTGCTGCTAGATGATAGACTACATAAGAGCATACGCCTTTTCTGTTTTTATCCCTTATTGTATGTCTTGGGCTTAACATGGTGCTTGTCACTTAGGAGTATTTAACACATAGTATTTAACACATTGTTTACTGAATTAACTAAACAATTGGTTTTTTGAAAGTCTGTCTAATAGGTTGCCTTAAACTCTTTCTGAACGGAACTTATTCAGAACCATACCGAGGCTTCATAAACATGGCCAGAAGTCATAACAGGGCAGCAGCAATGCCAAAGTACGTAATTGAAGACAATCTGTCCCCGGGGAGGTATGTTTCAAGGTAAGGATGAGCTAGTGCCCGCACAGGCTTGTGGTTTTAAATGAAAAGACTTATTAGACAATTGAATCAGCGAGACAGTCCTATGACTCCACGATCTAAAATCCCAGCCCATTTGTGTGAGTACTATGTGTACTATCGATAATGTATATAATACATGTTGTATATTTATGGACAGAACTCTGGGCACATGCAGGTGCATGAGAATATGAGCATCTACAAGCCCACAGTAGGATTCTTACTTGTTCTGGCCAGTCTTCTGTGTGCTTGGTTCTGTGTAAGTCAACCTGGAGTGATCTTTCTGCTTGAAGGACGGTCCCGGAGCGGAGCACTCTACTACATTTCAGGGCTGTCTCGCTGACTCGATTGTCTAATAAGTCTTTTCATTTAAAACCACAAGCCTGTATGGGCACTAGCTCATCCTTTCCTTGGAACACACCTCCCTGGGGACAGATTGTCTTCAATTACGTACTTTGGCATTGCTGCTGCCCTTTTATGACTTTTATCTCTCTCTCTTCCTGCCACTTTATGACTCTGTCTTTCCCCGATATAAAGCAAGTCGTTTCTTACATTTTATGAGTCTCAAGCATGGGTTGAGACTCATAATTAATTTGAGCACAAGCCTAGTTCAATACTAAAGCAATGATACCCTTGAAGAAGAGAAGAGCACTTTCCTTTTAGATGGACTTAGAGAATGAGGGGGTGATTGAGGATGACTTGTCAAACTGTCTGGCCACATGTAAGCACTGACTTCACATCCTCCAGGAGCAGCTTTGTGGGGAGAGCCCATGAGCTGGCTCCTTCCTGTCTTCCCTTTTCCTCCAGACATTCCTCACCCCGTGGCTCCTGTGGACTGGGAAATAATAATCGTTTATGCCTATTCTCAGCCTTTCATTAGAGAGGCTTTATGCCTCTCAGCCTTTCATTTTTTCCCCCAAGTGCCTACCAAGTGAGAACAAGTATTTATTTCTTATTTTCTTTTTGACTCAGAGGAAAAATAAAAATCTACTTTTCTTTCCTTCTCCTTTTCCTCTTTTTCTCCTTTCCTTTCCAGTCTGTAGAAAAACTATACTTCAGTTTCATCGAATGTCATCATTTCTTTCAAGGGTCTTGGTCCTCAGGCCTCTGCATGAAGTCTTAGCTGAGCAAAGGTACATCCTGAACTGGAGGATGAGTCTCAAATGATTCACTGTTTTAATGTGAAATATCTTATATAATATAAATCTTATATAAATGAATTATATGAATATGTGCTGGGCACATTGGATACATGCTCAATAACATTTGTTAACTCTCTGGATGGATTTTTGAAGGCAAGACATAGGTTTCAAAGCTACGACTATTTCAGTACTAAATAAAAAAAAAATCTATTGAGTTTAGTTACTTCAACTAAAGTAATTTTCTGGGTCTAGCTCGATTACTCAAATTCCATAACTCTATTAGTTAGTTTTCACTAAATAATGAACCATTGCCCAACTTAGTGGTTAGAAACAATAAACCTATTATATCCCATGGTGCTGTGGGTTGGCTATGGGGGTCTTCTGTCTGCATGGGCATGACCAGGACTGGATGGTCTAGAAGGCCTCACTCATGTCTGGTCATTGACAGGCTGGCTGGTCTAGGGTGTGTGGGATGTGTAGGATCCTTAGCCAGTGGCCTCATTTCTGCTCCATGAAGGCTCTTATTTACCTTGTGAGGTGAGTCCACGGTCCTTCATATGATTGCAGAACTTCCCCCAACCCCCGCAGCACGAGACAGCAAGACCCAACGTGCAAGCACTTTTCAAATCGCTGCCTTCGTCATATTTACTATTGTTCCACCTAAAACAAGTAACATGGGCAAGCCTGGGCTCTGCATAGGAGTGGATTATGCAAGTGCATGGACACAGAGAGGTAATTATGGCAGACATTTTGCAAACAACCCACTACAGTGACATATGGTGAACTACTAAAATTAAAAAAAAAGTGATTCCTAGTGATGTAACATATCTATTTTATGGTTGAATGATTTACTTTGTAGCAATGTTTTTTTTTTATAATTTATTTTCTGGAGATTTTTCTTTAATTCAATGACAGAATTATAATACAAGTTCTGTATATTAAAACATCTTTGTGGAATGATGCTAATGCCATGGTATTGAAACTGTAACAGGGAGCAGAAATGACTTAGAGTCCTTGCATAAACCTGGAATCCAAGTCTCTTGCTGTCAATAAACAATTTCATCTTCAAAGTAGTTCTTGGCATTAAAAGATGTGCCATGGTGTTGGACATACTGACAGCAATGGCAGCATTCCTGCCCTCAATAGGAGAGGCAGACAAATGCTCGGAATACCACGATGCGCTGGTAACTACTGGATCAAAGGGCTCCAGAAGGTTCTTACCTACGTTGTCATAGTTCCTTTCTAGAGATTGATATGGATACTCTGAGCATCTACTCTAGATGGTGGAGAAGGGGAAAGGTTAGGAAAGACTTCAGGATAAATCTCAAAAGAGAGGAGGTAGGTAAAATAATGGTAGAAGCTCTCCAGTGGGAGGGAAGAGGAGGTTGCAAGGGAAGAGGAGTGAGGTCAGCGAGGTGGGCATGACTGCAGGGCACTGAGCTGGTGTGGAGTGTAGGGTCCCAGGGCAGCAGAGGCAGAAAGATGTGGGACACCCAGTTCTGAGTCGTCCACTCTTTTATCCCACAAATAACTATTGAACGCTTAACGCTCGAGGAGAGTGATGCTAAGTAACCCGGATGCAGTAGTAAACAGAGCACCTGAGGGTCTTGAAGATCCAGGAAGCTTAGGTGGGGAAGATGGAATGAGAGCCACAGCCCATCAACAGCCATGATTCCACACTGTGACTTGTGCCAGAAAGGAGGTTTTCATTTATGCTTGAAGGCACCTTAGGGAGCAATGGAAGCATGTTAGAAAGAGGAAAGACTGCTCATATTTTAGTTTGACAAGAATGAGAGGTATCATGGAGGCCAAGAGAAAGGAGAGTTTCAAGGAAAAGTAGGTGTTATTCACATTCAAGATAAGAAGATAGTATCTGTGTATTTATAGCTACACAGTTGTGTGGTCCACGACTATCTGCTTAGTCATAAATATATTTTACAGATATTTTAACCATTAATATCCACTATCTTCTAGAGCAGATTAAGTAGGAGAAAATGACAGAAACCAGGTTTTGATATTGTGAGTAAAAGCAATGGATCTATTTCAATGGGAGCTCAGAAAATGCCCAATTAAGCCCATCAGAAGAATTGAGACTTCATAGAGCATGAAAAATCGAACTGAAATCAGAGACTAGAAGACATGAAGGAGTTTGGCATTTGACAACGTAACGGGAAATACAGAATGTGCAAATCTGATGTTCTATCAGTCAGGATACTTTCAGTTTCAGGTGACAGAATCCAAAAGTTCAAATTAACTTATAAAAGAAAAGATGCTGGCTCAGTATCAGAATTGGCCACATCTCTAGCTTCAGATATGTCCTGGTGAATCTGCATCTCCATGTCTTGGCTCCACTTCCATCTAAAATACCCTCATCCAGCACGTTCTCTTAGCGCTATGAGACCATTCTTAGCAGCTCTTGGCTTACATAGTTTCAACGCTGTGGGATCTAAGTCAGAGATGCTTTTCCTCAGAGCATCCCTATCAACCTTTAGAAAGGGACTATGACATGTCGTTCTCAGACCATGGACACTACAATAATTACTGATCATTAGATTAGTCTAATGCCGACTCTGACTAAAGTCGCCTCATGTCGACTCTGTATAAAGGTAAGACGGGACAGAATAGGCAGGGATGGACCAAGCTGGGTGTGGACAGTAGTCTGCCACAGTAGGGAGGGATAGTTTATCACCAAAGTTGTTTAGAATTACGTGGACATGGTGATAACTAAAAGATTCTACAAATTTTTTCAATTAATTTTATTTTATTTTTTCAGTGTTCCAAGATTCATTGTTCATGTACCACACCCAGTGCTCCATGCAATACTTAAACTTTTAAATTCTCTATGGATAATGCTCTTATCGTCTTTCATTGTCTCTCTCAATTGGTTTGTAACCAAGTGCAAGCAGATGTCTTTTTCAAAAAAAATTTTGGTAGTAATTTCGCCATTTTGTTCTTTCAAGGAAGAAGGTTATGTCATCTTGATTTTATAGCACTTAAACAAATGACAGTTATTATAGAAGTTAACCTTCTAAGAAAGGGTGTAAAATTAAGTCCTCAACAACCCTGTAGGGTTTGAATGACTTTAGAGAAACAGAATCATTCAGCAGGAAGAAATCCACAAAACGAAATTGAGAATCACCTGCTTTGAAAGACTATTCTGTTCTCATATGTAGCTGAATGTATCTTGTTATCACTCATTATCATGGCAATTGATGGTCTCTGCCAATCTTTGGAAATTTTAGAAGATCTGTGATCAGGCTTTGGGAATAAATTTCTTTGACCATATTTCCTAAGACTTCAGGCCATATGTTGTTGGCCTTCAGTAGCTTTGTGGGAGCACAAAGCATTCGTCTGCTGTGCAAGTCTAGGTTCTTTACAGTGGTACATCTTGTAGAGAGGGAGAAATCAGGCTTTGCCATGACAGGGGAGCAGTGAATGAGTCCTAAGCCCTGGGGCAAGTTCCAATCCTGACACTAACCAGGGATGATCCTGAGAAAGTCCCTTCACTACCTTATGATATGGGTTGCTCATCTGCAAAATAAAAAGTTTGGGTTTGATCATTGTCAATGTTTATTAACTGTAGCACAAATAGTGTATGAAATCTAAAAACTTTATGTTCAGGCTGCAAAAATATTTGGATACTTCTTTTATCCATGCATTTTTTTTTACTTTTTTTTCTAGAGAATCTTGAGAACTTATTAGACATAAAGTTAATCATTAGGATCCCTGGATTCAAAATGAAGTCCAATATTAGCCCAAACAGTCAATGGAAAAATTCTAGGGAATGAAAATGTACTGCATCAGTCATGGTTAGAACAATGGCTTCACTACAAACATGTTGCTAGAGCTGAGCTAAGTGAGGTGTGAGGATTGTATGTGTGTGCCATGTGCTCATGAGATGCCCTGTCCTGGAGCCCGTGTATTCTGAGTATTTGTGCCTACCCATGTGTGTAAGTGTGTGCCCTTATGTGTGGTGTGTGTGCAACTGTGTGTGGTATGTGTGTATTATGTGTATTGTGTGTGTTGTGGTGTGTATGTATAGTGGTGTGTCTGATATCTGCACATGTATGTGGTATAGATGTGTGTGTATGGTATATGTGTTGTATATGTTCTTTATATGTGGTATATGTATGGTGTGTGTGCACTTGTATGTGGTGCACTTGTGGTGTGTGCTCATGTATATCATGTGGGTGCGTTGTGTATAGTGTTTTGTGTGTTGCATATGTGTTGTGTGTGTGTAATATAGTGTGTAGGGGTGTGTGTAGTGTGTGTGGTATGTGTGAGTGTGTGTGTAGCATGTGTGGTATGTGTGGTGTGGTGTGGGTCATGTGTGTGTGAGTGTGTGTGGTATAATGTGTGTGGGCGTGTGTGATGTAGTATGAATGTGTGGTGTGTGTGTCATGTGTGTGAATGCATGGTGTGTGTAGTGTGTGTGGTATGTGTGGTATTGTATAATGTGTGGTGTGTGTGTGGGGTGTGTGATGTAGTGTGAATGCGTGGTGTGTGTAGTGTGTGTGAGTATGTGTGGTATAATGTGTGGGTGTGTAGGGTGTATGATGTAGTGTGAATATGTGGTGTGTTTGCTGTGTGTGGGTGTGTGTGGTGTAATGTGTGGTATGTGGAGGTGAGTGTGATGTGTGAATATGTGGTGTGTGATGTAGAGTGAATGCGTGGTGTGTGATGTAGAGTGAATGCGTGGTGTGTGTAGTATGTGTGAGTGTGTGTGGTATAATGTGTGGGTGTGTGGGGTGTGTGAGGTAGTGTGAATGCAAGGTGTGTGTCGTGTGGGTGTGTGTGTGGTATAATGTGTGGTGTGTGTGGTGTGTGATGTAGCGTGAATGTGTGGTGTGTGTCGTGTGTGGGTGTGTGTGTGGTATAATGTGTGGTGTGTGGGGTGTG
>CM053608.1:1777925-1801096 GCA_028646535.1 Procyon lotor | reverse complement strand
GTGGCTGCAAGATATTACCAAACAAAGAATATCAACAAAGAGAGAGAAATTTATCTTAGTCACCTCAAGCTTCTATAACAAAATACCCATAGAGTAGATGGTGTAAACAACAAAAGTTTATTTCTTAAGGTTTGGAGCCTGGGAAGTCCAATATCAGAGTGCTGGCAATCAGGTATCTGGTGGGGATGCTTTTCCTGGTACATAGATGGCCATCTTCTCATTGTACTATCACATGGGGGTGGGGGAGAGCCCTTTCTCTTGTTTATAAGGGCATCAATTCCATTATGAGGTTCCAATTATAACTATTGGGGGTACACAAACATTCACTCCAAGGGGAAAAATATATATATATATCTCAAATAGAAATTTGGGACTAAAAAAATAAATAACAAAACTAAAAGATTTACTAGGTGGCCCCAATACAGATTTGAGCCGTTAGAAGAAAGAATCAGTGAACTTGAAGACCTATCAATAGTTATTATAGAGTCTGGGGAACATAAAGAAAAAAGAGTGAAGAAAAGTTAATAGAGCCTCCCAGACCTGTTGGGCCCCATCAAGGATACCAACATGTGCAGAAAAGAATACCACAAGGATAAGAGGAAGGTGAAGGGTCAAAAAGGGTCAGAAAGAATATTTGAGGAAATAATGTCAAGAAACTCCTTGAAAATGATTAACAAAATGAATCTATATATTCAAGAACCCCAACAAACTCCGAGTAGAATAAACTAGACCTAGACACATCATAGTCAAATTGACAAAAGTCAGAAATAAAGAATCTTAAAAGCAGTAAGAAAAAAATGACTTATTACAAGCAAAGGCTTCAGTAAGGTAAACAACCTGCCACTTCCAGGACACAGAAGGCAGAAGACAGGGGGGTGATGCACTCAAAGTGCTGAAAGGGAAAAGAATATCAACTGAGAATTCCATTTTTAGCAAAAACTATTCTTCAAAGCAAAGGAAAAATTAAGCCACGTCAGATAAACACAAATGAAAAGAGTTTGTTACTCGCAAGCCTGCCCTACAAGAAATGCTGAAGTACAAGATTGTATAAATGAATTTTTTTGTTTTAAACTATTTGTCTATTTCTTCTCCAATAAGATTGACAACTTTGAACTACAGTGATCAAAAAAAAAAAAAAAAGAGAGAGAGAGAGAGAGAGAGAGAAGACTCAAGTTACTAAAATCAGGAATAAAAGATAGAACATCTTTACTGATCTTACAGAAGTAAAAAGGATTATAAAAGAATACCAGGATCAAAGCAGGCCAACAAACCAGATAGCTTAGATGAAATGCAAAGATTCCTAAAAACAAATAAAATAAAATAAACTACTGAAACTGGTTCAAGAAGAAATAATCTGAAGAGAACAATCACAAGCAAAGAGATTGAGTTAGTAAATAAAAATCTGCAACAAAACAAAGCCTAGGTCAGGATGTGCTTCATTAGTGAATTCCACCAGACATTTAAAGATTCCATACCAAACTTTCACAAAATTCACCAAATCCAGAAAAAAAAGGGAACACTTTTTATCTCATTCTGTGGCTGGTATTACGTTGATGTCAAATCCAGACAGCTATCACAAGGAAAAAAAAACAGACTAATATCCCTTATGAATATAGACACAACATTTCTGAACAATATACCACTGAGCCAAATTGAGCAACATACAATGGCTAAGTTGGATATATCACTGGATAGGAAGGATGGTTTCACGTCTGAAAATTAATCGGGGTAATGCACCATATTCATAGATAATAGAAGATTCAGATGAACATCTCAGTGGAGACAGTAAAATCATTTGAAAAAAATCTAACATGCTTTTATTGTAAAAACACTCAACAAACTATGAATAGAGGGAACTTCCTTAATCCAATCTGAGATTAGATTCCTTAAACTTCCTTAATCCAATCCAATCCAATCCAATCCATCTGGGAAAATCTCACAGTCAATATCATACTTAATAGGGAAACACTAAATGCTAAGATCAAGAACAAGACAAATAAGACTTTTCTAGCCACTTCTATTCAAAATTGCATTAAAAGTTCTAGCCTGTGTGCAATTAGGCGAGAGAAAGAAGTAAGAGGCATTAAGATGGGGAAGGAAGATGTAAAGCTGTCTGTATGGCTAATTACATGATCTTATATGTAAAGAAACCTAAGAATTCCACAATAAAACTATTAGAAATAATAAGTTGGGCGATGTGCAAAGCAATTAAAAATGGGCAGGTGATTTGAATTGATATTTCTCCAAAGAAATGGCTAATATTTCTCCAAATGGCTAAAATACAAATTGAAAGGTGTACAACATCACGTCATTAGGGAAACCCTTAGAATCATAATGTGATATCACTTTGTACACACTAGGATGTTATAAGAAAGACAGACAATGCCGCCTGTCACCTAGGTTGGGGAGAAACTGAAATCCTCCTACATTGCTGGTGGGAATGTAAAAGGAAGCAGAACTTCGGAAAACTGATAGTTTTCAAGAGGTTAAACATAGAGTTATGAGATGGCCCAGAAATTCCACTCATAGGTATAGTGAAAGAAGCCAGCCACAAAAGACCACATATTGTATGATTTCACTTAGATAAAATGTCCAGAAGACACATAGAGAAAGTAGACCAGTGGTTTTAGGGCCTGAGGGTAGAGGAAGGATTGGAGAATGAGGACAGGGTTTTTTTTTTTGAGTTGGGATAATGAACATGTTCCAGAGGTGATAGTTGCACAATGATGCGAATGTATTAAAAAACCCACTAAACTGTACAGTTTGAATGGGTGAATTTTATGATATGTGAAATGTATCTCAATAAAGGTGTTTAAAAATTTAGAGTCTCTGGATCATGTTGTCTTCCTTCTTTATCTCTTTTTGATATATGGGTACAGGTAATCATTTAACTTCTGGTGAGGATTGTTTCTAAGTGTTGTTCTCAGGTTGGAACCAGAAAGGAACCTCTTCTCCTGTGCCGCTCTTGAAGATGTGAGTGCAGGAGATCCCAGAGGGTCCTCTTCCAGCCTTCAGGGAAAGGTAACTCGTGAAATGAAAATATGAACTTGCTGAACCGACTGAGAGGAGAAATAGAAAGAAGCCCAGAGCCATAGAAATCTGTGGGTTTTATTCTTCACTAGTGATACTCTTTCTTATATATTTCAACCAAAACATTTGTATTATTGCTTAGGCTAGTTCTTTTTTTTTTTTTTTTTTTTTTTGTCCTAAGAAATGAGGCTTTTGATCTGTACACAAATGGAGACTGTTGGGTTTCTTTCACATATGATTCAGAAAATGTAGATATATTTTGCTTTTCTGCCCAAGGTTTGGGGATCATTGAAACAGGCAATAGAGAGAAATAGAATATTATTTATCAGGAGAATCCTATGCCTTGGTTTATCTCAGAAAGCCAATTTGGGTCACAGTGCAGCATAGGAAATAGGTAAGAATTAGAAGTCAGAGAAAAGAATTGAAAAGCTCAATGTAAATTAGAGAAATAACAAACCAGGAAAGTGGTAAAAGATAGGCCAATGAAGGAAGCACTAGGAAGGAGGATTGAACGTGTTCCAACATAGATGAGAAAAGAAGGAAGAAATAAGAAGAATTCATAATTTCAGAAAATACTAAGAGTTGTGTCCAGGAAGGGTGATAAGGGAAGAAATCTTTTGTGTGTTCTTCCTGAGGATCAGTTCTTGAGAACGCTGGTGCAAACCACGTTTTCCCTTGTTGCTGCACAGTCTAATCATGGACTCGAGGCATTGGAAACAATCAGAATCCATCCATTCTTTCCCTATTCTTGCTTTCCGATCGGTCCACTGGGATAGCTTTACCTCACTGGAGGTTCTGAGAGACTAGGGATGTTATAACATGTAAATATGGTGACGTAACATTGGAAGTGATGCCTACCTTGTTGGAAGGTACCAAGTGCATCTGGAGGAACACTGTGCATCATGATGTGCGTTCCTTTCCTTTAGAATGAGAGGCACTTCTTACCTTCCTGCAGGTCTTAGAATAAAGATGTTTGTTTTTAGAATCATGTTTTAGATAATAAAAGAAGAAACAATAGCATGTTTCAATAAACAAATGAAGCCATTTCTTGAGGAGCTCAGTGTTAGAATAATGACAAAATTTGACTGAAAAATAACGAAGCTTCTGTGTATAACAGTACCCAACATGTTTCGATTTTTGTTTTGTTGTTTTTCTGTCATCGTATCTATGTCTTCGGAAATTGTATCCTCATGCTTTATTACAATGAGAAGAAATATTTCCGGGATGCATACAGCTGTGTTCTTGAACTTGTGACATTTAAAGGGCAATAGAATGCTAATGTGACTAATAAAACAAAAAAATGGTTTTATAACAGGCCATGTGATTATCCTGTTTCTTGTTCACTTATCTTTTAAACTGACTAAATTTGACAACTTAGTTTGTAAAAATTGAAATAAAGAAGCACTGCACATTCAAATTGAAATAACAGTAAAACAAAGACCTTTCAATAAACAGGTTGTCATATTCTTCTCTCTTTTTTGTAAAGAAAAATCTATCAGGAGAGAGGTGAGGAGCGTGTATCTATGAACGTGGTGGTCTATAATGATTTTTGGATTACTCTGGGAGGCAAGAGGTTTCAATACAAAAATAATCCTTCTTTGGTAATTGATTTTTGTACTTTCCTTTGAGCACACAAAATTGGTTTCAGGGCTGGTGTATTACAATGTGCCAGTGAGCAAGGCTATTGATAACCATAGTACATTAACTCTAAGTTGTCAGTGGCCATTTTTGCCCTCAGTGCTTACATTTGGAATATTAAAACCAGGTCTTGGTAGCTACAAAAAGTGTGTTTAGAGCTCAGAATCAGAGCATTTGGTCTGTCAAAGGTAAGTGTACTTGAGTTGGAACACTGAGTAAGGATATTTGAAATAAGGATAGTCTAGAAGTTCTAGGACATATAGCTACCTTTGCTGAAGACTATTTTAGAGAGAAAAGACCATGAGATCCTCTATCATTTATGAGCTCAATAGGTATTTTATGACTGTGTTATGGTCACCAAACACTTGAATAGGGAGTTAGGAATGAAGCCGTGAAAAAGTGCTTGCCTCTAACCTCAAGAATGGCTTTTTAAAAAGGAGCAACAAGGATCAGCAGACCCCATTGACCTTGACCTCGTATCCTGCTAGTTCTTTTAGCCAAAAAGGAGACTTCTTTTTAAAAAAGATTTTATTTATTTATTTGACAGAGAGAGAGCACAAGTAGGCAGAGAGGCAGGCAGAGAGAGGGGGAAGCAGGCTCCCCGCTGAGCAGAGAGCCAGATGTGAGGCTTGATCCCAGGACCCTGAGATCATGACCCAAGTCCAAGGCAGAGGCTTCAACCCACTGAGACACCCAGATGCCCCCAAAGAGGAGACTTGAGCACAGTCCTCAGGACATGGGAGCCAGCCCAGTATGAGAGGATTTAAATGAGCCAGTGAACCCTCTCATTTGACAGACGGGTGGGGACAGTGGGAGCCTTTCACAAGATGCCTCTCCCAGTACATACACACCACTACTGTTTGGTCCTCTCCAGGTGCCCTCTGCTCTTTCTTCACCCTGTGTGAGCCTCGGGAGGTGGCCCTGTGTGGATGGAATCAATGGTATCCTTCCAGCGCTCAGGCTGAATCACCAGAGGAGCATGGAGCTCGTTTCCCTGACTCCCTCCCTGCCAGGTCATGAGGTTCAGCTGCATCATGGCCTATCCAGACAGCTGCCTCTTAGAGTTACACTGGCCCTTTCCCAGGTTTTGGTAACCACGTCGTGCCTCCAGATTCAGGGAGGCAAAGTCTTCCTGCTGTTGGAAGCCACAGGATGACTCATCATCCTTAACCTCACATAGTTTTATTAATTGTCCTCTTCTGGGACTCGTGTCAGTTATCCCATCTGAGTGGACCCTCTATCTCCTGGGTGACCAGATGCAGCAGCTACACCAACAAACCATGCATGGTGAGATGCGACATACCCAAAATGGTACCCTCCTAGGAGGCATTCTTTGTGGGCTCCAGTGACTTAAGTGGGCTTGGGGTGGAGTTTGGGTGTGGACTGTAGTTGGTGTCACTTCTGTATTCTTTAAGAAAAGGAGATAGATAGTTGATAACTCACTAAATTTAAAACGAGGATGAAAATCATGTTAATAGGGTCCTAGCTGCTTGACAGAGTGCCCTTGATGTTGGATCTTTATGAAGCTTGTTGAAGACCCTAAATAAATAAACACAGAGTTAAAAAAAACTCACAATGCGAGTATTAAAAACCCTCACAAAACTCTACAATTCAGTGTTCAATTTGAAATGAACATTTCAGTGTTCAATTTGTAATTTGGAAGCATGTTTACAGATCTGAGGGGTAGGCCCAGGCTAATTTTTCCATTACCACTGCAATTGGAAGTAAGTCTTCCCACAAAAAGGAGATTATAAATTCTTCTCCCATCGCTATGAAGTATGGAAGGCTGATATTGACAGAGAGAACTTGCTGGTCTGGCAGAAAATACTATCATGGGGGTAAAGGACGAGAGCCACACACTCCCATTTCTGTTAACTGGTAAAGCCAGCAGCCAGCACTCTGCAGATCTTGATGGGGAGAGCAGAGTCTTAGTTGAACTACCTGTAAGGACTGTTTTTTGAGCAGCTGAATAAAGTAAAGTTAACCACCTGGGCCAATAAGTGGTAATGAGAACATTTAATTTCAGAAGAGACAGTCTAGGAGAAGCGTGGACACAGCAAATGTGCAGGGAAGGAACGAAGGGCATCTGCATCTCTGTTCTTTTGAAAGAGCTGGCTCAGGACTCACAGAGAGAGTTGTAAGCAAGCCCCGTGCACTGGGTAGTTCCACACCAGCCGAGGTCTGCAGTTCACATTGCTAGTGTCATTTCTGACTCTTTTCAAAAGTCATTTTCTCATCTTCAGAAAGGGTCAAGAACTTGTGCAGACAGTGCTATGAGCACGCTTGCACCTGCCCCTTTCCCTTAAAACCCACAGCTGTATCCAATTGTAGACAGGGGATGCTGCAGGAAGATGGCTTCCCATCTGCAGAGTGGGTCTAGGATTGCAACCTCACCACAAAGGAGGTCTCTCCCTGACCCTTGCCCCATGTCCCAACTGTGGCCCAGGAGCAGATAAGAACTCCAAATGGGGTCATACATTCTCTTTTCTGGGAATTTGGAATTGTGGCCCAGGGACAGTTGCTCTGTCTCTGAGTATGACTGGAATGGAAGTGAGCATGGGAGTAGGACGTGGGAAGTATTCCACCATGGAAGCCTAACTACCCGAGACACATCTGCCCCTCCTTCCCCATGACCATGGCCTCTCGTCAGCCAACGAGAGACGGTGCCATCTTGATGGTGGGAGACTGAGGTGATCGGGGATGATTTGTGAAGAAGGAGAACAGGGTTTTCACTCCACAGCTTGATATTCAATCAACTCCAGCCTGTAGGAGGAGAGAGCAGTCTGGATAAGAGAGTTTGGAGGATGAGAGAGAAACAGGAAGAACTCCACTTCCCTAGATCACTTAGGGTTCCCAGAGAAATGGAGTTGGATTCAGAGAGAAGGAGAATAAGAAGGAGAATAAGAGGAGAATAAGAGAAAAGAGAGCAGAAGCATCAGTCAGGATTAGGTTTGGCAAAAAGTAACAGGAAAATGGTGGGTTAAGTAGAGCAGCATTTTATTTTCTCTTATAAAGAAAGAGATAAGAAAGTGTCCTTCTATGACACTGTGATAAATACTTTCATGCGTCAACCTCATTGGAATGTGGTGTCCAGTTGTTTGGTCCAATGCCAGTCTACATGCTGCTGGGAAGGTATTTTTAGACATGGTCAACATTTGGCCAGTTGACTTTAAGTAGAGCAGGTCACCCTCCAACATGGGAATGGGCCTCATCCAATCAGATGGAAGCCTTAAGAGCAAAGACTGAGGTTTACCAAAGAAGGAGGAATTCTGTTTCCAGAATTCAAGGTGTTCTGCCTCAATTTCCAGCCTTCAGACTCAAGATTGCAACATCAGTGCTTACCTGAATCTCCAGACTGCTAGCTTGCACTACAGATTTGGGACTTGCCAGCCCTACAGCTACATGATCCAGTGCTTAGTTGCTAGTCCATCATGGAGAGCACCAGCCATGCCTAACCCTTTCTGCTAACCAAGAGTGGTACGTACCTTAGCCAGATGTCCTTGTGCCCAAGTGGGATTCACGGTGTGTGAGGTAAGGGACTCCTCTTACCAAAGGCTGTGGTATAATAATGGAGATGCTTTTGGAACCTCACAGAGAATCATGGAAGTGTAAAATTCGCTCATCATCACCCAGTAGAGTAACCTCCAAACACTATCCAAGCTGGAAGAATGGATGACTATTGATTTCAGATAGTGAGGAGTTATCAGGAGATACTAGAGAAGAAGCAACTATATCCTCCCTGTCCTCTTTATCCTGGTCCATGCCATGGTATCATGAGGGTCACCTCCAAGAAGGTGAGAGAAGGTGAACCATTGAAAGGATTGTGGTTCAAATGGAGATTGACTTGAAAATCTTGAAGAGACTCTTTACCCAATGACAATGAGTTTTGAACCAGAAATCATTGTTAAGTGTATCTAATATTTTCAATGTCAGGTGGAGT
The DNA here is from genome assembly GCA_028646535.1 of Procyon lotor. Lineage (NCBI taxonomy): Eukaryota > Metazoa > Chordata > Mammalia > Carnivora > Procyonidae > Procyon > Procyon lotor. The sequence goes on along the minus strand of CM053608.1, from coordinate 1,792,488 downwards.
TGGAGACTCAGATCAGTAAAGAAGAAAATTGTATGTTATTTTCTTTCTTTTTTTGTTGACATGAAATGACCTAACATCAAATTAACAATTTTCAAGTGACTAGTTCAGTGATGTTAGAATATTTACAGTGTTGCACAGCTACCACCTCAATCTAAGATTTTATTTATTTATTTGACAGAGAGAGATCACAAGTAGGTAGAGAGAGAGGGGGAAGCAGGCTCCCTGCTGAGCAAAGAGCCCTATGCGGGGCTCAATCCCAGGACCCTGAGATCATGACCTGAGCCAAACGCAGAGGCTTTAACCCACTGAGCCACCCAGGTCCCCCACCTCAATCTAGCTACAAAGCATCTTCATGGGCACCTGGGTGGCTCAGTGGATTAAGTGACTGCCTTTGGCTCAGGTCATGATCCTGGAGTCCCAGGATGAGTCCTGCATTGGGCTCCCTGCTCAGCGGGGAGTCTGCTTCTCCTTCTGACCCTCCCCCTTCTCATGCTCTTTCTTTCTCATTCTCTCTCAAATAAATAAAATAAAATAAAAAACATTTTCACCACCTCAAAAGGAAACCTTGTCCCTTTTAACCAGTTGGTCCCCATACTTCCCTTCCCCAGCTCTGCTAACCACTGGTCTACATTCTGTCTACGGATTTATTTATTCTGGATACTTTAAATAAATGTAATCATAAACTATGTGATATTTTGTGTCCAGCTTCTTTCATATCACATAGTATTTTTAAAGTTCATCCATACTGTAGCGTGTATCAACACTTCATTTCTTTTTGTGGCTAATATTCTATTGTACATTTATACTACAATGTGTGTGTTCGTTCATCCATTGATGGGTTGTTTCCATCTCTTGGCTGTTGTGATAGTGCTGCTATCGATGCGCACATCCATCTAGTTGTCTAGGAGTCTGTTTTCAATTTTGAGGGGTACTTACCTGTGAGTGGACTTGCTGAGTGTTGGTAAGTCTGTGTTTAACATTTTTAGGAACCACCTAACTGTTTTCTGCATCGCTGAACCATTTTACATCCCCAGAAGCAATACATGAGGGTTTGACTTTATGTTTTCATTTTAAAAAATTACAGTCATCTTAGTGGGTGCAATGTGGTACCTCATTGTGGTTTTGATTACATTTCCTGAGTGATTAAAAATGTTGAGTATCTTCTCATGTGTATTTTGGCCATTTGTATCTTCTGCTTGATGAGATGTCTTTTTGCTCAGGCTTAAATTGAGTAGTCTTTTTGTTCTTTATTTATTTTTAATTTTTTTGACATTTCCATGTTTTTATTTGAGTATAATTGACACGCAGTGTTACATTAATTTCAGGTGTACAACTTAGTGATTGGCCAAGTTTACACATTATGCGATGCTCACCACGAGTCTAGCTACTATCTGTCCCAGTACTTTGCTGTTACGGTATCATTGACCTTATGCCTTCTGCTCTGCTTTTTATTACTGTGACTTACTCATTCCCTAACTAGAGACCTGTGTCTCCCAATCCCCTTCACCATTTTGCCCAACCCCCCACACTCCTCCCTTCTTGTGACAGTTTGTTCTCTTTTGTAGGTTGTCTGTTATTTATTTATTAATTTGATAATGTCCTTTGATGCACAAAAATTTTTAACTTTGATAAAGCCATTCATCTATGGATGGACACTTCAGTTACTTCTGTGGCTTGGCTGTTGCAAGAATGCTGCAAGAAACATAGAGATTATATCATATACTTTTGAGTTATTATTCTCATTTTCCCTGAGTAAATACCCAGTAGTGGAATTTTTGGATGATATAATATTTCTGTTTTTAATTTTTTGAGGAACCACCCTACTGTTTCCCACAGAGGCCATACCAATTTGCATTCCCACCAATAGGGCATGAGGTTCCCTTTTCTTCACATCCTTGCCAACACTTGTTATTTCTTGTCTTCTTGATTTTAGCCATTTTTTTTAAAGACTTTATTTATTTGAGAGAGAGAGAGAGAGAATGAGAGAGAGATAGCAAGAAAGGGAGGCAGGGAGAGAGAGAAGCAGGCTCGTCACTGAGCAGGGAGCCCGATTCAGGACTTGATCCCAGGACCCTGGGATCATAACTTGAGCCGAAGGCAGATGCTTAACTGACTGAGCCATCCAGGTGCCCCTCATTGTTCTTTAGCGGTAAAAGTTATTCATGTATTTTGGACATTAAACCTTTACCAAATATATGACTTGCAAATATTCTCTCCATTTTGTAGGCTGTTATTTATTTATTTATTTATTTATTTATTTGACAATGTCCTTTGATGCACAAAAGTTTTTAACTTTGATAAAGTCCATTTATTTATATTTTCATTAGTTTCTCATGCTTTTGATGTTATATCAAAGAATTCATTGTGAAATGCAAGGTAATACTGATTTGCTGCTATGTTTGCTTCTAAGAGTTTTATGGTTTTAGTTATTTAGGTGATCTATTTTGAGTTAGTTGTTGTATATTGTGTGAGACAGGAGTCCAAACTCATTCTTTTGAATGTGGAAATCTAGTTGTTCCAGCACCACTTATTACAAAGACTGTACTTTTCCCACTGAATAGTCTTGGCATCTTTGTGGAAAATCGATAGGCAGGAAAATTGTGTATTTTTAATGCATTCAAATTGTGACTAAATTTTATTTTTCATTTTCACTAAAGTAGGTGCTCTGAGTAAATAATATCTTAATTGTGGATCATAAAGAGGAAGCTCATTGGTTGTGAGATGAGATTGAAGCAAAAATACAGAAGAAAGAGCTGTCAGAGACGGACCGTACCTGCCCCTGGCCACTTTCTGCTTCTACTCCCTCTGCTGTGCGACACTCTCCCTGTGCTGGCTTTCCTTGTCTTTGCCATACCTCTGTCCTCAGCAGAAGGTCCACTTAACCTGCAACTCCCAGAATTTCCTTTAGTAGATAATTCGTGAGTATAATCCTTAAGATAATTGATAACTTTTATTGTACCCAAGAAAAATGGAAAGGTAGGAAGATAACTATGCTTGAATTATTGCCTACTATTCCCACCTTGGGAGGATATTTATATACAATCACATAAGTGTGACCAGGAAGGATGGTCAAAACACATAGTATAGCATCAGGTGTGTAAGGCTAGAAGGACTCTTACAAATTCTAAAGGCTGCCTCTGAGCAAAAGAAGCCCTATTCCAGCTCTCAGACTTTTACTGCTAGTGGACACACCTTGATCAGGGCCAGCACCCGTCATAGACATTGACTATACCATGACCAGAAACCCCTGATGCCCAAGCAACCTCTCCACTTGCTGATTTTGTCCAAAATTTTAATATCCCAGCTCCATTCTTTTGCTTACATAGTTTTTTTTAAATTGAAGAATGCTTGTTAAACAATGGGTCAGATTCCATGTCTTCTATCAGAAAACATATTTTTTACTTTATTTATATTAAATAGGCTTTAAAATGATTTCTTCCACAAGAATTTCTCCTTTTCTTTGACCTTTCCTAAATGACCCCACTTCCTCAAGTTTTTACATAAATTTTAATTTTGATATGAAGTTATAGTTTGAAATCATTCAAAATCTATAGAGAAGTAATAAGAATAGATAAATAAAACCTGTATACCTTTTATCCAGATTACTAATTGTTTATACTTTACTCAACTGCTTTAGTATATTCTGTCTCTCTAGACATATGTTTAATGTACATATTTACATAGTAAGCTAAATCACACTTATATATTAGATACATTTATATATTTATAAATTAAATTATAATTATATGTTAAATATATATTATTTTCTTAAACCATCAGAGAGTAAGTGACAGACAAAACCCCTCTGACCTTAAATACTTCAGAATGTCTTTCCTTAGAAAAAAGACAGTCTTTTCAATAATCATAGTACAATTATTAAAATCAGGATATTTACCATTCATGCAATACTACTATAGAATTCATAGACTGGATTGAAATTTCGTCAAGTGTCCCAATAATGTTTTCCAGTTTCATTGCCTAAGGGATTTTTTCCATTGGAACCAAGCATCTTTAAAAGGTCTCACCTTTAAAGTTTGCCTTATCCAGCTGTTTCACCCTCTAGCTTTACCAACTGTGCTTCCCTTTTTGTGCTGGTGCTCATGGCACTCGGGTGCTGCCTGTGTGCCCAGGAGCGCCCAGCCCCCACAGCTCTCCCAACTTCCAGAGTTGTGGATCCAGTTTCAGCACGTGGGAGTCACTTCAACTCTGGGTAAAAGGATGGACTAATGACTGGACGTGTGGATTTGTGTACTGTGGGCTCATCAGCTCCTCCACAGACCCATCCCACTGAGAAACCCAGACATTCGCTCTCCCTGGTCTCATCCCCCAGTGGGCAGTCCCTCCCCACTGGCCATGACCGCTGTGAAGTGTTTTCACTTCTGTTCCTCAGATCTGAGCCCCGAGCTTAACTCAGGGGCTCCGTGGCATCTTCTTTGCTATGGGCATAGGCTCTTGTGGGCTTCTGTGTGTCAGATCTCATCTCCTCCCCAACAACCGCCAGAATGCCGTCATCGCTGAGAAGTCCGGCTTCTATTACTCCTCCCCTCAGCACTTGTCTCAGGGGACATTAACCTTCCCTCTCCTACTGCCCCGCCCTTGACCACATCGGTGTACTTGGCCGACTGCATCTCCATCCACTTTGCCTTGGACACTTTTCCCGCGAGCAAACCTGCTCTGTGCTCTTGCTCCTCTGGGCCCTTGGATCTGTGATGATTGGCCTGGAACAGCCTCTTCACAACCTTACACAGACTACTCTGCATGTATGTTATTCCTCATTCTATTAATTTTGAAGACACAACTGCAGTTTGAGTCCTTCGATACCTCCTGCCAGTTGAATGTTTTTCCAGAAACCAAAATGCTTTTAAACTTGGGTTGCAGCAAAACTGGTCCTAATGTGGCTAAGATAAACTAGACGGAGGGAGAGCAAAGCTAAAGGGAATTCCGTGCCTCGCAGGCTTATCTGAGGGGACTGTGGAGGTCCACGCCAAAGGGAAGGCATGGAAGTCAAAGGATCTGACAAGCGATGAGTGAAAATTCAACCAAAAAGCTAGTGTGGTGCTCTGAAAGGAGGTAGCGGGAGGTCCCGCCTCCTGCGGGGAATCTAAGTGAGGAGACAGGTGCAAGTTTAGGTGGGCGGGCTTTGCGAATTAGCAAGGTAGGTCCTACGCACCGGAGCTCAGTCTCAGCACGGGGGCCAGAGCCAGGATGCCAGGGGGATGTTGGAAGAGCTCCTCCGAAAGGTTTGAGCTGGGCAGTCTAGTTCCTGCAACTCCTGAGCAAGGGATGGGGTAGAGACTGCGCTGGGCTGGTCCTTCTATGTGAGTCCAGTGTCTAGAATGAAACAGAACTGGGGGTGGGCAGTACCTGCGAGCTCGGGTTTCCACTGACTGGTGTAGAGCTCCTGGAAAGCACGTGCTCCTGGATTAATGACATTACTGGCTAGTTCCCTTCCCGGGCTTAGGAGCTCACCCGTGCTCCATCAGCTAGTGCAATAATTGTGACTCAGTTTTAGTAAATATTTTGCAAAGCAGATTAAATCGTATCCTGTTGATTTGAAATTGAAGGCTTTAAAAAAATAATCCCTGAAGAAGCTTTTAATTAACACGTGAAAGACAATTAACAAGTGAAAATTGATTGCTTCGGCCAAATCTTACTGACATTTGTTGTGAAAATGGAGACCTCTCAAAGTAGGACTTTCCACTGAACTTCAGTTCTTTTAGTATCTTAATCATTTCTTTTAAAATACTGAAAGAGGAAGAAATGTGCTCTGGAAAATTAGAAAGTAATGAGGACTTTGTCAGCATAGCTGCTGTTGAAATTCAGGTAAGATCACACTTGGATAATTCAAACAAAATAAAATTAGTGGTTCCAGATGGCACGAAACGCAGGACTGCAGCCGAATTAACTAAGAAACATCCAACTACCAAAGATTATTTTTAGAGCATGAAAATAGAGACCTGGGAAGGTATCAGGAGATCAGAAACTAGGAAGTAGGATATATCCCTTTAAAAGAGAATGGATTACCATGGTAATTACTGTAAATGTATATTTCTTGTTCATTTTATAAGCAATAGTAAGAAAAAATAGCTCAGGAATCTGGATTCTACTGACACTATTAAAAATAAGATTTATCAGTTTTAAAACGTTGGTGGCAAATCTTCTAGAGGATTTTCTCCCCTTTCTTACTGAGTTGTATTATTTTGCCCACATTGGATCCCCCCCTACCTTCTGCTTCACCATTTCTGTTCATTTGACTCTGTTCCGAAGACTTCTTTCCGTCTTTTTTTTTTTCCTTTTTAACTTCAGTCTTGCTCCTTTGGTGACATCATTCACTAGCCTGCCACAGAATGACTGTCAGTCTTAAGTGAGGTGAGGGATGAGTACGGGTCAGCAGAGTCTGGGACGTGATTCCTAGGGAAGTGTGAATTTCCCCCCATGCTCCTCCGCTTCCCAGCCTTACATTTCCTTCTCTTAAGTACTCAGTTTGTTCTACTCACCACCCTCCAAATTTGAATGCCAGTGTCCTAATCTGTGAATTCAATTAATCAGAAGTGTATTGAATATCCACGGTTGTGCAGACACAGGCTGGGAACTGCAATTATCAAAAAGGTATCTACATAGCTCACTTGTGTCTTTGAAGAGCTCAGTCTCTGCCTTCAACACACAGCCTGCTCTGATCCCAGACTTGGAAAGCCATTTTTTTCTCCTCTTGTCTGACTCTTGTCTTTTCCCATTATTCTGCCTCCATGAAACCTCCCCAGCTCTTGCTCACAGGGCTTGGGTTCATGCTGGACCTCTAGAGTGATTTCTCTGGAACTTTGATTTGTTTTTTGTTTTTGTTGTTCCTTTAAGCAGAGTTAGAGGATCAGGGATATTTGGGAGTTGTTGAAGTTCATTGGGTTTCTTTACCATAAGACTTCACAGAGCTTTTAGTGTCTGAATCTGCCAGTCTTCGAGTGAGGGGTTGTGGTTTACATTTATATTTGAGAACATACTTGATTTCATGGGAGGACACATGGGACTTGTGTTCTGCAGCCCACACCCTGGGCAGCTCTGTTCTGAGTTCGTATCGTATCATTCATTCATTGTGCTTTAAAACATTGTGCCTGTTATGTCTTCATATCTCATTTCTTCTTAAATTGGCATTCTCCCTAGTCTTGAGGACCGTGGCTTAGGCTTCTTTGTTCCTCACAAAACATGGCACACTTTGCTTTATCCACCACATACAAGGTGCACTTTCAAATAAAAACCAAACTCCTACTTATCCACAACCTAGCTGCAAGGTCCTGGGCAGCCCTTTGCAAAGCTTCTTCAACATTACCATCATCCCTGTATGACACTTGAGAATTGACCTCATGCTTTTAAATAAAGTGTTTTCTTTGAGATTTGCAACAAACTGGTGAAGTTTGATAAGTGTCACTTGATCTACTCACAAAATGAATAAACTGGGTTCCGGTGAAGTGTGTTAACTTCAGTGGTGATACGAACACCTCCCCTTTTCACAAAGGATGCTTGCCATGGCAGCAAAGAAGCCCTGTGTGAGTGTTCACTTTAAGGGATTCAGGAAGTTACCCAAACACACAGCGCATGATTAAGCACAGTATTGACGTGTGCTGGAGTGTGGGTTATTTGCTAGAGGGGACAGTTTTGTGAAAAGGCTTCACACAGCTCTGATAACTAACAGGTTCATTAGACCAGGTGGTTATGGGTAGTTCTTAGGTTTCACAGAGGAACAGACCTGTGCCAACAATAAATTCTGTGACTTGAAGCAAATTACTTAACTTTACTAATGCCTTCGTGCATCACGTAGAATCCATCACTGTGCATGCAAATCAAGAAATAAGTGTCCTTGTTGCTATGAAAACATAGTCACATCTTACTGGAATCACCACTTTCATGTTTGCCTTTTAAAGGCACCCAGATGGGGGTGCCTGGATGGCTCAGTCCGTGAAGTGACCAGCTCCTGGTGTTGGCTCAGGTCACGATCTCAGGGTCACGATCTCAGGGTCATGATGTCGAGCCCTGAGTCAGACTCTGTGCTTAACGTGGAGTCTGCTTAGCACTTTCTGTCCCTCACCCCCTGAGCACGTGCGTGTGTACAGGCACTCTCTTTCAAATAGATAGATAGATAGATAGATAGATAGATAGATAGATAGATGATAGATAGATAGGTAGATAGATAGATAGATAAAATCTTAAAAAAATAAAGGCATCCAGAAAAGGAAGGCCCTTAGTCTAAAGAAGAAACAGTTTTTCTATTTGAGAAAGAAATTAGAAATGCTGATGACATTCTGGAGGGGAACAGACCACGTGGGTTGGGGATGGTGCCCATTACGCACGCTTGGAAGTGATAAAAATATGGTAAACACTGAATTCAGATGTGTAAGAGGAGGTGGTGAAATGAATACTGTGAATATGGTAATAAAGTAGTGGCAGAACACAAATTCATGATAAAGAAAGGATGATATTTACAAATGGATTAAGGCTGTAAAAACAAGTAACAGGCTATGAAAAATTTTGTATTTATTGTGGTAAGCGTCGGTACTTTGAATTACAGAATTTTATAAACCTTACTAGCTCACTTTTATTTACTTTATATTTCATTATAACAGTCTTAGAAATATTAGTTGTGAAATCATACATATATATAAATTTTAGGTGGGAAGTGTGAAATTGTCCATATTTCCCAGAAATTATCTTTCTTAATTAATAAAGCAGAAATAATGTAGTCATTCTAGATAAAAGAAACAGCAATGCTTTATTTAATTTATTTATTTAGGGCATTTGTAGCAGGGGTCAAGAATTTATTTATCTATTCTTTTGCAAAAGTCGAGATTTTAACTAGAAATAGGGAAGTTGGACCTATGAACCAGTTTCATTCGTCTCTCTGTCCATCTGTCTATCTCTCTATTTAAATTTTTAAAATTTCAATTCCAGTTATTGAACATAGCATAATATTAGTTTCAGTATATAATATAGTGCTTTAGCATTTCCATATATCACTGGTGGTCAACACAAATGAACTCCTTCATCCTCGTCACCTGTCTCCCCTTTCCCCACCCACCTCCCCTCTGGTGACCTGCAGTGTATTCTCTGTGGTTAAGGGTCTGTTTCTTGGCTTCTCTCTCTCTTTTTTCTCCTTTGCTTTTTTTTTTTTTTTTTTTTTTTTTTGTTTCTTGAATTCCACATTTGAGTGAAATCCTATGGTATTTGTCTTTCTCTGACTGACTTATTTTGCTTAGCATTATACTCTCTATAGGTTCTCTCAATATCTTTTAACATTTTTGCCATCTTTGTATCAGTACAAAGATTTGGATTGAAAAATTCCTCTTAGCTTCGGATAGTCCTTTCAACTTGGCGATTCATCATTTTTATTTGTATACTCATTTGCTCATTTGTGGGCATCTTGTTCATCGATAATATTGGGAAGAAAACTGAATTGTCTTTTAAAAAGATGTATGGATGATACAGGGTCATAAAGCATCGGGCAGGCTGTGTAGCAGAGACAGGCGTGCCTATTGTCCTTGGGTGTGGCTTCTGTTGGTGACAAAGCCCGGGGGTTAGCAAGTTGCAGCCTGTGAACCACATTTGGCCAGCTGCCGATTTTTGTAAATGAACTTGTTTTAGAACATAGCCACGCGTGTCTATTTGTATGCTGTCTGTATCTGCTTTTGCATCCCGATGCCAGAGTTGATTGGTCATGACAAATACCTCAGAGCCCACAAAGCCTTTACTATCTGAGCTTGTATGGGAAGTTTGTCTCCTCCGACTTAGAGGATGTGTGCTGGCAAAATACTCTTTCTCCTGTCCAGTATCCAGTTTCCCTTTTTTGGTAACAGCTCATGACTTTCCTTTAAGGAATCAACCTCCTATGCTCTCTGTCCACGTTCTTTGATGGGTCTAGTCCTGTTCCAGTCCTAGGAATAGACCCCCTGGGCATTCAAGGTCGGTATGACTGTTCAGGGATAGGTACTTTATTTGCTTCGGTCTAATTCAGGAACTTTGAAAAAAGTATTTTTTGTTAGACAAGAGGTCTTTTCTTCTTGCAGGTTTGCTAAGTTTATAGGAGATATAAGTCAATTGCCATGTAGAGAGAGGCCGCCTAAGAGAGAAGCTAATCAAAGGAAAGGCGAGTCCAACATTGAAGAGGAAGGATAGACACAGAAATAGACTATACGTGTATATGCACATATGTCTATCTCTTGACCAAATCCTGTTAACATGGTCTGTTGCCTAGAATCTAGTTGCACTAGATCACCTCCCCTTCTGCAAATCAAAACCTCACTTTAGGTAAGGATTTTATCTTTTCAAGGTAAAAATCCCAGTGAATACCTTGTATTCTCATGTTGGAGTGGGTGTCAGTGTGTAGAGAGTGGATTGAAGAGAGAATCTTCCAAAATCCTAACAATGGGAGCTATAGAAAAAGGTCAAAATGTCACTATCTGGCAGAGGAAAAAAAGATGTCAAGGCACGGACAAAGTGGGGCTATGCTTGTCTGCTGTCCTTGATGCAAGACAGTGGGTGTAGGAATTAGCTCCTACTAACCCAGACGGTTGGGTTCATCTCTGAGATTATGACGGACGCGGTGGGGCTAGCAGGTTAACCCAAAAGACTGAAGTAAGGTATTAAACCAAGGCCTTCCTCCAAAGCGTTATGCTAAATGAAAGACTTGTGTGATTCCATTTATACAATGTGTCCTGAAGGGACAAATTTTTAGACAGAAAGTAGGCTAGGGGTTGCCTGGTCCTGGAGGAGGGATGGGGATCAGTGGGCATTAGAGATCTTACTCGGGGCAAGGATAAAAATATTCCCAAACTGGGTTATAGTGATGGTTGTGTCACTCGGTAGAGTTAATAGAAGTCATTGAATTGTACATTTGAAATGGGTGAATTTTATGACATGTGATATGTAAAATATACTTTGATAAAATTGTTCAAGAAAGAGGTACAAACAATAAAAACAAGATGAACTAAAGATAAACAACTTTGCTTAAGACAGAGAATTTTATTTAAGCGTATTGTTCCTACTGGGTTGGTGCACCATGTTCATAATAGTATCACTTATAACCAAATGCAATGCATATACCTTGGGTGAATTCCAGTGAAGAGAGAAAACCAGCAGTACCAGACATTCTTGGGACAGCTGGGCACACTTGAGTATGGATTGGGTATTAGATGGCATTGTGGGGGTGTTTATATTTTTCTGAGGTGTGATAATTATACCTTATTTTTATGAGAAACTATCCTTATTCTTAAGAGAGCGTGTTAAACTATTCAGGGTAGCAGGTCATAATAATTTAAAAAGTTTGGGCACTGACAGTATTTCATTGTATCTAGTACTCCACTGACTGTAAGGAGCATCAGTAGTGTTTATACCAGGGACAGGGAAAGAAGGTTGCCAATAAAATGATACAGTGCTTTCCCATTAAAACAAAGCCAACCAACCAACCAACCAACCAAAGACAAAAATCAATTTCCTGAATAAAAATGAGGTTCTGGAGCCACAAACCAGAAGGTGTGTGAGTAACCACCGAGAAGATTCAAGCTGGTCTCCTTTTCATCGATCATGAGTGAGGTAGGGGAAAGGGAAATCTGTGAGCTGGTGGTGGTTTAGGAAGTTTTCATCCGCAAATGCATCATATTGATGTAATGTTTGTTTTATATTATGATGCGCAGTGAACAATGATTACTCAATAACCTTGCTTTAAGAGAGGTAGCAAGAGGCAGCCATACCACACACATTATCTGGTCCTGGGAAAGCTGCACTCTGCTCCCTGAGACCAATGTGCGTGAACTTGTGACCTGGAGGGAAGTGCGAGTGACATGCCGCTTACACCGTAACCACTGCAATCCAGACATGACTCCTGATTTTTGGAAAATCTCACTCTAATATGGACAACACTGAAAAAGAAAAGGGCCAGTCAAGCACAAAGGGTGCATACAGCCAAATCTTTTCAGGTCCTGCTCTTATGTTCACTTTTTTGAATCAAATAGAATAGGTTCAATACAGGGCAGTGAATGAATTAATATGCACATCAAAAGAAAGTAGAAAATAAGGGGAGGGGGCGAGAGGTACCAGGAAGCTGTAGAGAGAATAACAAGGAACAAGGAAGGGGGTGTGCAGATGATGGGGGTGGGGAAGATGTTAGTGGAAGGGGCGTGGCCTTACATCTCAGAGATGGGCATGTGAGGACCATGTCAAATACCTAAATATATGAGCCTCTACACCTGCATCTCCATTCAAGAAGGGACAGAATGAAAGTGGCTACAAGCAGTGTTATTCATATATTCCTTATCTTGGGAAACTGAACAAGGTAAAAATAAAATATATATTCAGAAAATATACTCTCAAAGTAGCTTGTTCCCCTCCTATTATCTACCAAAACTATACTTCAGTAAGTACTTCTATAATTATTTGTACACTGGCTATTAGGCTAACAGATTACAAATCATGTAAGAAAAGAACTGTCTCTTTTATGTACATATCCCTTAGCACTGCTCTGCTTCTCAGATTGGTCGTGCTTTTTCAACGATTTCTTTTTTTTTAAATTTTATTTATTTATTTGAGAAAGGGAGAGAGATTACAAGTAGACAGAGAGAGAGAGAGTGAAGCAGGCTCCCTGCCGAGCAGAGAGCCCCGTGCAGGGCTCGATCCCAGGACACTGAGACCATGACCTGAGCGAAGGCAGAGGCTTTAACCTGCTGAGCCACCCAGGCACCACTTTTTCAACAATTTCTTAATGAATGAATGAGAATGTTATTTCTAGCCGATTAAAACGTTTCATAAAAATGAAAGCTCCATAAAACATTGAGATGTGAGAACATAAGGGATCTTAGAAGACAGTAGAGAAGTTAAGATAGTGAATAATTATTTATCGAACAAGCACACAAGCTGGTCTGCAGGAAAGAAGCTAAAAGAGGAATGTACAGTGTGCAGGGAAGGCCTAGGGATCATGTCTAAGTAATTTCACTGAAGTACACTTTACTCCCCAGTGCCTGGTAAAATCTTCCTCACCCCTAAGACTCAATCCTATAAACACTGTCTGACCGTCCACCTCTAGATTGTGCACCTCTTTCCTAGAGATTTGGGATTTCACTGTGTTGATCGACCAGAAACAATGGAGATGACTTGCCATGGGGGTTTGGCAGTATGTTGGGGGATGGGGGAGGAGGCAGAAGGCAGCCTGAGGAAAGACTTGTCTGGAGAATGTAGAGAGATGGATGGGGTGACCAGTGAGGAAGGGTAAGGCAGGGTATGGTTGGTGACGATCAGGTCAGATGCAATCATGGAGAGCCAGTTTGCCATGCTACAGGGTTTTTATGAAAGTGATGGTTGGCATTTGGAGGGTTTGGGGCAGGGGAGAAATCAGCTATGTAGAAAGATGATTGTTTTGGTAATGCAGAGAATGGGTTAGGATGGAAGCAGAGATTCTTTTCATGAAGAAGATATTTTCAGCACTTTAGGACATTGGTAACAGCAACAGAAAGGACAATGTGGTTATGTCTTAAAGTAGCGTGGACAGAACTTTGTGATACATTGGGTATGAGGGTTGAAGGAGAGCTCAGACTCTGAGATAATTCTTGGCATTTTAGAGTTCATGGATTTTTGAGAATCACGTAAAATGTTGGCTCAGAAAATGTTATCAGCTCACGAACACACAAAGCTTTGTTGAGAGATTTGAGGAAGAGTTCTCACTCAAGCATGTTCTTGCTCCATTCCTCAGGTTCCTTTAAATTTAATTGCAGTTAAGAACCCTGGTTTACGGCAGCTACCCAAGGTGAGGCTGATTTGGCTTGCTGCACAATGGGATCATCCCCTAGCATAGGAAACATAAGCAAAAGTGAAGTTTTGAGAAGAAAGATGAAGCTATCAGTTAAGGAAATGTTGGAACCTAATGGATATTACTCTTAATGTAGCTAAGGGACAGAGTGTAAGCTAGGGAGGAATGCATTCCTTGGCATCATCAGTTAACAGGTGTTATTTAAACATCAAGAATAAATCGGGTAGTCTGGGAAGTGTGCCAAGAGAAGAGAAATGACAAAGGATAGGATCTTCGAGATCACAAGGAGAAAATTCCTTAAAATGCACTAAGAACCCATCAATATGCTGTCTACAAGAAACTCATCTTAGACCCAAAGACACTTCCAGATTTAAAGTGAGGGGGTGGAAAACAATTTACCATGCTAACGGACAACAAAAGAAAGCTGGGGTGGCAATCCTTATAAAAGATAAATTAGATTTTAAGCCAAAGACTATAATAAGAGATGAGGAAGGACACTATATCATACTTAAAGGGACTGTCCAACAAGAAGATCTAACAATTGTAAATATCTATGCCCCTAACATGGGAGCAGCCAATTATATAAACCAATTAATAATAAAGTCAAAGAAACATATCAACAATAATACAATAATAGTGGGAGACTTTAATATCCCCCTCACCGAAATGGACAGGTCATCTAAGCAAAAGATCAACAAGGAAATAAAGCTTCTGAATGACACACTGGACCAGATGGACATCACAGATATATTCAGAACATTCCATCCCAAAGCAACGGAATAC
>CM053608.1:1752588-1777425 GCA_028646535.1 Procyon lotor | reverse complement strand
GATGCGGGGCTTGATCCCAGGACCCTGAGATCACGACCTGAGCCAAAGGCAGAGGCTTTAACCCACTGAGCCACCCAGGTGCCCCTAAAATTAAGTTTCAATAGAGAAAAATAGCAACTGTATTAAGTGCATATGAAGCTGAGCAGGAGACTGTCTCTGTGGTGGGGGGGGCGGTAGGGGGCTTCTTGCGAGAAGAGCCATCATGTGTGCCCACTGAGGGAAGCTTGGGTCCACCTGCAGCGCCTGCTAGCCCACACAGCTCCACTGTTGCCAGGATCTGTAGTGAAAATGAGGAAGGGCAGCCTTGCCAGCCCTTTTAATCCATGAATATTTTGCTCTTAAAGTCATAGCTTCAACACATCTCGGTATGCTTTCAAAGTATTCCTTTTTCCCTAAGAAGACCACATTTGCAGTATATTTTTCCAGTTCTCATATATCTAGACATGTTTTAAATGCCTTTCGGCCTAAAAGACAACTTCTCTGGGCACACATTTCTTGGGTAACAGGCATTTAGCTCAAACTTCGTTGACTATGGCACAACTGTTTTCTGAAACTGGGTACAGAAGGAATGATGGAGGGCAGGTTAAGTTTTTGCACCTTTGAATGTCAACTATTCCTACTTCAGTACTTTCAGAATCTTTTCAAGCTCTTGTAACTAAAAAGAAAAATAGCGTAGTGGGAAAGCTGGGTACGTGTGGGGGCAGGGAAAATACAGGACCTCTCGGAACTTTCTGGGTAATTTTGCTATAAACCTAAAACTGCTCTAAGAAATAAAGTCTATCTTTTTAAAAGAAAGAAAAATACCTATGTGGATTGAGGAATGAGTTTCTTCTCACTTCCCACTCCAAAATACAGTCATCGTTTTGTAGATGAATCTTTCACACTGACTTAAGTATATTATTGTGGTTTTTTTTAATCTCACTATAGTCCTTTCTTCCCTCACACATCTCTGTATTTCTTCTACCCTGCTGAGTTCTTATCCTCTCTCTTCTCTTCTTCTCTGTTTCTTAGAGTTTATTCTATCTCACAACCTATTAAGGATTTCAAGCAGTTTTCTACATTTTTCTTCTTATTCCTGCAGTAAAGCAATTGAAAGTTATGTTAAATTCTCTCTATGACTCAAGATGTTACTCACTTTCCCTTTTGGTGTTCCATGGAACACTTGGTTTATTTGCTGTTAAAATAAGTCAGGCCCCAAGCAGACACTTTTTTTTTTTTTTTTTTAACCAATAGGCAGGATATGTATGTGCCTTGCTTTGGATCCATTCCCCACCCACTTGGATGACAATCAAAATTCTTCTTGGATATTCAGGTGCAGGACAAGTCAACGGGCCTAACTTCTACCCCACTGTCCTAGAGTTCAGTAGACATTCATCCAGTTGGGTTCTGTTGGGTCTTCTACGGTGGGTCCTCCTAATATTCCCAACCAATGAAGCGCAAGACCGACCACAAATCCCAGCATGCGCCGCTGCAGAGTCCTTCTGACTCCCTCCCTCCCTGGGCCCCTGACTTGAAAAGTCTTTGTGTTGCCCCGGGTCTCCTCTTCCACCCCACCTACCTGCTGCCTTGTTTTGTGTTGTTTTTTTTTTTTTTCTACCAGTGTAAAGAAATACAAATGTCTGATAAAAGTATGGGGAAATTCCATCTTATTAGAAATTATAGAACTACAACTTAAAACAAGGATACATTATAGTGTATTTATCTCTAATCTTAGTAGAGATTTTCAAGGAGTTATTTTGTGAATATGCATTATTGGTAAGAATGCAAATCAGCACAGGTTTTTTAAAAAGATTGTACCCTGTGAAGATTTTTTTTTTAATTTTATTTATTTGACAGAGAGAAACACAGTGAGAGAGGGAACACAAGCAGAGGGAATGGTAGGGGGAGAAGCAGGCTTCCTGCGGAGCAAGGAGCCTGATGTGGGGCTCGATCCCAGGACCCTGGGATCATGACCTGAGCTGAAGTCAGACACCCAATGACTGAGCCACCCAGGTGCCCCAGATTGTACCCTTTGAATCAGTAATTCTACTTCCAGGAATTTGTTGCAAAGAAACTATAATAATAAGTATCATTTACAGCATTATTTGTAACAAAAAACCGAAGCCCTAGTAATGGGAGAATGATTAAAATGCAAATTTATACTGAGAGTTTAGGTGGCTCTTTTAGGTTATTTTTTAAAATATATTTACTAAGAAGAGCACCTATGTGGCTCAGTCAGTTAAGCCTCTGCCTTCGGCTCAGGTCATGATCCAGAGTCCTGGTATCGAGTCCTGCCTCGGGCTCCCTGCTCCTCGGAGAGCCTGCTTCTCCCTCTGCTTCTACCTCCTCCCCTCTCTCTCTCTTTCATGAATAAATAAATAAAACCTTTTAAATATATATATATTTATTTACTAACATCTAAAAATGCTCATTATATCATGTTAAGTCAAAAACGTTTCATAACTCTGTCACACACAATACATCACATAGAGGGTTACCCCAATTTTGTTCTCTATATCCATATTTATATAAGCAAATCTTTTCACCATATAAACAGGAGTTTATATATGTGTACTTGCATAGAAAAAAATTGCTAGAGACAAATATAGAAATGTACCCGTAATTATTTTTAGGTAACAATTTATAAAGTTTCCCTCAATTTTTCCTATTTCTAATAGATTCTACAATGAGATTAAGTTCCTTTTAAAATTAGAATAGAGAACAAGTAACATCATAAAAGTATTTGTATCACTGAGAAAAAAAATGATTAGTTAATGCCCTGTTATGAAATTAGTATTTTTGCCTTTTATTTAATTGTTCCTCATACCTCAAAACATTATTGAGAGCGTGGCTCAGAATTAGACATAACCATATTACCACAGTAACATAATGGCTGCCCAGATAACGATAAGAAAAGAGGTTCAACAATCGGTTGACTCCAATAGTGAGTCATATTTAGAAACTGCTCAAAGCAAACTGTACTCAAGATGATGTGAACAAACTCCCAGAAGACATTCTGAAACCATTCACCGTGCTGAAAGCAGTACTTTATGAAGCGGTACCCTACGCAGGTTAGAAATGACGAGTGCTTCCCAACATTTACTAAAATAAGAGATGACAGATGATTGATAGAGAGAGAGAGAGAGATAAACAAAACAAACGAGAAAGGGAACAAAATACAGTCCCAGGTGGAGATCTTCCTTACTTATTTGGTTTGTCCTCTTATCACTATTATGCTCTATCTTTGGGAAGAGAACCAAGTTTCAGAATTTCTAAAAATGCGTTCTCTGCTGGTTTATGGGCACATGTCAAGACAGACACTCCAGGAAAAAAAAAAAAAACAGCACATAGGTGATGACTAGAAATTCAGCCTCAAACCTCCATAAACACTCCTAGTGTGCCATCGGCAAGAAGTTTTGGTTTTTCCTCCAGTGAAGCTCAGACAAAACGAGAGCCACGTAGCCTACCCCAGGCTTAGTCTCTCCTAGGTCCCCTGGGTTGCAACCAGCTGGCTTTGTAACTCAGTAGAAAGCGGGGCAGAAGAAGTACTTTCTTCCACGTTGGAAGTCTCTTGGCCCACACCTCAGCATCATCTCTGAGGAAGAGGAATACCATAAAAGATGATTCTAATGAAGAATTTGAGAGGCAAGACAGGAGTTTGGGGGGGTGGGGAGAGAAATGAAACAGGAAGGGATGGGGAGGGAGACAAACCATAAGAGACTTCTAGACTCAAGAAACAAACTAAGGGTGGCTGGGAGGCGGGGGGTGGTAAGGATAGGGTGGCTGGGTTGTGGACACTGGGGAGGGTATGTGCTGTTAAGTGCTGTGAAATGTGTAAGCCCGAAGATTCACAGACATGTACCCTGGGGCAAATAATACATTATATGTTAATAAAAATTTAAAAAATTAAAAAAATAAAATAAAATAAACCCCCCCCAAAGAAAAGAAAAGATGATTCTAAGTGGCAAAGAAATCATAAAAGAACATGGAAAAAATCTCTTCTAACTACTCAGCCTTTCCATCCAAATGCTCTACTTACTTTACTTACGAAAGTATAAAAGTCTTCCTTGCTGGAGGACCACTTTCCTCATACTCATCGGCTTGACTCAAGCCTGTGGGTGAGGGGATTAGGAAACTTCACGCCCCGTAGAGGTTATTCTGTGGCCACAATCATCCACTGCTCGGACCCTTTCTCTAAAAACGAATAAAGCAGCTATTACTGTGTATTTTATTATGTTCTAGGCACTGTGCTTATGCTGTCCATGTATTATTCTACCTAACCCTATCAAACCTTTACAAAATCGGTAGTGTGATTGCTACATTTTTTTTAAGATTTTATTTATTTGACAGAGAGAAACACAGCGAGAGAGGGTACACAAGCAGAGGGAATGGTAGCGGGAGAAGCAGGCTTCCTGCTGAGCAGGGAGCCTGATGCGGGGCTCGATCCCAGGACTCTGGGATCATGACCTGAGCCGAAGGCAGACGCCCAGCGACTGAGCCACCCAGGTGCCCCTGATTGCTACATTTTAAAGATGGGAGCTAGAAACTCCAAGAGGGTCTCCCAGCTGAAGAAGCAGATCTGGGATTCTCAACCAAATGTGCCTGAAGCCAAAACCTCCATTCTTCCCATCTGTACCAGGCTGCCTGGAAAACTGAGCAACTTAGCTAAATCAGCTTGTTTTTTACAGCGGAGAGGTAGTTTTAATGGGCTCCTGCTTTACTTCCTCCCACAGGTTCAGTGTAGATTTTAAGATCAGAGATATTCTAGGTAATTAGATGTCATCTGCTTTCTACTTTTCTCTGTTAAGCCAACGGAGCTTGGGCATTTGTTTTTTATAGCAACCAGCCTACAGTAACCAATACAGGAGTTGTTATCTTGAATGAGGTGCTGCGCTAATTAAACCCTAAAACACGTGACATTGTTTTAGCAGGCAGGCCGTAGGCAGCCAGGAACACTAGAGAATCTTCGTGCCACGGCAAGATATTTGGTGAAACTGTGTCCTGAGCGAACGTGGTCAGGGGAGCACAGTGGGTCAGGAGGGAGTCAGTCAGTCACCTCACGGTGTTTGGGGTGTTTGATCGGCCCTCAGTAAGGTAGGAAATACGCTTGGGAAACACACTGATGGTTTTCGAGAAGGAATTAAAGGAAACAGAGCATTCGAAGCCAAGGAAGTTGGGTTAGAAAAGCCAAGTGCTTCTGGCCAAAAACGGAAGAGAGTAAGACCAGTTAGAGCTTTGGGCACCAAAGGCTAATAAGACTCCTCGGCTGACCAGTGACCTGGACGCAGGCTCAATACCAGACTCCACCCCTAAGCCTCTGGTCCACCAGGAAGCCTGGCCAGAGGAAGCAAAAATAAAAGACATATCCCGCAATGAACTGGGGTGTGGTCACTCCCCCACACAGCTGACCAAAAACAAACAGGTCAGAAGCCCAGTTTCAGGGGGAAGGGCGCTGCCTAAGGAACCATGATCCTGGTCTCAAAAATCCATGATTATCGGGTAGGTCTTGAAAAAGGCTTCAGGAGCCAAACTTCGCATAGGCTGGAAGCAAAATGCACGTTATTCAGTCCACACTCCCTAGTTCAGCTGTAGCCAGGGAAAGGAAAGAACGCACCCAAACGGGAAGCCATTTGGTATTCACATATAGCAAGTTACCCCCAAAACTGAGCAGCTCAAAAAAATAAACTTAGTATCTCACACAATTTCCGTGGGGCAGGAATCCGGGGTCAGCTCAGCCGGGGGTGGGGCAGGGGCAGGGGCGGCAACCATCTGGTCTGCTCTGCGGGGCCCTGTCCTTAGATCCAGCAGGTCTGCAGGGGGCCACTGAGACTGCGGCTCCTCACCGCACGAACCTCTCCGCCCCGCTGTGTATGTGTCCTTAGACACATCGGACAGCTGCCCCCCGGAGAGCACCACGCACGAGACAAGATGGGAGCCACGTGTGGCCAGTCCAGCAGTGTCCCATTGGTCAGGCAGGCCAGCCCTGTCCATCATGGGAGAAGACAGCACAGCACGAGTCTGGTGGCTTAGAGCGAGAAGTCCAAAATCAAGGTGTCAGCAGAGTTGTACCCTCCTGGAAGGGAGGGGCTCTTCCTCACCTCTCCCCTAGATTCTGGTGGCCGCTGGCCATTCTTGGCCATCACTGGTTTGTAGACGCATCGTCTGATCTCTGTTCCCATCTTCACAAGGCCTTCCGTGCGATGTCTGTGTCTACAAAGCTCCCTCTCCTGACATGGACACCAGCCATTGGATTTAGAGACCATCCCCATCCAGTACGATCTCATCTTGACTCAATTACATCTGCAAGACCCTTTTTCCAAACGATGTCACATTCTGTGCTTCTGACAGACACCACTGGGGGTGGGTGGGGGTCACTATTGGACCCGGCGCAAACATGAACACCAGGCAGGGGCTGAGAGCTCGCTTCCGCAGCCGTGGAGAGTGGGACCGTGTTGGTGCTGCTGGTGACAGTGTATTAGCTTTCACTCCCCTTCGTACTCACTCTTTTCCCGTTCCACCCCACAAACCCTCCCTCAGCAACGTGTTCTACCCTCCTTCGAGTGCTCCCATACTGGTGACGTGCAGACCCCTGCCTGTAGCTCTGACCCCGCTGATGTGCCGCAAAGCCACGTTCTGATTTGCCTGATTAACATCTTGATGTGAGATTTTTCAAACCCTGAAAAACAACCATCTCTAAGTAGAACTTACCACATAATCCCCACAGACATATAAAACAGGACTCTTATTCAGATGTGTCACTAAAGCCTTTCAAACGCCGCTCTAAACAATGATGAAGTCCACTGTCACATCCATTCCTGTGGGACTGCTGCCCACATCTGAAGCTGAGCCCGGAGCCCCTCTCCGACCAGCTTGCCTTTTCCAAATCCGTCACGATCGTCATCTTTTCATACATACATACATACAAAGAGTGGCACCTCTGTTATAAAATATTCAGTACTTTTCTTTCGTTTTAAACCCAAACTTTTTTTTTAAGATTTTATTTATTTATTTGACAGAGAGAGAGATCACAAGAAGGCAGAGAATCAGGCAGGGGGTGGGGGAAGCAGGCTCCCTGCTGAGCAGAGAGCCCGATGCGGGGCTCAATCCCAGGACCCCGAGATCACGACCTGAGCCGAAGGCAGAGGCTTTAAGCCACTGAGCCACCCAGGCGCCCCTCAAACTTTTACTTTTTTAAAAATTTGTATTTATTTATTTGAGAGAGTGAGAGAGAGCAAGCATGAGATGAGTGGTAGGGGCAGAGGGAGAAGGGGAAGCAGACTCCCCACTGAGCAGAAAACCTGATGCAGGACTCGATTCTAGGGCCCTGGGATCATGACCTGAGCTGAAGGCAGACACTTAACCCACTGAGCCAGCCAGGCACCCTGAAAATACTGAGTAGTTTTCTATTTCAGGCTTTAACCCTGGCCTTTAGAAGCCCCACAAGTTGAGGAAGTTCTATTCCCTTTAACATAATCAGTCTTTTTTCTTCATGTACATTGTTTCTCTGCATGAAGTATCCTTCTTAATTTCAAACCTCTTTCAAATGATCTCTCCAATTCCTGTTTCTTTAAGAAGCTATTCCATAGATAGATAGATAGATAGATAGATAGATAGATAGATAGATAGATAAAGTAGATAAGGTAGATAGATAGAGATAGAGATAGAGATAGAGATGATAGAGATAGAGATAGAGATAGAGATAGAGATAGAGATAGAGATAGAGATAGAGATAGAGATAGAGATAGAGATAGATTGAGACTGTAGAGAAGAGGGACAGATTCTTGGTCATCTTGTTAATCTGAGGGCCTGACCAGGGGCCCCTCCCCTGTTGTAGGAGTTTCGTAAGTGCTGGACGACTACATGTTCAGTAAATTATTACTGAATTATTTTAGATCCTCAAGTTATAGGCATTGAAAACAAGTACTCGATTAGACAGAGTTTTTGCCACCAAAATCTAATTCAGCCGTATTTACTTATCTCTTTCATGCTAAAGAATTTGAATGATCATCACCTAAGTTTAAAATGTCAACACCTAACTCTATGATGTGAGAGAGAAAAATAGAGAGAGAGAGGGAGGAGGGGAGGAAGAGAGGTACAGCTGACTTACTGTCCTGTGATCAGAGGATGACATTGATTGACAAAAAGACCAAAAATTGACATTTTTTACAAAAATGCTTCGCCTCAAAAGCAGCTCAGAAAAATTGAGCATAGGCTGGGTCTTCACCAGACCAATCACCTTTCTTCCCCAAACAGTAGTTGGGAGGCGCAGTTTCGGCCATGACGGAAGTGTTGGCATTGGGTCTGTCTCGGACACTTTACCCCCTTGGGTTCCCCCCACCGTACTTCCCACAGTGGGGTGTGCGTGCCTTCAGCCAACATTGGCCTCCCCAAAAACCAGACGCTTGTCTAGAGCAGATGAGAGAGGCTTTATCCAGCTTCCCATTACATGTCTCCAGAAAAATCTATTTTTGCCAGAGTTAAAAATCACCAGACTACATTTGAACTACCGATTAGAAAGGTTCTGGTTGTGATCCGCATAAATGCCTGATGCACTGAAATATTATACGCACAAACTTCATTTTCTGAAGCCGGGAGAAACATTATCGATTCATTAATTCACCCTCTTCCTTGAAGGACAGAACTCATGAAGTACAAACACGCTCTTCGGAACCAGTGGAAAGAATGCCCAGGCGTTGGAAGAAGGATTTCCAAAGACAGTGAGAGGGGCCCCCACCGCTGTCGACCCCACAGCTCTAGGGAAAGGCTTATTGGCTGCCTCACCACGCATGACCAGCCTTGCCTTCCTGTGTTTCCCCTTCCAGCTCTTATTCCTGGCTCACCCCACACCAGAGAGGCTCTGGGCAAAACAGTCAAGTAGGCAGAAGGGCAACTAGGGTGTTCGGTCCTGCCACAGCACGGACCACCCCACCGTTGCCCGGGGCATCCAGGACCCTCATAGTGTCCCTTCCCTTGGCTTCCTATCCCGTCCTCCGCTCCAGACTCTGTTCCACACACCGGATGCTTTGGTCCCACTACCCCAGAAGGCTCTGTCAGAGTGGAGATCATGGTCTGTACCTTCCCTGGTGCACCCCAAGCCCTTGAAGAGTGCCCACCTAGCCCATGACAGGTGCATAAACAAATAATTGCTTGGTGGGTGAATGACACGTCAGGAACCCCAAACATCAGAGGGAGACACAAAAGTGAGGGAAGAGGTTCTCTCCTGGGCTTGCCTAAGGAGGAAGAGGCAGCCCCCCCTGCAGTAGGAGGGGGTGAGGCCACAGTGACGGTGGAGGTCCCTGGCCTTAGTGGCCCAGCCCACTTCAGAAGGTCCTGGACAGGGCAGCAGAGGGAGACAACCACCGCAGACAGCCCTGCGACTGGGATCCTCTGTGTCGCTTCTGTGGACGCCATCCGTGGACGGCTTCCAAGGCCAGAGAAATCCTTCAACTATGTGCTTTCATACAGTGGAAAGGATCAAAGATCCTCTTCTGTATGGAAACTACCCAGACGTTCTTTAAAGGAAGGCCCACTAATTTTTATCAACAATGAGCCCAGCAGATTCATCATCGGTGAGTGAAAACACTCCCCAGTCTCTGCCAAGGTATCACATTCTCTGTTTTACTTATAAAAGCTGCCATATGATCGTGGCATTTTAAAGGCAGTGAGCCATCTGTAAGAGGAAAGCTTGAACAGCTTTCTAAACACTGTCTCCCTCCCCCGAACATTCCCAGAGAGGGCTGTCTTTGCTCTGGGGAGTTTTCTTTCTTGCTTCCTCTTTAAAAAAAATATATGGGTAATATTTTTCTTCTTAAAAGAAGAGGGGTGTTGGCGCACGGAGACCAGAATTGTAAGGGGAGAAAACACACCAGCGAGTGGTATGTAGAGCTCAAATGCCATCAGAAGGTGCTCAGTGAAATACAGTCTGTCGCCACAGTCCGCCACCTGAAATCCACATTTGAGCACCTGCTACAGTAAAATTACAATGTATCAGCTGAAACTGCTGACCCCTCCAGTGAGCCCAGTGAGACTGGAGCCCCTGGAAGGAACCGCACAGGGAGAAATTCTGAACGACTGGCCTTGGTACTTAAAATTCAAAATATGATGGACACCCGGAGGGCACAGTTTTTAAGAAAGTCAATGAATTTCTCAGCGCTTCTGAAAAATATCTACTGAGGATTACCCAGTGGAAATCTATATGTTCTGAATAAGCCCAGCAATAAACCTATTTAGTATGCATGGAAATCATGTCCTCTCTGAAGAACTGTATGGTTTCTCATCTTCGGATACACCAGCGTTTGAATCAATGGTGCAATACATTTTTAAAGAAATTGCTGGACCATGTGCTCCTCACTGGCCTAACCCACCCCCTGTCCATGGTGATCTCCACATCCCAGGACAGCAGTTGGCATATTTATTGAATTAATAAACTGATTTGAAGTTTAATTGGAAATTTGAAATCTAAACCACTGGGTTATGAATTAAGTAGATGATTTTATTAAATATCTATTTTGTTCTTTTTTTAATTCATTAGTTTACTTTTTGGACTCTAACTGCCGTATCATCGCACTTCCCAGTTGATGGAAAAAAATGTAAAATGTAAAAGTTTCATTTCAATTTTTTTTCTAGGGGCATCTGGGTGGCTCAGCCAGTAGAGTGTGTGCCTTCGGCCCGGGTCATAATTCCAGGGGTTCTGGGATCGAGCCCCACATCGGGCTCCCTGCTCAAAGGGGAGCCTGCTTCTCCCTCCCCCTCTGCTGCTGCCCCTGCTTGTTCTCTCTCCCACACTGTCAAATAGATAAATAAATAAAATCTTTTTTAAAAAATAAGCTTTCTTTATATTTCTAAATGTGACCCTTACCCAGGGAACTTGAGATGTCAACCCGAGAAAATACAAACATAATTTGAGTGAGAAAATACTGCGCCCCAGCTGCCTATCTGTGGAAGAGCTTAAACACAGAGCTGCACACATCAGTCGACCGCGCTGGATCGGACCACCCCAAGCTATGGTTAGGTTCTTTCTTCTTTTATGTAATCTGCTTTGCTCACAATCCAAGAGGAGACATTAAGTGACAATTATGAGTAAACGCGTGGAGCAGCAAAGCTCTCAATCGGTTAATCCATTGTTCCCGAGCATATGTCCCTTGGAAGGTGTGGGAATGAGCAGGCAGTATTGTTCCTCATCAAGGGAAAACAGTGTCTGATGGAGATGGGAGAAAACATACAGAAAAGTGCAGAGAAGGAAACAAAGCAGTGAACAGGGTGCACGGCCCCTGAGCTATCTTACCCCCCCAGAAGGTCCAGCCGGGAGTTCCGGGGATCGCCCACAGCAGCCCCCAAACCCATCTCACGTTCAGCTGTGCTTTGAAGCCCCTCTGTGGTCACGGTGCCCCTTACTTAGCAACGGAGATAACTTTGAGTCTTGTGGTTGCCTGGGACTTAAGGGCAGTGGGGAGACTGCAGAAATCTCCCTATGATTTGGTGTCTCCTTCCTCGGCCAATCCTGGGAACTTGGAACAGGAGAATACAGAGAATATGAGCTCCCATCCTCCCTGCGTCCTTGGAGAGGGTCCTGGCTGTGTCTCTCCATGTCCCCAAGGAGGAGCGGCGCTGCAGGTACGAGCCTCCTGCCAACACGTAACCTGCGACGGTTGTGGTTAAACTGCTCAGAACAGGGCCTGGCACATCATAAAAACTCAAGAAATACTCATCGGCAGCACCATGCGGATGTTTGAAGTGGCCTTACGGTCATAATTACGTGGGCTTCATAAAAGCGATTTGATACAAACCTTTCTTTTCAGAAAGATGGTACCAATTAAAATTCCAGCCAGCTGTGGATGAGCGTAAAGAAACTCATACCTGGCCAACGCTGAGTAGTGAGGCTTTTCAAAATAACTTCCAACCTAGGATTTGATTTTTGATGAGGGAAACAAAGGCAAGAAAAATCTGGCTTAAATTAAATGTCCTTAGGGCTTGCAGCCCACTTAACGCTACCTGAAACATGCAGAGCGTGATCTTCCTCGAAAACCCGCGCTGCCTTGACGTCGGTGTTTTGCTAGAGACCAGGAGTAACCTTATCTTGACAGCACCCGGCCCCTCGAGGTCTGAAAGCCTTGCTTCCAAATTCCCGCGAGACTTAAGCCCTCCCCAACCACACTAATTACAAAGTATATAATCAGTCACTCCTCCCAATCCCAGTGCAACGCTTTCCGCCCACAGGTCCTGTCCCCATGCTATCACAAAATTGCCTTTTTTTGCACCAAAAACGTCTCAAGAATTCTCCACCGTTCACTCTCGAACCCAAACTTCAAATCACATCCATTTTCTTAATTACACTTCCTCCTAGTTCCCTTAATTGCAAGACTGTAGTAGACAACACAGAGAAGGTGCAATAGGTATTTATCGACTGTTTATGTCATCGGTGAGGCGCCCACTTGTCCTAAGTTACTAGTAGTTGAGTTTTGGGGAGCAAAATTTATATGTGAATTTTCAGTTCCACAGCGCGGTGGGGGTAGGGGGTCACCCCTGACCTCGCATTGCTCAAGAGTCAGCTGTATTTTACAAATGGTAAACTGTGAAGCTAAGACCTGCAAGTAAGCTATTTTAAGGTAAGTTAAGTCACATCTAATCCACTAGATCTTTCCTTCCACCTTCAGAGCTAAAGCACACGGGTTCTGGGGCCAGATGGCCAAGTTTTGATTTCTGGGTCCACCATTTACTAGCTGTGTGTCCTTGGGCAAGTTACTTAACTACTCTGTGCCCTCAGTTTCCTCCCCTGTAGATGAATTCCTATCCACCTCAGAGGATTATCATGGGGGCTAAAGGATTCAATTTATGCCGTTGGGCAATATTCTATCAATTTCTTCTGTAAGTTTATTAAAATACCCGCTATGCAGCTAGATTTCTTTATTCTGAGAAAATTTGCATTTTAATAGGACACTTAATCCACTTAAATTATTCAATTGATTCCTAAACATATGACTTGTTTTGCTCCTATTATAAATGGGCTTTTCTCCTTCATTATTCGGCAATTGTTTACTTTTTGTACATAGGACTGTTATTGATTTTTGTGTGTAAAGTTCAGATCCTACTAGCCTGATGGATTCTTTTATGGTTTGAGTTTGTTTTGTTGCTGCCTTTCTAGGGCATGTGGGGCATGCTATCATATCAGCTATTAGTAACGGTCTCCCTTTTATTCTATGTTTTATGCCCTAATTATAATCCCTTGCTTTCTTACATCAGATTTCATAACAAGCTTAATATCCTCGCTTTGTTCCTGACCATGAAGACAATGCCCCTCTTCTCCCCAACAAGAGTCCAACCTTAATAGTGAGGTATCTCTATGCTACAATATTAAAAATGTATCCATCCGTACCTATGTTCTTGGAAGTTTTTAGTAGGATAGATGAATTTTGCCAAAGTGTTTTTAAATTCATTTGGAAAAAATCATGTGATTTTTTTTTTCTTAGACCCAGTATCATGGAGAATTATATTAATAGATTTCCTAATGCTAAATCAGATTTGCATTCATGATATAAATTCCACTTAGTCATGATGTCCTTCTTTTCTTAATGTGCTTTTTCAATATTTGCAATGCTCGTGTTTTTGCATTGATATTAACAAGCAACAACGGTCTACATTTTCTTTTTGGTGTATTTATTTGTATCTAATATTGTTTCATAAAATGAATTTAAAAGTCTTGACTCATTTTCTATGGTTTTTAACTTTGAGATTATCTATCTGGTCTTTTAATATTTGGTAGAACCCCTGTGCGATAGCACCTGGGGCTGGTGAATTTTTTGGGCTGATGATGCCTTGATAACTTTTTACTTCTTCTGTGGGAACTAGTGGAAGTTTTTGATTTGTAATGGGATCATCTTGGGTCAATTTTATTTTCCTAAGAGATTGTTAATTTCACTGGTGTTCAAAAGCATTTGCACAGTCCTGTAAAAATGGGGTTGCTGTTTCAAATTTTCCCTGTATCAATAGATATTTCATATATTTGTGTTTTCTCCTTTATCTTAATGAAATTGGATAGTAGATTTTCTTTTTTTAAATGCCTTCAAAAATATCTTCAAAGAACCAAGATTTTGAGTTATTAATTTGATCTAATATTTTTCTGTTCTGTACCTCATTAGGTTTTTTTCCTTTATTTTTATTATTTTCTTATTGTGCCTTGCTCTATTCACCTCGTGCTTTGAATGGCAAATGGCATTTCATTTTTTTTTTTTTAAGATTTTTTTATTTATTTGACAGAGAGAAACACAGGGAGAGAGGGAACACGAGCAGAGGGAATGGTAGCGGGAGAAGCAGGCTTCCTGCTGAGCAGGGAGCCCGATGCGGGGCTCGATCCCAGGACTCTGGGATCATGATCTGAGCCGAAGGCAGACGCTTAACGACTGAGCCACCCAAGCGCCCCATGAATGGCATTTCAAATTGCTAATTCAATCCATTTATTTTCACTCATGTGCTTTTATTGCTGTAGCTATTTATTTAAGACTATGAATTTTCCTCTAGTCACTGCTTTAAATGTTTTCCATTGATTCTGAGATGTAAATTCTTTTTTTCCCCAGAAATTCTTTTTTTTTCAAGATTTTGTTTATTTATTTGACAGAGAAAGAGAGATCACAAGTAGGCAGAGAGGCAGGTAGAGGGGGGGAAGCAGGCTCCCTGCTGAGCAGAGAGCCCGATGTGGGGCTCGATCCCAAGACCCTGAGATCATGACCTGAGCCGAAGGCAGAGGCTTTAACCCACTGAGCCACCTAGGTATCCCAACCCAGAAATTCTTAAATTTGAATTCATTCATATTTCCCCTTTCTTCCTGTAGTTGCTTGATAGAAGTTTTTAAATTTCCAAATGAAAAGAATTTGGGAAGTTTTCATTTTTATAATTCCTTTTTTAATTTCTAAGTTTTTTTATATTTTGGTCAGAGTTGGTTTATAATATATTTGGGGGTTTTTTTATAATATATTTGTTACATGGGATTTACTATGTTTTTTTGATAATCTAGTATATGATCAAGATATAATTTCTTAATGGTTTATATCCAACTGTGAGGGAGTTATCTTCTTTATTTTCAGGATGTAGTTACATATAAACATTATATACTTTATTTCAGATACTCTCTAAATTCTTTATATTCTTACCCATGAATGCACTTAACCTATCTTATACTTTCAGTGTTCATGTCTGTTTCTTCTTATATCTCCTGCAGTTTCTGCTTTATGCAAATCGTGGCCATTTAGTTCATAGATATCTGTATCTTCATTATGAGTTTGACTCTTTGGATTATAAAATATCCTCCGTTAATGCTCTTTTGCCTGAGTTCTCCTTTTGAAATCAGAATTATATTGCCAATCTTCTCATTGTTTCCTTTTGCCTGGTATACTTTTCTCATCTCTTTATTTTTAGCCTTTTAACTCAATGAGTTTTAGGTATGTCTTTCTTTACAGCACAGACCTGGCTTTTATTCTGTGTGCTGCTGTGAAAATAGTTCTCTTTTAATAGGTGAGTTAAGCTCATTCATCTTGTATTGATATAACTGATTTGTTGGTTTCCAACCTATCTATAATTACTCTATGTATTGGGTCATATTAACTGTGTCTCTTTCTTTATATGGTGAATGAATCTTCTTAGTATTTTTCTCATTCTTTTGGTACTTTTGGAATTGCTAATTTTTTGTCCTAGTTGTTAAATGTGTGTTTATAGTTCTTACAGCAGTTCTAAGTTACTATCTTAATGAGGTTTAACTAGCAGCGTCATCTCCTCACGTCTATTTTGTATAGATTAGTTGATGACCTCATTCTACTTTCCCCTCTGTCTCTTCCTTTACTAGCACTTTCTGTATGACAACCTAGAACATTCTTGGCTGAATCTTAGCTTATCAGTTCAAGTATTGAATTATCAGCACTAGTTGGTCCTTTGTTGTTGTCGCCGGCCGGAAGCCGGTCATCCTCTAGCCGGGGTCTCCTGGGCTCACGAGCACTGTGCTCCCTGAGCTCTTACATGTTCGCACTCTGTCCCCAAAGCCTTACACTTGGAGGACAATGTGGTTCTCAAGCCTGCCCAGCTCCTACAACCCTTTAAGTAAGTTTGTTTTGGAAAGTCTCAACGTATACTTTGAATAGTAAGTCTCGGATTTAGCCATTTCTGTTCAATGGTCCCAGAAAAACAACAGCCCCTTTCACTGTATACATTTACACCTTTTCTCTTTTTTCCAGAAGATTGCCTCAGAGTAGTATTTTAAATACTCATTCTTTTATTTTGTTTTATTTCTTCAAGAATTCCAATTATATCTATTTCGTATCTTCCATTTCAACCACTTTCCCTCTAATTATTTTTATATTTGTTTATATAATGTTCATCTTCTTGGTTGTTTTTCTGTCTCCCTTTACTGGTTCTTATTAAATTTTCATTTTAGTTGATTCACCCTAGGACACCAAATACTTTTTTCTTCACTTCTGTGATGGATTTTGTCTTTTTTTCTATTTTTTCCTGATTTCTATCAACTCTGGTTACACATTTACAGATTATACATGTTCAGTGTATTTATGTTCAAATTCTATCTATCCAGATTATATGTATACATATGTATATCAAGATTATATACACATACACGGATTCAGGTTACATATGTACACATAATTAGATTACATACTCAGAATTTTTGTATATATTTTATATAAGCATAATATATATATAAAATCTCAAAGGCTTGTTTGAGAGGTTTGGGATTTTTAGAAACGGGGAAGGGCAGGCGAAGACGGAGGATCCTAAGCAGGAACCATACCCAGCGTGGAGCCCGATGCAGGGCTCCTTCCCATGACCCTGAGATCACGATGGAACTGAAATCAGGAGTTAGACGCTTAACTCACTGCACCAGCCAAGCATCCCAAGAGTATTTATTTCTGTTTAGAGTATTCTATCAGTTTTCTTTTGCTTCATGATTGTTTTGAGGGCTGCAGAATTTTTAGCTGTAGAAAGGTTATGATTTGCATTTTCTTTTTTTTAGAGAAGCTTTATGTGAAGTTGCTTTGATTTTTTTTTTTTTATTCCTAGACATTTATGGATAGGGTTCATCATTACAAACTTCCACCTCCATCAGGTTGGTAAGGCCAAGTTTATTACATGGTGATTTGGGTATTGGAAGGAGAGGGAGTGGTGCATCTGGTTTCTTTGTTTCTGCAAATTCTTTATTTTCCTTGTCCCTCTCCCCTGACATATCTCTGAGAGGCACTTCCCTTACACATCTCCCCAAGAGCTTTCCCTAAAGCTACAAAATCAAGTGCTACACATTTTCCAATCCCTATGCCTGGAGCCAGGCTCTGACCAAGGTTGGGCAGTTTGGACTCAATGTCAGACTTCCCCTGAGAGTGATTTCACCTACGTGTCATTCTGGTTCCCACTCTCCACTCCTCTTGTTCGTGGGTCTCTGGACTGACCCTCCCCATATTCTGCGCCTGATGCCTTGTAATTGTGATAGAAACTCTTTTGGAATTTGACATTTATTTCTTTAGGCAATTAAAATTTTTGGTAGTCTTTGCCTCCCAGCAATTAGAGTGGTGGGGCTTGTGCATGATTTTACTTACATTTCCTTATGACTCCTGTTTCTGGGAAGATGCCTAAAGACCTTCTGATTCAAGTCATTTCCATTATTCACCTATCATAATAGCTAACCCATTTCATTATCTTAGGACATTTATTTCTCCTCAAGAGTAGACATTTCCATTGTCACTCCTTGGTAGACATTCTGTTTTTTCTCTTTGGTGGCTGTTTAGGTATTTGTCCCTATATTTGATGGTCCACAGTTTTCCAAATAATATACCTATGACTAAGTTTGGTTTGATGTGTTACACTTGAGCCTTACTGTGTTTTTTCATACTCAAGAGTCATCTCTATTTTCAATTCCAGAAAATTTTCTTTGGCATTACTTTATTATCTAGTTCTGGAGCCCTTCCTTATTTGAAACATGTTCAAACTTCAATTTCTACCCAGTGTCCATTTTCCTTTCTTGCTAGTAGCAAAAATCTCAATTTTTGTTTCGGCATACTAGGACAATGGCCATGACAGTAAATTCTGGCCAAGCAAGGAACTTGAAAAACTTTCATTTCTGTTATCAGTTATACTGGTTTATTGTGAGGGGTTAATAATGCAGGCTGATTAGATGGTACTTATTTCCAAAACAACCATTGTGTATATAATTTCAAGTATCAGCAGCAAACATTCTTTCAGCATCTCTTCAAATTGTAGTATATATTACCTTCTGTTTTACATGTAGAATAATCGGGATAACATGAATTAGCATGACCATAATCCAGAGGACTGGATAATCCATAATCCACGCCAAGCCACAGACCTAGGGAAACAGCTTTGCATCTGAAGAGACAGCAGATCATAGTTACACCCCAGCTCTGCCATTCACTGCTTGTGTGACCTTGGCATGTTCAATCAAAGTCTCTCTTAGTTTCTTAGGTTGTTAAATGGGGCTAGTTTAAAAGAATCAATAATGGGGACGCCTGAGTGGCTCAGTGGGTTAAAGCCTCTGCCTTCGGCTCAGGTCATGATCTCAGGGTCCTGGGATTGAGCCCCGCATCGGGCTCTCTGCTCAGCGGGGAGCCTGCTTCCCCCTCTCCCTCTGCCTGCCTCTCTGCCTACTTGTGATCTCTCTCTGTCAAATAAATAAATAAAATCTTTAAAAAATAATCAATAATGATGGTGCCTAGCATAGCTCCTGAAACAATTTCTTTTTTTTTTTTTTTAAAGATTTTTTATTTATTTGACAGAGAGAAACACAGCGAGAGAGGGAACACAAGCAGAGGGAATGGTAGCGGGAGAAGCAGGCTTCCTGCCGAGCAGGGAGCCCGATGTGGGGCTCGATCCCAGGACCCTGGGATCATGACCTGAGCTGAAGGCAGACGCTTAATGACTGAGCCACCCAGGTGCCCCAATTTCTTTTTAATCTGAAGAACCACATCAGTCAAAATTAAACATTGGTTCTGTGTGATTCTTCTCATCCTGTAGTTCATCAAACTTTTAAAATCCCTACACTCTAGCGGTGACAATAGGATGTGCAACCATCTCAGAGCGATGCCAGAGCTCTGAGAGCATCACATCTCCAGTGCAACCTGGGTTTACCAAGGAGCAAATGAGCCCATTAGTGGCTGAAAGAAACACACCCCACTCCGCTCTCCCAACTTCCCTCCCCCTGCTCTCCTTTGCCCTGCACCAGCACCGCTCATCCGGGCTCAGCTCATGTACTCACTTATTTTATTTTTTTACTTTATCGAGATTTATTTACTCATTTGAGGGAGAGTCAGAGGGGTAGGAAGAGAGAGAATCCTCAAGCAGACTCCCCGCTAAGTGCAGAGCCCGACATGGGGCTCGATCTCACGACCCTGAGATCATGACCTGAGTCAGGCGCTTAACATACTGAGTCACCCAGGCGCCCCTAAAGACCCAGTATTTTAAACATGGTTCTTCCATGTTTGTTGTACTTTAAATAGCACATGGGTCTCATTCTTCAGTTATCTTGTTCTGCTTTACGAAATCAACATGGGAAACGTCTATAAATGTCCAATGTATATAACTACATATACATTATAATATTTAATATATATACACACACATACAACATTAAAGAGTCTCATTCACATCAGCCACAGAGTTTTGCATAATTCACTTCAAGAAAAGAAGGAAGCCAAGAGCGCCCTCAACATTAAAGACTGACTATGTTCGGGGCGCCTGGGTGGCTCAGTCGTTAAGCGTCTGCCTTGGGCTCAGGTCATGATCCCAGGGTCCTGGGATCGAGCCCCGCATCAGGCTCCCTGCTCGGCAGGAAGCCTGCTTCTCCCGCTACCACTCCCTCTGCTTGTGTTCCCTCTCTCGCTGTGTTTCTCTCTGTCAAATAAATACAATCTTTAAAAAAAAAAAAAAAAAGACTGACTATGTTCACTTGTTCATGTTATTACATCAAACTCAGTGGTGCTGCCCAACTTGTACATTGCTTTGAAACACCAGCATCATCCGGAAATGGCCCAGCGGCTGCTGGGGTCTTCAGGAGACACTGTGAGGCAGAAGAGGAGACGAGTGGAAACGCGATGAGCATGGCCGCGCTCTTGTTTGCCAGAGCATTTCAAGTTTTCATCATGACTCTTCTTCCTGTTTTAGAATCTCTTACGCAGCTCCCTGTCCTTCCAAAACGGACACATCACAAACGGGAAATTAGCGGGCAACAGATAAGGACTTGCTAATGATGTGACTACTAGGTGGTAAGACTGGGAGCCTGTAATTTCAAGCAATCACTGAGAAAGGTTTCCAATTCATAAAGGGCAGAAGAAGAGTGCGTCTGTGCTGACGGAGTCTGTTTCTGTCCTCATCTGCAGTCACCCACAGACACGCTGTTTCCCCTGCACATGTGCCTTGACTATTAAAATGGGCAAGTCTGTTTGGCTGAGAATTAGTCGTTAGTATAAAACTGGAACACAGAGGCCAAGCGCGCACACAAAACACTACCGCACAATAACATAACTGTCTTATTATAAACAGAGTTGCTGTGGAATGTTAGACTTTTCTGACCAGGAATGACCCTGAAAACACCTTAGCTCAACCGGCAGACATCCGAGCCGTAATTCATTTTGTACCATCTTGCTTCTGACCTGGGCTGTGAAATGTTCCTTTTATTCTCAATTTTTGGAGGATGGAGAGCGCAGAACAAAAGCTCTAGGGAACAGATTTAAACTAACCCCGGCTTCCGGAGGCCGGGCCAGCAGGTTACAATGCAGAATGCCAATGTATTGGTTTATAACGATGAGAAAATAGACAATTTTCTGATGCCCAGCATATGTATGATCAGATCCAATAAATGTCCTGTCCCAGAAACGGGCTTAGACAGAATTGAAAGCGTTCCTCGACAGGCACAAAAGATAGATGAAGAGGATACGTACATTTAAGTCTGCATTTTAAGGCATTTTTAATTGCATTTAAAAGACATTTTTAAGCATGGTGTGAAAACACTGCTGTATAGAAAGAGACACTGTAAGAAATATTGGTGTTAAAGTCCATGATTAGAAATGCATTTAGCTTGTATTAAAAAAGAAAATATCTGGGGCGCCTGAGTGGCTCCGTGGGTTAAAGCCTCTGCCTTCGGCTCAGGTCATGATCTCAGGGTCCTGGGATCGAGCCCCGCATCGGGCTCTCTGCTCAGTGGGGAGCCTGCTTCCTCCTCTCCCTCTGCCTGCCTCTGCCTACTTGTGATCTCTCCTTCTCTGTGAAATAAATAAATAAAATCTTTGAAAAAAAATCTAAAAGTGAAGTAGAAAGAGATTCCTTAGTAAATTTCAAGGACTTCCCATAAAAATTAAAATCAAACAAGAAATATGATATTTTTCACTTCGATTTTTGTGTCCTACTTCCCCAACATCTATGCCACCAGAGTCATGGAGGATGGTAAAGTTTTTAAAATTTGACAGAAAACTGCAGTAATATTTTTTTCCTGAAATCTGTGTATTCTTGGCATCTTATTGCATTACCATCAGAAGAGTCCTTAAGCTACCAAGAGGTAAAATTAAAGGTCTCTTCTATCATACAATAGAAATGATCGCTCCGAGTAAACAACAGCAAATGCCTAGAACATACTGAGATCTAATTCATTGAATGATTCACCCTGTCCTCACTGATGTGCAGCACTGACTTCCACATATACTTCCTTCTTGTGTTAGTCTAGATCCTCACCAGCCCACAGTGTTTAGAGTGTGGTAGCTTTAAAGTACGTCTTGGAACCATGTGAGAGAAGGGTTATTTCAGAGCCGGGCAGGGACACCCTCTGCTGACCTCTGGGGGTGCTCAGAGCCTCATCCTGACTGTTGGCCAAGAGAAGCATGAGGTGGGTTTGTCATGGGCTCTTCAAGGTTTGGAGCTTCCCAGGAGAAGCTCTGTATTCGCGTGTTCGTCCTGCTCGGCGGTGTGTAGTTGGAGGCTGTGCACCTGTCTTCCCTGGCTACACTCTAGCTTTAGCTGGGCACCCGTGGGTATACAAGATGCCTATGCTGGGGCGCCTGGGCGTTCGGTAGCTTGAGCGTCTGACTCTTGATTTCGGCTCAGGTCATGATGTCGGGGTCACGAGATCGGCCCCGTGTCAGGCTCCACGCTCAGCAGGGCATCTGATTCAGGCTTCTCTCTCTCCATCCCCCTCCCCCCACACGTGTGCATGTGCGTGTAACTCCAGTACTCCATAACTCCAGTACTCTCTCTCTCTCTCTCTCAAATATATACCCAAATATTTTTAGAAGGATACCTTTGGTACGCTTCCGTGTGGTCTCCTCTGACATCGAGCAGCATTCGCCAGCGACTCACAAAGCACATCCCATGAGAGTGGGAATGGGGTGGGGCAGGGGCGGTAGCTGTGCCCGGACCTCTCTCCCCAGCTCTGCGGTTATGAGCACCAGCCCTTTCTCCAGCTCGTGGCATCCATTATCTTTGCACGTGTGAGTGTACCCCACAGAGTCTGGAAGTCCTTCTTGTTATCCTTCCCGGGGGAACCAGGGCAATGTCTCATACGGCACGGGACCCCACTATTCACTTACAAATAGATCTTTGTCTGCAAGCACTTCTACGTTATAAACGTCAGAGTCTTGTCCGATTCTAAGAGAAAAAGCATCAAGATTTTGGTTGGAGTTTTGCTAAATATACAGGTCCTCTTACTGAGTCAGAATCAACAATTTTACAGTATTTCCAACTTTCTTTCCTGCCTTTCAGCACAAGAGAGAGGAACTCACACACAACAGTTAAAAGCAACACAGAAGGACATACAGGCAAGCAAGAAAAATGGAGATGGACAACATCGGTTGCCATAATGGGAAATTTTAAGGGCACCACAAGACAATTCTAAAAGCTAACATTTGTTATTTACTCCTTGCCAGGCACTGTTTTAAGCACTTTGCATGTAGTAACTTGTTTAATTCTCACAACAACCTATGAGGTATGGATAGAAGGTTGATGATAGATGATAAATAAATAAAGAGATAGATGATAGATAGATAGATAGATAGATAGATAGATAGATAGATAGATAGATAGATAATAGATAGATGTCAGATGTCCACTTTTCAGATAAGGAAACAGACATAGAACAGTTAAGTAAGTCGCTCCAGGTCAAACGTGAAGAGACAGTCTTCAGACACAGGGAAGGTGACCCCAGAGCTGGATTCTTAACCACTACTCTAGACTTGTGTGCAAGTAAGCTAAGAGTAGTCTGGGAGAGAAAAAGTCAGCATGAAGCAGTTAACCCTGCTTCTGCGGTGTGTGTGTCCATTGCAGGTGCACCTTCTTGTGCTAGAAGGAAGCACAAGGTTTCTGGACAGAAGCATTTCATGTGGTTGCAAAGGTTCAGTTTTGCACCCATAGTCCCGGTTAGGACAAGACTCCTCTCCACACCCTCTGTCAGCTCCATGTGGTGGAGAGTTCAGAAGGTAAACCAGAGGCATTCAGAGAGGGGAGCCCAAGGATGCTGACCTAGAGGCCCTATTCCTGGGGCGATGTGCAGCCGGGCCTCTGGGCACATATTGGAATCCACAAGCCTTGACAGCAACCAGTTCCTAAACCTGCATATCCAAGGAAGCTCGAACATGGACCTAAGCAAAGGCCAAGGAGTGTGTACACGTCTGTAAGGGCCTGAGACATGCAGCCTCCCACACATCAGGCAAACCCCTGGGATGGTGGAGGAAAGTTGGGGAGAACCTAGAGGTAACTGATCTTAAGAGAGGGGATGATTCCCTGACGATTGTTAAGCTTCGTTCTTACATCAGGTAGAACCTGAAGATCAGCAAGACCTCTGCGTGTCCCCATCAGGACAGTGGCGTTCCCACGCCCTGGGCATCTGGGAAGAAACACCTGTGCCTTTCTTACCCAGTAAGGGGTTTTGTGGTCCACAGCCTTGCTTCCTCCAGTGTTCTCCTGGAAGGTGGGCATATTTTTAAACGGTCTGGACCCCGTCTGAGCAATTACAGTCCAACAATCAAAATCCTAATGGCCTCTCAGGATAAGCCCAAGTTTTTGTAGACAGTTGCTCTGTTCAAGCTGGACTGAGCATACTCAGCTAAAACCTTCACAGTTTACGGATTTAAACAAGCACTGGCCACAGGCAAACGTAAGCTGCTTTGTAATTCAGCAAACCGGTCCAAGTGTTCTCATCTCTGCTTCTGGAATTCAGATTTCTCAGGTTTGGCGAGGTCCTAATTAGCTGGAGTTAATACCATTTACACAGATCTCACCACCGTGTAAGCCTCTTACAGCCTGAGGACGGACATAATCTCCCAGAATCACTAATCCTCTCCTGCCATGGCCCTCCATCTCATTAGATGCGATTGCCGTGGACTGGTGACACGGCCGAGGCCTGCAGTGTGCCAGGACACCAGGCAGAGAGGGAATTACTTGAACTGGTGAAGCGGTGTTTCGGGAAAACAACGACAAGAACAACTCCCGTGATATTTTACCTAGACTTACTGCCTCAAGTCAATGTCGATTTGCTGAGGAGCATGATCTGGACCCATTTTCTCCTTGGCTTCCTTGTCAATTTTCTAGACATCTCCACCCAAGGTTCTTTCTGTCCACACCTGCTTAGACCCCTTACTTGCCTTGCTCCACCGTTGGCACTGTCAGGATTCAGAGAATTTAACACCATGTGAGGAGGGTAGTCTCCGCATTCCTAGGATTCTGATCTCCTGCTTTGTCTCTGCGAAGGTGCTCTGATCCTAGCCTCCAGCCTCGAGGAATACATTCATGGTTCTACGAAGCTCTAGCTCTCCTCATAGTCAGGAGGCCATGAGGGCCGTAGACAAAGAGGTCCAAGTTTACAAAGTATATTCC
>CM053608.1:1725506-1752088 GCA_028646535.1 Procyon lotor | reverse complement strand
AAGGAAGGAACCCTGAGCCGGAAGCATCCAGCTAAGCCGCTCCCAGAACCCTGACCCTCAGAAACTGTTTGAGAGGTAATGCATGTCTGTTGTCGTCACCCGTAGACAACCCGTAACCTGCTGTGTAGGAGCACACACCGCTACACCAGGTTGCCGGAGAGGGTGAGGAGTCCCCATGGCATCGCTCTCCACCTTCATCCCCTCGCTCGTCCCTCCCTGCCCAAATCCAGGGGTTGTGGGGCTGCCGCATTAAGGGCTATTACAAATGTGTGTTCTCCACATCCTATGATTACTTCACAAAACATACTGAGTTTCCATATTAAAATGTTCTTTTTAACTCATTGGCTTCTCCGAATAGGAGAGCTTGCATTTCAAAATAACCCCCATTGAGAAGGTTTTAGTGAAACACAGAACAAAGTCAACTAGAATGGCATTTGCCATCTAAACAAAATTCCAGATAATAGGAAGTCTTGGATTCCCCATGACTTGGGCCTCAATCACAGTGAGGCCTGCTGGACTCCTTCCAAGCCTATATTCCTCCTCTGTAGGTCCTACTAGGAGGGGCTTCCCCCGGGGACCTGCCTCCTACCCAGATACCATGTTCACACGTAACACTACCTGACGTCCTCCTCCCTGAGAACCAAACTGAGAGGCCAAGAGATCCGACAATTTGGGATGAACTGTAACCACGTTAAGTCTCCGCTCGAGGAATAACTCTCCATCCGATCTCTCTTAAAAACATAAAATAAGACTAAATCCTGCCAAAATGCCTTCCCTGGGACACAAGATGAGGTCACACAGGAGGGTGGCAGGGACTGCAGTGTTGTCATAAGTGTGGAGTTGTGGCGTGTTTCCTCACTTTGTGTCAGTCTGCCTTTCTCTACTGCTGCTGCGCCACTGGGCCACAGAAGCACTCTAATTACAAAGCCGATCTAGGCCAGCGTGCCCTAAAGCCCTCGCCCTCCTGGGTCCCCAGGATTTTCATTCTGTCACAGGAGAGAGAGCAGGTTAACGTGACAAAACTTCTCCTTCACAAAGCCCGTAAGATTGCTCAGAGCCTCACCAACACAATGCTGCTGTTTACAGACACAGGATTTCACCAGTTTTTAATATTATGAACATATAAAATCTAAGGCATAGCAAAGATGTTGCTTTAATGCAAGTAATATAGTGACCACACGATTTTTTAAAATTTTCCAATTTGATGTCTAAGCAGGGAATGAGAGATAGCAGATTATTCTAAGGTGGGGTTTTCTTCTCAAAGTACAATGACCTACATCAGAATTATATTCTTGAGCCCCATCTCAGCCTCTGGGGGCATTCAGGAGTGGGGGGTCACCATTTCCACGGTTCTGGAGCCGTTGGGTTTGAAAACATGATACCCTAAGCGGTGACCCACACAGTGTATTGAGGGAAAAGCCTGATTTCCACATATTCTGACATGATGTCAATGTTTAAATACATTAAGTGGAGAAAGTAATAGGAGATCTACACTTCATATATTGAGAACCCTTTAAAAAGCATTGGGATCTCCTCCTGTCCTTAGGTGTAGGGCTCATCTGTGCCCGATTCACTCTGGCGATCCCCACAGCTTCTAACCGAGCTCCTTGTACACGTGGGTGTTGAGATACAGGTGATGTATGAGCCCTTGAATGAGAGAGGATGGGATCTTCTCCTTGTCCTCTTGTCCCAGGTTACTCCCAAGAACACCACGATACTGACAATACGGTAGCATGACTCAACAGATCGACGCAAAAGCCTATGAAGGAAGAAATGCTCTTCCTCAGAAAAGGCCACGAAGACCTCATCATCCCAACCTGCCGCTTGGAGAAGTCACTCCTACTTCCCACCTCAGCGCCGACCTGACCTGCTCTGACACTGAGCACAGCACCCCCTTTCCCACCTTTTTGCAATCAAGAGCTGAAACGGGCTGTTTCGTGATCACAAGCTTTACTCAAAGTCTGTCCCAAAGCCAGAATCCTCTTTCTCTTTCCAGGAATGAAAAACATGAAATGGGAAATGGGAAATCATAACATGATCTGACTCACTCTAGCCAGTTTGACACATGTCAAACTGTGTCATGTGTTTGTCATGTGTTTTCTCATAGTGAGAAAAGAATGAGAAAAGAAAAATAAAGAACAAGAACTTGTGCTTCTGGCCCCTCTATTATCCACAGAGACTATTAATTGGGTCTCCAGAGCCTCCATCTTGAATTAGCAAGGTCTATATAACCGGTGGATCCTCGGCATGTTTAACTGGCTTAAAGCAACTAAACATTTTGCTGTTTGCTGTACAAAACAAGGGTTCCAGACTCAATCTCAGTCCACATCTCAGAGTTTTTCTCCCAACGCTCCCCTTTTAAAATTATATGATCCCCATATTCCAGAAATGCGTATTTGAATGAGCTATGGGATATTCCTTCATATCAGGACTTTCCTTGTCTTTGAATCCCTTGTGGTTCCACGTCAACCAAATTTTGCAAAGTTCATGTCACCAGCCTTTGCTCCATTTCAGAAACTCACAGAGTCACCAGCATGCATATCGCTTTTGATAAGCAGGTAGGGAAACGATGTACAAGAAGATAATAAGGCATTTAATGCATAAATTGGGAAATCATCAGATATTATATAGACTTATGACATGACAGCTAGGAAATGAAAAAATACTTTCACAGAGTCAGAAATTGACAGGAAGAATGTGTCACGTTGCTATTTTCACAATGTAAATGATTTCATATTTTTGGATCCATTGTCAACAAGCTGTGTTATCTTAGAAAAATGACCTCACGTCTTTGAAATCCATCTTCCTCATTTTTGCAGTGAGGGAGTTTGACTAGATAAACTGTCCCTAAATCATGCCCTTCCTAAATCATGTGTGGGACAAACTGATCGCCGACAATGGAGTCCATAATCTATCTCTTGTCCTTTTATGAACAACAAAAAAGCAGTGAATCCCTTTTCTTCCCCCTTTTTCGTGCTGCCCCCCCATGGCCCGCCACGTCCATAGGATCTGCCTCACTGGCCCTGAAATACGCACGGCCCATCATGACACTATTAATATCATAGCGGTTCTCAGCAGATTAGCACAGCACACTGACAAAGCAAGTGTGGGGCTGCTCCAAGGCAGCACATCAAAAACCCTATTTATGCAAATTTGCTAACTGTGGACTGACAAGACGCTTTGTCTGAAAGAGTCTTTGTTCATGTCTGGGAGCAGCCGGCTGACAGCTTGCATTGTCGGAGCTCCGCTGGGAGGCCCCGGGCTCCTAGGCGTGGGCAACTTCTGTTCCTTCGTGAAGCACCACGCACAGATGAGTAATCAGTGGTCTGAAGTCAACCAAACGGGGCCATGTTCGCAGCAACCCAGATCCGGCCGCTGGAACCTCCTACTGCATGTCACCTCCAACCCCGAGCAAAATGAACCGGTCTCTCATCCCTGCCCCATCTAGAGTCCTCCCACTAACAGTGAGTGTAAAATCATGTTGCCATGTTCTGAATGCACCCCCTCCCACAGGTGCAATATCATCCGTCAGTCTGGAACATCCTTCCCATAAAAGCATATGTGTGCGGAGATATTGGGTCTGGTGTGGTTGGCAACATACGGAGGAAAGGATAGAAAATGTGATCCGTCAGTTGGAGAGGTCAGGGAACCATGGGTTTGCAGAGTAGAAGAGATCTTCTCTTCCTGAGCTGCTGATTCAATCAAGATTGCAAGCATTGCTCACAAGTGACCTTCTGGCTCAGAATCTTTGGGGGGCGCCTGGGTGGCTCAGTCACTAAGCCTCTGCCTTTGGCTCAGGTCATGATCCCAGGGTCCTGGGATCGAGCCCCACATCAGGGTCCCTGCTCAGCAGGAAGCCTGCTTCACTCTCTCCCACTCTCCCTGCTTGTGTTCCCTCTCTCTCTGTCAAATAAAGAAATAAAATCATTAAAAAAAAAAAAAAAGGAATCTTTGGGACACAACACAGGATGAGCTCTTGAGTGAGTGTGGTCCAAGGTTTGGGGAGCAGAGCCTTAGAGGTACAGAAGCTCCGCAGATGTTCATTGACTTGTCTCAAACCCTTAACCAAGCAATAGAGGTAAAACCATAATAAGAGTTTCCTAATTCCCAAACGACTGGTTTTTCTGACTATTTGCTAGCAGACAAAATGAACTCAAGGCCATGCAGACCATCCACTCTTTTCTAGACAAAATATATTCCTAGCTCTAGAAAATCCAGCAAAACATGGTACCCAAATCAAGTTTGTACACTGTAGAATTATTTATACCAAATTTCATTT
Organism: Procyon lotor; assembly: GCA_028646535.1. Taxonomy (NCBI): domain Eukaryota; kingdom Metazoa; phylum Chordata; class Mammalia; order Carnivora; family Procyonidae; genus Procyon; species Procyon lotor. Next base: position 1,747,809 of record CM053608.1, on the reverse strand, counting down.
TCTTTTTATGACATCAGCTTACATTGATTATCTTTAAAATAAGCAACTCTGTCAAAATAATTGCATTTCTAGGAGTCCGTACGTAGACAACCCCTGGCCACAAAAGCACAGAGCCAACTGAGAAATATGCAAACAAGCAAATAAGTGGAAATCCAATATATCATCCGTTGACTGATATACTAATATTAAAGGATCTTCAGGCAATCGGATTACTAGGATTAATTCACAGAATCAAGAGATGAGCCCCACCGGTACTAAGCAATAATGGACTAGCAAGTTTTTCCATCACACTTGATGGCAGTGAGAATTCCTGCATGAGAGAGTAACTTAGAGGAGCAAAGAAAAGCTGGTACCCCAGCAGGCACCTCACCCCCGAGCACAGGGAGAAATGGCCTGCTATTGTTGCCAAGTTTTGCTTTCCACCATGTCCCAAAGAAAATCAGAGAATGGAGAGAGGCTAGGAGCATTTCTTTAATAAAGCATCCTCCACATGGAGGGAGATTTCAGGTGTGAGGGAAAGCATTCTCTTGTAACAAAATTACTGCTGTAAAGATACAATTGAGGATTTTGTTTGTTTGTTATATTACATACAATGTAATTCTTTTTGCTAAAGTCTGAATTCCTACTATATATTAAGCCCCAGATTAGTTCCAATTCTAAATATAGAATATGTGCATGTACATATTCTATATATAGTATGTAAACATATAAAGAAGTAATGAATACAAGTAAATATATTAAAAATACATAAGATATATTCTTTGTCATATGAGCTAAGAGAATGTCTTAAGACTCGCTCAGAGGACTCAAGCTGGCCTCAGTAGGGACACGTGGTGAACATTATCCTTGTCTTCAGTTTGCTCCCATCTTTCTTCCCATTCTCTCCTCTCGTTCTCTTTCTCCTCTCTCTTGTTCTTCTTCTTCTCCTTTTTTTTCCCTCCTGCTCCTCCTTCTTCTTCACGTCACTGTCATCAAATCACTTAATATTCTCATACATTATCCACCCTTGAAAGCCACCCGAAGTGCATTTGGTAACCACGTGAGGTACAAAATAAATGGATACTGCATTTGCCCTATAAAGCAGCTCTACCCTGACAAATGATACATCAAAGAGGCATTTTCTACAATGACAATGCATTTCATCTTGAGAGTTCTGATTTCCTGTCAAAATCAAAACAAAACACCGAGCTTTTCTTTCCATATTGGAACCACAATTCCACAAAAGCAATCACTCTTCTCTCTCCACTCTCAAGGTGCATGAATCTCAAATATATTTCTCCAGCTCACATATATTTGGGGTGCCAAATATCTATAATACATGTATAGCTGGGTGTCCACAGGCATCTCACAGACAACATATCCTCAGATGAACTAACTGCTTCCCTTCCAAATCTCTCCCCATAAAATTCCCTTTTCAGTGATCATGGATGTATCCCTGCCATGTAGCCTTCAAAGACATGGGCATCACCCTAGAATCTTCAATAACCCATACCCCTAAATGCTGTAGGTAAGCACAAGTAAACATACTTATATCAACCTTACCTGGAACTATATAGAAGGCTCTCCTTTCCCACACCTCAGCATCACATTACTAAAGGCCTATTTACAGCAATTCTTTTTGCCAAACACAGCATGTCTGGCTCTGAAGGAAAAATTACAAAGCATAGCAAAAGTCAATTGGAAGAGACAAGCAAACATCAGAACCAGACAGGGTAGGGATGTTGAGATTATCAGACCAAAAATTTACAGCAGCTATAATTAATATGGTAAGGGCTCTAATGGAATATAAGCAGAGAGACAGAAATCCTAAGATAGGACCAAAAAGACATGCTGGAAATAAAAGTACTGCAACAAAAATGAAAAATGACTTTGATGGGCTCATCAGTAGACTTGATACAGAGGAAAGACTCTCTGAGCTAGATGATACATCAATGGAATCCTCAAAAACTGAAAAGCAAAGAGAACAAAAACTGAAAAAAAACAGACAAACTATCTGTAAGGATTGTGGGACAATGACAAAGACGTAGCATATGCATAATGAGAAAACCATGAGAAGGAAGAGAGAAAAATACAGAAAAAAATATTTGAAACAAAAATTACTGAGAATTTTTCCCCAAATTAATGTCAGACACTAATCCACAGATCCAAGAAGTTTGGAGACCACTAAGCAGGATAATGTCAAAAACAAAAACAAAATACCACTACACCTAGGCATATCATTTTCAAAATACAAAAAATAGCAAAGATAAAGAAAAAGTCCTGAAAGAAACCAGAGAAAAAACCACCTTCCCTGTAGAGGAACAAAGGTAAGAATTATATCAACATTCCCACAGAAACCGTACAAGTAAGAAGAGAGAGGGATGAAATAGTTGATGTCGAGAGAATAAAATCACCAACCTAGAATTCCGTGCCCTGGAAAATTATCTTTTAAAAGTGAAACAGAGGAATGCCTGCCTGGGTGGCTCAGTCAGTTCGGTGTCTGCCTTCAGCTCAGGTCATGATCTCAGGGTCCTGGGATGGGGTCCTGCCTCAGGCTTCCAGCTCAGCAGGCAATCTATTTCTCTCTCTCCTTCTGCCTGCCACTCCTCCTGCGTGTGCTCTCTCTCTCTCTCTCTCTCTCTCTCTCTCTCTCCAAAAACTAAATAGAATCTTTAATTAATAAATAAATAAATAAATAAATAATAAATGTGAAAGAGAAGTAAAATCTTTCTCAAACAAAAATTGAAGGAATTTGTTGTCAGTAGACCTGCCTTGTCAGAAACATTAAAAGAATTTCTTTAGAGAGGAGGATTATGCTATAGGTCAGAAACTCAGATGCACATAAGAAAAGAGCGTGAAAGAAAGAATAAGGTGAGGTAAGAGAAAAAAATTTTTTTTAACTTTTAATTTTCTTATTTTTAATTGATCTAATCAAAAGCAGTTGTTCAAAATAATAATAGCAACAATATAATCAATAATTTATGCCTGGGGTGCCTGGGTGGCTCAGTCGTTAAGCGTCTGCCTTCGGCTCAGGTCATGATCCCAGGGTCCTGGGATCGAGCCCCCACATCAGGCTCCCTGCTCGACAGGAAGCCTGCTTCTCCCGCTACCATTCCCTCTGCTTGTGTTCCCTCTCTTGCTGTGTTTCTGTCAAATAAATAAATAATAATAATAATAATAATAATAAAATAATGTATGTCTATACTTATGGGTACATATGTATATACATGTACTTATGTACCTACATGCTTATATGTACATTTACATATAAATGAAATAAATGACAACAATGATACAAGGGATGGGGGTGGAATAAGGATTATTTTGTTACCATAAGACACTCACATAACTCTGGACATTGGCTAGTGTTATTTAAAAGTGGACTTGGAATAGATGTAAATGTATATTGCAAACTCTAGGGTAACTACTAAAAATAAGGAATAAGGAGGGGCTCCTGGGTGGCTCAGTGGGTTAAAGCCTCTGCCTTCGCCTCATGTCATGATCTCAGGGTCCTGGGATTGAGCCCCGAGTCAGGCCCTCTGCTCGGCGGGGAGCCTGCTTCCCCCTCTCTCTCTCTGCCTGCCTCTCTGCCTACTTGTGATCTCTCTCCCTCTGTCAAATAAATAAATAAAATCTTTTAAAAATAAATAGATAAATAAAAATTTTAAAAAAGGAAAAGGGAAAAAAAAGTAATGTGACTGATATGCTAAGAGAGGAGAGAAAATGGAATCACATAAAAGATTCAGTGGAAACCATAAAAGGCAGAAAAAGAGTGAAAGACATAGAAATAGGAGCAAAGAACAAAGACAACAAATAGAAAAGAGAACAATGTGAACGATATTATTGCAGGTATATCAATAATCACTTTGCATATCAATGGTCTCAATTAAAAGACAGATTGTCAAAGTGGGTAAAAAAATTATATATCGTCTATCCCAAAAAATCCACTTTAAATATAAAGATACACATAGCTTAAAAGTAAATAGAGAGTATGGCATGCTGACCCTAATTAGGAGAAAGCAGAAGTAGCTAGATTGGTTTCAGACACAGCAAGGAAGTTATCAGGACTAAAAAAGGGCAGTCCATAAAGATCAAGCAGTCAATTCTCCAACAAGACATTACAAAAGACTTTTAAGAAAACGAAAAGCTAAAAGAAAAAGGAAATATTTCCAAAATGTTTATCTGATGAAGGACTTCCTACCAAAATATAAGGAGAAGCTTTATAATTCTATAATAAAAAAACAAAACACCCAAGAAAGAAATAAGCTAAAGACTGGAACAGACCCATCACTGAGGAAGAGCTATGTAAGGATAGCAGATAAGAACATGAAAACATGTGAAGCATCATTAGCCACAAGGTCAGTTTGAGGCCACTACACAGACCCACAGGAGTGACCAGTAAACTGACGCCACCGAGCACAGGTGTGAAGGTGGAACAACCGGAAATGGCGGCCACCACCGTTTAGGAGAATGCAGTGTGCTACAGCCACTGGGGAAGACAGACCCTCCTGGTGTTTACCTGGGGGAGATGAAAACACATGTCTGCACAAAGACCTGTCAGGAATGTCTCTAGAGCTTGATTCAAATGCACCAAAAATCAAAACAACTCAAATGTCCATCCACTGGTGAGCAGATAAACAAATGGTGACCTGTGATCCAATGGGGTACAATTCAGCAAAAAAAAAAAAAAAAAAAGAAGAAGGAATAACACTTGGTACAAGCCACATCATGAATGAATCTCAAAGTGATCATGATGAGTGAAACACACTGAAGGATTAAAAGGCAAATAATACAATTAAAAATTTGAAGAAAGGATTTGAAGAGACCTTTCTCCAAAGAAGATATGTGGGCCCAACAGTCCATGACAAGATGCTCACTGTTGTCAGTCATCAGGGAAACACAAATCCAAACAACAATGAGCGAGTACTCCACACCCACTAAGATGGGTGCATTAGAAAGGACAGACAATAATAAGTGTTGTCAAGGTTGTGAAGAAATTGCAACCCTCATGCCCAGGGAGATTAGAAAACAGTGTGGTCACATAGGAAACTGGTTTGGAGTTCCCTCAAAATACCAAGCACAGAGTGATCATTTAGCTTGGCACTTCACATCTGTGTATATGCACAAGGGGTGTGAGCATTTGTGCAGCACACGTGCAAAAATGTGGGGACTATTCTGAGCGGCATTACTCAGCATGTCCAAACAAGTAAAAATGACTGTAAAATAGCTCAGCTGATAAACGGGAAAATCAGAGCAACATATCCATCCAGCAGCACATTACTAAGCAATAAGGTAGTGAAGCATGGAGGCATGGCTCAGTATGGACGAACCTTGAACAGTGTGCGACCTACGAGGAGTCCATCACAAAAGACCACAGGCTATACGGTTCCACCTGTGAAGTGTCCAGAGCAGGCAATCCACAGAGAGAGAGAGCAGATTGATTAGTGCTCAGTAGGGGCCGGGGAGCAGGTCACAGAGACTGGCTGCCGAGGGGTATGGATTTCTTGAAGACTGATCAAAAGTTCCCACAATTAGGTTATGGTGAAGGTCGCACCACTCCGAATAGACTAAAAAAGGTTGAATCGTATACTTTACATGGGGGGATTTCAGGGCGTGTGAACTATATCTCAATAACGCTGCATAAAAAAGTTGTGTGTCCTGGGGCACCTGGGGGGCTCAGTGGGTTAAAGCCTCTGCCTTCGGCTCAGGTCATGGTCTCAGGGTCCTGGGATCGAGCCCCGCGTCGGGCTCTCTGCTCAGCGAGGAGCCTGCTTCCTCCTGCCTCTCTGCCTACTTGTGATCTCTCTCTCTCTCTGTCAAATAGGTGAATAAAATCTTTAAAAAAAAAAAAGTTGTGTGTCCTACTTAGTCTTAAATTTTCCAAAATTATGATTATATAAAATAAAGGTAAAAGGTTCATTCAACTCCTCTTCTGTCTCCCCATGCATGTAATTTTATTCCAATCTTCTTGAAGAGACTGAGAAACAGAAACAGAGAGCTGTAGGTATCTAATTATATCTATTATATGCAGATGAATAAATAAAACTTACATGATTTTGCTTATTCTACTCAGGTTGTCATCCGTTCTTCATATTTGGGCATCGGTGCCCCATCAACTCTGTCACAGCCCCGCCAGTCTGGCCTAGAACTCAGCACATCCTCAGATTCGCTTGAGGAAATGCATCTGTACAAAAGCACCAGCGAACAAGAAAGTGTGGACACAACTGTAGGCAGAAAGCGAGAGGGCAGCATGAGTGACAAAAGGAGACAACAGTAGAAACAAACCCAAAAAAGCCTGAAGTATTTCTTTTGATCCACTGATCTTTGATCTGGAATGTCATGTAAGGGAAAGGGACAAAAATGACCCGGACCTTTTCAATCCTGTGATGATGCTTCTACTATGAAAATGAAGAAATTCATTTTCCCTTGAAAAGTTACAGTTTACTATTACTTTGTTTAAAGTCAACTTTCCTGTTCCTTTGGAATCCAGGTGACAGGTGACAAGTGACATCTTGACAGTACGTTCTTGCTCTTATTCTTATCCATCATCAGGATTCCTTGGATGCCAGTATATACCAGTAACGCTCATTACTTACCATTTAAGAACATACACTGGACCCAGTAGATCATTAGATGTTCACTGAATAAGTGAATGAATGGGTGGTTGGGTGGAAGGAAGGACCATCTAATCTTAAAATCTGTATATAGTAACCACTGTAGACCAGAGAAGTAAGTAAAAACTAATTTTGTGTTGCCATTTCTCCTGGGTCAGCCTGCACTGGACAACCAGTACCATCATCAGTAGTGAACATGTAGGAAACACCTCTTGGAAGCTGAGATCCATTATTACTCCATTTCTTTGCACCCTCAGCACCTGCTACAGTGTCTGGCCCACAGTAGGCACTCCATAAATGCTCTTGAAGAAAAAACAGTGAAACAGTCATCATTTCAGCCTCATTAAAATCACAAAAACATAAACATTCAAATATTGGAGTTATCTCTACTTGTTGAGGAGGCTCCAAATATTGTTAATAAAATACCCTTTGCTAAGATTTGAATTCTTTCTTGTGAATTATGCAGATGATCTTCGATCAGAAAGGGAACATAGAGGTATTTGTTTTCCTATAATGATGCCTACTTGTATTCTTAAAGCATCATATTCCCAACTGATGAAGGTGATTTAGCTAAACATAAGGTGGACATTAAATATTTTTAAATACAATTTGTAGATTCTAATAATCGATTCAGTGTAGTGGTTTTCAAGATTGCTTAGGATAGTAAATCAACACTAAATGTGTCATTATAGAAAGACAACCCAATTAAAAAGGAGCAAAGGATCTGAGCAGATGCTTTCCCAAAAAGATGTGCAAATGCTCAACAAGCACATGGTGGGAAGAGGCTCAATGATGAGGGAAATGCGCATCTGATACACAAGGAGATACTGCTTCCTACCCACTAGGAGCACTAAAGCAAAGACGAGAACAGGTTGTGGAGGACATGGAGTCCTCATGTGTGGAGGGGCCAGTGCACCCACGTGGGGCGCACACTAAGCCTGCTCTCCTCACTCTGGCCTCCAAAAGGCAGAAGATCGTTCCCGCTTTATCTTGTTTTCCAACTTACCAACTCTCCGCCATGCACTAGCAGGACCTTCCAGGACCACTTTGCTTTCCAAAGTCATAGCTCACTTACTATTTGTGTTAAGAGGTCTTTTGAGGGGGCACCTGGGTGGCTCAGTCAGTTTAGTGTGGGACTCTTAGTTTCAGCTGGGGTCATGATCTCATGGGTCATGGGATCGAGCCCCACATTGGGCTCCACACGCAGCAGGGAGTCTGCTGGCGATTCTCTCCCTTTGTGCTTCCCCTGGTTTTCTCTCAAATAAATAAATCACTCTTTTAAAAAAAAAAAAAAAGAGGTCTTTTGAGAAGGGTGGTCCTCCTGCCATTACAAGATCTAGGTAAATAAATTAATTAGGGGTGATACTTTCAACCAAAGGAAAACTGGGAGCAGTAGCTTGGATCGCCAGTGATGCCTCGCACCATCTTAAATTGCATCCCTCCTCCTTCCTTCTGAGCTGGTCCAGTGGCAAAAGAAAAAAGACTAGAGACAGAGAAATACTCTGGAAAGGACTCTCTGATACACTCTTAAATGCTCTTAGACCCACGACGTGGTCAAATTCTAATGTTTTACATGGGCTTCAGACCAGCGGTGGCTGTAAGAACCTTTTTAATACGTGTCTTGGGAAATAGATATAAAGAAGTGGTCAAAATTATTATCTGCAATAAAAGCAGCCCAGGGCGAGGAGGGTTTTGTAAGCCAGTGCACATGCAGCTGCTCAAGTAAGCACATGGGCAAAGGATTCTTTTAGAGGCCTCCTAAAATACTCTTGTAAGATATGGAGCATTTCCTCTCATGACCAGGTCAGTTTTCAGTTCACGTAATTATATTTTGTGGACCTCATATTCTTGATGTCTTTTCAGTTTTAGAATTTACTCTTGGCATCTTCACCTTGAGCAAAATCGCCAACAGACAGCGGTGTCGTACTCAGGACACGGATGGGCTTACTGCCCTGTACCCAGCCGTGGCTGACCTTCGTCACTGCAGCCTGCAGAGAGGGAACATTTCATCAGGACACGCCGGCTGCCTTTTGGTGAGTCGCACACACAGAAAACATTAATAATTGTCCCACTATTTGTTTTATCACTGCAATTTTTCTATGCCTTTATCTTGCAGCGTTACGGTATCTGTGTGTGTTTAATGTTTACTGGGTTAAAGTAGACCATAGCATGGGTAAGAATCAACTAATTGATAGAGATTTCAGCTTGGCTTCAACCATCCTAAAATCTTAACTCATACAGACATTTCATTTTTCCAAACTGGACATTCTGCCGAGATAAATGAAGACAGATGGCATCACCCAGGAGCTGGTCATCCTGATGAAAGATCCCAGGGACTCACAGCTGTAAGCACCTGTGACCTCTGACTCCACACGTGCAGGCAGGTCTGGGGAGAGAGACAGCAGCATGGTAGCCCAGCTGCTCCTGTGACGGGAGCCCGGACAGCGCCGCCGTGATTATTTTCTGCTTAAATTCTGCAGACCGTTAGTTCAGATGTGAAAGGCAGAGCGCGTGACTCTAATGTATTCACAGCTCTTCGAGGCATCAGCAGAAGCCACAATCTGGTGCCGGAATCCAGCACCATTCCATCCGCATTGTCTAAGACCCAAATGCTTATCACGTCATGTCATGTATTTTAAGAACCCAGTCAAGTTTGTGGTGTCAAGTAATTTATGATCAACAGACAGTACAGGTGATGAAAATGGGGAGATCTTAAAAAATACAAACCACTTGGCCCCTCTGTCTGTCGGGCTATTCAAGTAGAAAATCAATGTCTCGGGCCGTTTTCCTGACACAGGAAAAACATTCCAATGGGCGATGATAAATTGGAAGGTGAGAACAAAGTCTCTTATCTCTACATAGACTAAAATGTACTTGACAACGATGCTTACACCCTCTGTGTGTGTTCAGATAAGGAGAGCGTGATTGGTGCCCCTTGGAATCCTCCACTGAGTGTTTTTGCCTCATTCTGAATGAATATTTGTTCAGAATCCAGATACCACAGACGAACATCATAGAAACAGATGGATACAGAAGGTCGCAGAGTTGACAAGAGTGAGGTCGTTTTAGAAGGGTCTGAGAGAGGAGTGGGAGAGACAGAGCACATTTGGATGTCTGTATGAATTTTTATTTTGTAACGGCCCGGACTGGTAAAAGGTTTAAATGCATGAGGATGGAAATTAACTAGAGTGGTCAGTGTCCTTTGATACTGAGAAAATGCATCCATCACCTGGTAGATGAGCGTTCAATGTGAAATGAAACATGAAAGTTAAAATAATTAACACATGGGACGTTAAAGTTAATTATCATTCCACTCATTTAGAGTGCAGATAAGGAACAAAGCAGCGTAGCGAAAATTATTTATCAAGTTGAACATAGACAATAAAATACATATTTACTGGGCGGTAGTATTTTCATCAGTGTTACCAACCAAAATATTTGTCTTCTCTTTTGCCTAGAAAACAGAAAAAAATAATATCGTCAGTGTAAGCTTCTGCTTCTTCATCTGTATGTGAATAACGGTATCACAGATCGTTGTTGCAAAAGTTAGACTAATTATATGTATGCTGGGCACAGATTTGGGGCCGTGTTGTGGGCTTTGCTTGCCTTGCGACGGCCCAGCAGCTGACAGCACCCCTCTCCCTCCTGAGACCTTCCTTCCAAGCTGCCTAGCTCCAGTGTACTCAGCCCACTCCCTCAAGCTCTCCTGCCCCTGCTTTGCTCGGCAATCAGATCCGAGCTGCCTCTCAAGGAGCTAAGGTGCTAAGCATGTTGAATTGGGCCTTTCCAGTCAGGATTTCTGCAGAGTAGTACAGATTTTAAGGATCCCTGCGTTCGAAAGAGATACACTAGCCAACACAAGCCATGTGCCCATGTGCAGTACAAGAGAGCCCTTTGGAGAGACCTCCCATCCAGGCAAAGGGTGTATTTCCTCTCATTCAAGCCAGGTAAAGGGGAGCAGGACATTTGCCCTCTAACCTATAAGAGACACAGAGACTGGGTGTTTGACCTTTTTCCAGAAAGGTTCTGAAAGCAAGAGGTTGGCTGAAGTTATCCATGATAGATGAGCTTCCCGGACAGTGGCCTGCCGGGAGCTGCCCATGGGCAAGGCTGGTCCCACGGAGCACCAACGGAGAGCTTGGTGGCGGAGACGTCAAGGTAAAGAGTATGTGAGGTCTACCCCAGGACGAGAATTTCTTCCTTTTCATAGTAGAAGCATCACCACAGGATTGCAAAGGCCCGGGTCAAGCAGGACATTAACCCTCCCACCCCTCTCCCTCTACTCACCCCAGGAGGACCAGAGGAAACAGAGCTAAGAGAAGAAAAAGAGCAAAGAGAAAAAAAGCTAAGCTGTATTTTCTTCCTCACTATAGGCTTCTGGGTCAGGCCAGAAGATAGGTGAAAAAGAAACAAAGCTTCAGTTGCATGAGACCCTGAAGCTTTGGTTTATTCAAGTGCATGAAACTATCAATATGTGAAATCGACTAGAAATTTGCAGGAGCTTTTGCTTTGTGGGGGGAAGGGCCGTGTGGCAGAGAGAGCTGTTCCTTATTCACCATTCAGAGCCCAGATCATTCAACAAACCTGCTGGGACCACTAGTGTTTCATGTCCTTAATATATTTTCTCCCCCACTAGTTTTCAGTGCTAAAGACGAATGCTTTATTTTAGCTTTGCCCCCAGCCCAGTGTCTCCAAGAGAAGGCTGTTCCTATTTCTGCTACGTGTTTGCCTCACACATTCATCTAGACACTATTTTCACTTAACCCATATTTATTAATATCTTACTACACGTACATAAGGGGAGGGAACTGGCTGTTAAAAGCAAAGAGCTCTTGGGGTGCCTGGGTGGCTCAGTCGTTAAGCGTCTGCCTTCAGCTCAGGTCATGATCCCAGGGTCCTGGGATCGAGCCCCTGCATCGGGGTCCCTGCTCGGCAGGAAGCCTGCTTCTCCCGCTACCATTCCCTCTGCTCGTGTTCCCTGTCTCGCTGTGTTTCTCGCTGTCAAATAAATAAAATCTTTAAAAAAAAAAAAAAAAAAGCATGAGCTCTTGTAATCGGCATTTTCCTGGTTTGAGCACCAGCCCCCTTCCCCTGCCCCCGGGGACCTGTGAAAAGTCCACAGGATACTTAACCTTTTGGTACTTGGGTACTTGAGTCTTCTCATCTGGAAAATGTAAATAATAATGCTATGAGCATCAAATGAGATAACCCACGCAAAAAAAAAATAAAAAATAATAAAAAATTTAAAAATTTAAAGTATATATATATATATATATATATATATATATATATATATATATAGAAGTTCTTGTGATCGCGGGGACTCGGGAGCAGTTAAAACCAAGAAGAGCTGAAAGAAGGGTATTGGAGGCGGAGACAGCAGCAGGTGCGACGGTCTGGGTGAGGGAACTGGTTTTGCCTGCTGGAGAAACAGGAAGAGGGCTGGTGCCACCCCAAAATCTGTTCATGTTTTTAAACACCTGGCGCACCTTTCCTGAGAGTGAGCAGCTTGAACAAGTGGAGACGGACAGTACTTTTCCTTGGGCTCGCGGTCGCGTCGGCGGTCAGCCTCGGGTCGGCCAGGGGCTCCTTGCTCTGCTCTCCGGCTGGCTCGGCTGCATGGAGGATGGGGAGGCTCGGCGCACCCTTTCTCCACGTGCTCTCTCGTCCTCCAGCCGGGAGCCCTCGGCATCCCCCGACCACGTTCCTTTATTCAAGCTCGTTACAGGCCAACCCAGATCCATGGAGTAGAGAAACAGCCTTCGTCTCCTGATGAGAGAAGCTTCCACGTCCCATTGCGAAGAGTCACTGATCTGGGAACGTGATATCCGGGACTCTTGCTGCCATCTGGACATTAACCCTCCCCGCTCCCTCTCATCATGACAGCTGATGCCGGAAATGCAGCGAGAGAGACGGGCAGCCGCTAGGGGGGTCAGAGCAAGCAGGCCCCCGTAAAGGAATGGGGTCTTGCGCTGAATGCACTGTAAGTCACTGGAAGCTCCTGTGATTTATGTGTCTGGCATTTTACTTAGGAAACCTGTACAGTAACGGGCTGCAAAGAGTAAGCAGAGATCACGAGCAGAGTGATCGTGGACGAGTAACGGCAGTAACACAGACAATATCTGGTGGTACCTTCGACAGGCAGCTGGCAGCTGGCAGCTGGAGAAATCTCAGCTAATCAGGAAATCTCTAATAAACAGAGCCGATAGGACCTGCTGATATGGGAACCGCAGGCATTATGGAAACAGAGCAATCAACTGGACACCTAGAGCTTTAGGTCCTGGGGAGCTTACAGTACTCTACACAGAGAAGTGACGAATTCAGTGAGCAATTCAAATACCATTTTGAAGTGAATACACATGAAGTTGGTGATTTCCGTTATTCATTCACACGGTGACATCACATAAGCCATTAGATAGGAGTCTAGGGGCCATCGGGTATGGAGAGCTCGAGGCCTCAGCACACCACGGCCTTCTAGGACATGGAAACGCATGTGATCACCCATGGGAAGAATATAGGTAGGGAATGGGTCCAGGACCAAATCTCGTGAAAAGCAAGTATTTAGAAGTTATCCGGAGAGTGAGAAGACAGCAAGGAAGACAGGAGCCTCCCAGGCAATGGGCAGGTAGCCACAAACAAAAGGTCATCTCAGCACCTTGGCACCTGATGGGGACATGCTGGGCTGGGTCATTCTGGGTCATTCTTGTTGGGGGGGTTGCGGGCCTCCCTCCCCTGGATGCTGGCGGTAAGTTCACCCATTTAGGACCAAAAAAAAAAAAAAGCTCTCTAAACATTACAGGTAACACCCTGGGGAAGAAAACCACCCCCGTTGAGAATCACTGCTTCAGAAAAAGAAACAAACAAACAAACAAAAAGGTGTGAGCCCCCTCAGGGCCCACTCGATAGCCCAGGGCATGGCGGAAAGGGAGTGAACAGCAGGTTGGCCAAGGGGGAGGTCACGGTGACCCTGCGGGGGTGGCCCTGGTCCTGGGGCTGGCCTGCTCGAGACAGGAACAGCTAGGATCCCAGTCTGCGAGACGACAGGAAGCGAGAACTTTGCATGGTGACAGGCAGGGAGCACACTCATCGGGTGAGCACTGCACAATGTAGAGAGTGGTCGAATCACTGTGTCGCACACCTGAAACTAACAGTGAATGTCAAGCATACAACAATTTAAAATTTTTATGATTAAAAAAGAGAAAAATATATATATGTGTGTGTATATCGGTCTCTGCCTCCAGTTCGTGGCCCAGAGCTCCGGAAACCCTCATAAATCCCTCAGGGATAAGAGCACTAAGAGCATCAGCTGTTCCAATGAGGCGACTCTAGCGGGTCCCCCGGACAAGCGCTGGGCACCAGGAACAGCAGCCATGACGCAGAGGTTGGAGCCTTTGCCTCCACACCCCCCAAACCACACACCACACTTTCTCTGAGAGGACAGGGGACCGGAAATGGAGTGAATAACTGATCGGGTCCCCATGAGGAAGCCTGCATGAAACCCCAGGAGTATGGGGTTCAGCGATCTTCCAATCTTCTAGGCTGGCAATGCACATCCACACACGGGGAGGGTGCCGCCCCCAACTCCATGGGGACAGAAGCTCCTGCACTCAACACCCTCCCAGACCTCATCCTCTTATCTTTCCATCTGGCTATCCCTCTGGGTCAACTGGTAAACCTAAGTAAGTAAGTACCTTCTAGCTGCTCTAGCAAATCAAGCAAACCCAAGGAAGGGCTCACTGGAACCTCTGATCTAGAAACAGCTGGTCAGGAGCTTATGGCTGGAGTCCGAAATGGGGGTGGGGGGCAGCGCTGTGGGGCCGAGTCATTGCCCATGGGATCTGATGCTACCTCCAGGTAGCCGATGTCAGAGCTGAGCTGAGCGGCCGGACACACAGCTGGTGTTCCAGAGACTCGCTCGGTGCGGGGAAAAGCCCCCACGCATTTGGTAACCAGACTGTCAGTAGGGAAGAGTGAAGGGGACCCACAGGAGAGACGCACACTGGGAAGAACTGGGTTTTCCCCGACCTATAGACAGTCCAAGCCTAAAAGCAACAGAAAAATGATTTTGTACCTTGAAAACAGTCAAGAGGGAGGAATTCCCTCTTCCTGGCCGGCCAGTCGGGTCTTTTGTTCTATTCAGCTCTTCCACTGATTGGATGGAGCCCACCCACGTGGTTGAAGGCCATTTGCATTGCTCAGTCTAAGAGTCAAACACTAATCTCATCCAGAAACGCCCTTGCAGACACACCAGAATGTTGGACCAAAGACCTGAGGACCTCATTGCCCACTCATGTTGACACGTAAATTTAACCCTCACAGGTGTCATGGGAACCTCGTCTTCAGTCTCTCCTGTTCAGCCACTTGTGCAGCTGGCTAAGGGCTTCACCACGTGGGATCCAGGGTGGGACAATGTGAAGACAAAGTCCCCACTTAGGACTCATCCGCCCTCCATTCTTGACTTACTGCCTCAACCCAAATATTCAAGTGACTTGATATTAGTATAGAATTATAATTACGTTCCCTTCTTCAGTTCTACAAAATGTCACACTTATGCAGCAGAAACATGCTTCTACTCAGGTAAGAGTGCCAGTTGGTAACTATGACACGCACGATTCCCCAAAGTTACAGGCATCTAAAAATACATCATCCAGCACAAATCGGAGGGGACAACAGACTCCCTGTAGGGTCTACTCCACTTATATATATAACTCCAATTATACAGTCGTAATCTGAGCATGTGCCTGCCCAGCCATTGCTCCCCATCCCTGGGGTTGACCAGATTTCCCTCTGTCCACCTGTTTTCCTTGCTCTCATTGCATCTGTGAGAGTTCTTGTCTCTTCTCACTCCAGTTTCACTGAGCAAGCTCAGACTCAGCTTTCCATTTAGAAATAGAGTCTCAAGTAATTAATGTAATCCCACAAAAAGCTTATCTCAAATTAAATGTCCTTCCATGTCATAAATAGAAGGCTGAGAGCCAAAGACGTTCCTTCCACCCATCCAGGTCACTGGGACCTACAACCCCCAGGTCAACCTTGCCGGGCTTCCCACCAGGTAGGGAAACAAGTAAGATACTTATTTCCAGGGGAAAGTAGTTCCTACCTCTGTGTCCCTATTTTTTGCCCACTTGGTTTTGTAATCAACTTATGGCTTCAGTAGATGCGTTCAGGCTGCAAACCTTTTTTCTCTGTAAGAAACAAGCTGGCCCAAATTAGATGCAGACTGATGGCCATGGCTGTTAGCCCATGTACTATCCCCAGAGAGTTGAGACCCTGAGAACAGTGAGGAAAATGTGTTTATTTCACCTTGACCTTGCACTGGTTTCGTAACTAAATCTCACTCTGAATGATCTCTCTCATTCCCCCATCCTGTCCACCCTACCCTCCCGTTCAAGTGTTTCTTCTCATAGGACTTACCATCTATTGACAAGGTACAACTTAAATACAGCATGTTTTGTTACTTTCTGTCTTCCAATTCCCACCACCTCCACTAGAAGATGAACTCCGGAAGGCAAGAGTCTTTGTTGTTTCCTGATGAATCGCGTGTGCCCAGAACTGTCCCTGGAACACAGCTGGTGTTCAGTCTATGGCACATGAGTGAACCAGATGCTCCCTACAGGCAGTTTGGGGGGAGAGAGGGAAGAAACAGACCGATCCAGCCTCCCAGATTCTCTTCCTCTAAGAGAAAAGCAGGAAAGCCAAGGAACTTCTCCTATGCCCTTCCTTCTCTTGTCCCTCCTCCTAACTTCTGACTTCATCTTCACGTCCAATTCTAATTCGATTTACTGGCTTTGACCCAAGAGTCTCCCCAAAATCTGTTTGCTATTTGTTCTTACCTGAGTGGCAATCAGTGCGGACAGTGGGTTACATCACTCTGCCAGTCCAGTCAGAGCCAAACCACAGAGCCATTTGGATCCATTTCAGAACTTTTTTCTCTGGCGGGGGGTGGCAGTGCCTCGGTTCTGAGTGTGTCTGTGCCACACCCACGCTGCCCCCGGATGACCATGCCACCAACATCACCAGAGGGGCTCACGAGTGCCCCCACCTCTGCGTGTAGACTGTGCTGTACTTTGCTGTCAGACTATTCATTTGAGGGGCACCTGAGGGGCTCAGTCAGCGGGGCCCCTGCCCTGGCTCGGGTCATGATCTCAGGGTCCTGGGATCGAGTCCTGCATCAGGTTCCCTGCTCAGCGGGGAGCCTGCTTCTTCCTCTACCTGCTGCTCCCCCGTTTGTGCTCTCTCTCTCTCTTTCTCCTTTTCTTTCTCTCTCTCTCTCTGAAAAATAAATAAATAAAATCCTAAAAAAAAAAAAAAAATGAATATTCCTTTGAGAACCCCTTTCGATCCAAAACTGGCAACAGTCTGGTTCCCTGACTTCCATTCATTGATTTTCTTGGGTAAGTGGTTTCTCACACTACCTGAGAAATTGTTTTGTTTTTTTTTTTTTAAAAAAAGGACGAATTTCTTCTCAAAAGATGGAGCGCTAAGGATCGATGACACCACCTTCTCATCTACCATGTTATCCTGTATTTGTCAAACCCACTGAGGCAGAATGTGTATCATTTGTTGTTTCAAAATATTCTATTTTTTTTTCAACATGGTTCAGAGAAATCTCGGAGCAAAGTAGATACAGATGAGGAGACTCACTGGTATTCCCTCTTACGTGACTTATTTCATCTCGATGAAAGTTTAGACATTAAGTAGGTCTGCTTGAGTCTTCCTTGGCAAATCTATCAGTCAATCACTACAGTGTTAAAGAGCTCTAGGAAACTGAGAAGACAGCATACGTGGCTTTGGTTGTCAAGACCCATAATCCAGGGAAGAGCAAGAGTGTTTGCAAAGAGTTACCTTTTCTGTAAACAGTCAAGGTGGATCTACTATGACTCAGAAAAAAGCAAACAACTTTCGTCTACACTGGTTAGGATTGGGGTCATCAGAATGGAAGAGCCCGGGGTCTGTGTCTCAAAAATTAGGTCTGCTTGATCGATGCCCCGGAGGACGGGGCAGCCGGACTCAATGAACAAATGTCTGATCTGTCCATTTATGAAGCCACTAGTTCAGTAAGTTCTTTACTGAACGGTTTAATCTGAGGACGCCGTGTGGAGTGGGCGCAGAGAATACAAAGTGGAGCCAAACAGAAAGAATTCCTGCCCTTGGGGCGCCTGGGGGCTCAGTCAGTTAAGCGTCTGACTTTGATTCAGGTCATAATCTCAGGGTCCCGGGATCGAGCCCCATGTGGTGCTCCCCGCTCTTCGGGAAGTCTGCTTCTCTCTCTCTCTTCCCCTCCCCTGCTTGTGCTCAGTGTCTTGCTCAAATAAATAAATAAAATCCTAAAAAATAGAAAATAAAAAGAATCCCTGCCCTCCTATAAGTTACATTTTAGTGCAGGGGACAGAGCTAAACAAGTCCACTAAACAACAATGCACCAGCTGTGTTAGTGCGAGAGAGGAGAGAAGCAAGGGGGACGGGGCTTGCACAATACGCAAGGAGCTGGCACTGCACCCTGAGTGTCCTTGGAACACTGTGGGGTGTTCTAAGGTGGAAACGAACATAATGAATTTATTAGTGCTGCTGTGGGGGAAGGAATAGAGGGGGCATATATGCAAGCCAAGAGACCCAGAGGAGCGAGGCTGACTCTCAGAAGTGGTTTCCAGGGAAAGGGCCATGATTTTGGTGCTAAGAGGAATCCTTGGTAATATTCCAGGAGAATGTTTTGCCATTTTTATTCTTATGGGAAAAATCTGTACCTTACGGGAATATCTTCTCTGTGTTTAAGTCACAGAGAAGGAGCCGCAGGGAGGGAGACAGTTGAGATAAAAGACAAAAGGAAAAATTAAAAGACTAAAATCCTAAAGGACACAGAGATGCCAAGTGGAAGGGTTTGCCTTGGAAAGGAGGACTCTTCTTAGTCTAAGAGGAATGGAAGGGAAGACGGGTTTCTGGCTGAGGACAGAAAGCATGAGTTCCGCTGAATGCAGGAAGCAGAATGTAGTGAGTATTGTGTTCCAGGACGACTCTCCATCCTCCCTGGCGCTGTGGGGTCCTGTGACGTGACAGACGGGCTGGCCTCGGTCCCCAAAGAAGGTGTTCAGACATGCTGAAGGTCAGTGGCCCGGGTCCATCAGGAATTTGAGGAGGGCAACATAATCAGATGGTGAGGATCGGGAAGGGAAGGGACTGTCAGATGATCGTGGTGGGATAACCTTCTAGAAGCACAGACGAGAGCCTGACCGCCCCTCTCCTTTCTCAGAGCATCCAGAACTGTGGAAAGGAGACGCCTGATGGGAGCGTTACGACAAGAGCGATATTCCAGAAAGTGAAGTCAGCATGGTCTGGCCAGACTGGCGTGGAGCCAAGAACTAGCGAATTCCAGACGCGAGACAAAGTCGGGGCTTCTAAGGCCAAGTCCGGTTTCCTTCCACAAGGAGAAAGCTAGGGTAAGAGCTGGTGCCTGTAGCAGGAATCGGATGCCTTGGGACTGAGTGAGTTAGAAAATTTGTAAATAAAGTAGCGTTGGCTTGAGGGGGTCTTAGGGGGAATAATGAAGAATTTACCCACTGTAGTTCACGAAATTGACCAACCCTAAATTCCCTTTGGAAAATTGCCATAATTGGCTCCATAGGACTCTGACACAGACGGTAGTCGATCTCCCAGGCAAGAGAAAAACCAAGCCAAACAAAATAGGGGACTCCACAATTATACTCCCCTGTTCATCTGTACCACACCTGGACTACTCTGAACTCCCCCTCTCTCTCTCACCAATTCTTCAGGCCCCGTTTCTTCCCTTCCTGTCCCCAGATTTGCTCCTCCCTAACATTCAGGAACAAGCCCATCTCTCTGGAGAGAAGCCAGACCCCCAAGTGCTCATCACTGGACCACTGTTTTAGAAAAATAGCACATCTGGGACTTAAAATGCATTTCCTTGCCCCAAAACTCCAGTGATGTGGGGGAAGAAAGAGTTTTTACTATAGCCTTAGCTGACGGTCACTCTCAGCAAGGGGGAAATCAGTTGGTTCCATAAAGATTTTCGAGTAAAAATATCACTGGGATGGTTCAGCCACCACATTAAGGAGGGAGCACCTTGGCTCCTCGAGCCACCCACTGGGACACCCTTACCCGCTCCAGCTTGGGTTGTGGTCTCCGAGTCCTGGGATCGAGCCGCAGGATGGAGCCCCACGTCTGGCTCTCTCCTCAGTAGAAAGTCGCCTTACTCTCCCTCTATATTCTCTCTTGTTCTCGCTCTATCTCAAATAAATAAATAAAAATTTCTAAAACAATAATAAAATCTCTTAAAAAATTATTCTGCCGTCTCTTTGAAACTCAGTCATTCTTATAACATTGCTATCTTATCTTCATTTCTTCATTCGATCTAAAAATGTGGCTTTCTGGAAACGGTACAAGATAGGTACAGATCAGAATGTTGCACGGCCGGATGGTGGATTTGGCCGTGTGTGTGCCTGTTAAGTAGAGTCCACTTAGCACTGGATGAAGGAAAGGACTAAATTAGAATCAAGGTTGGCAGGAACCGTCCCCCATCTGGCACTGTAATTACATACTACCTTGACCTGCAGCAGTCCTTGCTGTTCCGAGCACTAACGTTGGGGGGTTGGGGGGGGGGGGCAGAGGGGGCCGGGTTAACAGATAGATTATTTAGAATACCTTCTTTACCTTTTGAGAAACCAACTGTATAAAAACATATTTGAATATGGCTCTCTCCGTTACAGCAAAGAGAACTTCCAGTCGCCTGACGAACACGACCACTTTAGGGCTGGGATCCACCGACAAGCTCCCTGTGCCTATTTTCACCCATGACATCAGACATTATTTCAAGTAGGACACTGTTTCAGTACCCTCTTCTGCGACCTCGTTCCTGAGCCTTTTTTTTTAAGGGTCAGTCTTAGTTGCTGCTGACGTGCGGCATTTTCAAAGACTCAAAATGGTCTTTATTACAACCCTTGACTTCACCTTCCATGCCAACGGGAAATTTTATACAACTCTAATCTCCCCTATTAGAACAGTGCCAGGAAGTGGCGCCCGGGCACGGTTTCATACTGCCACCTACTGGCAAAGAGAGGTTCTGCTTCCCTTCTCTTTTCCGTTCTTTTTTTCTGTCCTAACACTTCTCTATTTCTTTTAAAGCCATAAAGATTTAGGTCTTATCTTTCTACTTAAAACCACAAGTTGGATTTATAATCAAACTAAAAGCACCGCTTCAGTCTCTGCTAGCAAAAATCCGTTAAGATCTTGCCACTGAGGCGGGCAACTCAGGGAGGCAAGGCTGGAGCACTCTATTTCAAATGCAACATTGTAGCCATTTTCCAGTGTTTCCACAAGGCCTGTCCTCCCCTTCATCCTCTCCACCCGGACCGGCCCAGAGCCCCTGCCCTCCTGTCCTGGACCCCACACTGTCCCGGCTGCAACCCAGATCCTGATCCAACCTTTAATTCACCCCAAAGGGCTACTGCACTCACCCGCGACCAAATAATGCGATTGCTCTAAAAGAGACACTGACACTGATTGTCACTAAATATAACAAGTGCCTTATGTACATTTCATTGGAACCACAAGCTCAAATTAGCCTGTCAGAATTTCACTATTCCTCATGCCTGTGTGTCAAGTGACACAATTAGCTCGAGAGAATAAAGAAAAGGCTTGTCAGAGCCCTCAGTGCGTCTCTCTTCTCCAAGTTCCTTCCCTTTCTGTGGTGCCTGATTTAATTCAGATCCTTTTCATCCTTGGAGCACGAGCACATGCCTGTGTGTGGTGTGTGTGTGTGTGTGTGTGTGTGTGTGTGTGTTACCCTCCAAACTTCAAAACGATCACACTATAAAGAGTTAGGGTCAAATGGGTGTGTTTCACGAGAGCCCAAATGCATGTCCCCCCTCTTACTTACCTTTTGCAAATGAGAACTGATCACAGGCCAAATCCCAGCCCTTTGTCAGAAAAACAAAGTATGCTGAAAAGAAGGGTGTGAACCCAGAAAGATCGCAGCTCACGGAATACTGACCAAACCTGTGTGATTAATGCCCACCAAACCCGATGGCTTCGGGACCAGCAAGAGGTGGCATTTCTCGGGCAGCAAGCAAACAGAAATAAGCTTGTATTTAATGCTGAATCAGAAGAAGGATCCCTTGGGCCCCATGTTCTGTCTTCAGAAAAGACCATGTGATGTTGGGTCCTTTAGGGAAAAGCTGAAAACACTGCCCGGAACAGACCAGCTGATGTGGGGACAGTCGCCAGACGGTGCACATTCAGTCCCGCAGTGAGAATTGGATTGTTTCACATTCTCATCCCAAGGCTCGTGAGGAGAGCGCTTCAAACATTGGAGGAATGTGCCCCAAGGACACGGCTGTTGCAGACTCAAGGACTTGAATGGGCTCCGCACCACTGCTTCCCAGCCTCGGGCTCATAACAGCAGAGCAGGTTCCAGAAAGCCATGTTCTCCCGCCCCACCTCCCCAAACACAGAGAAGAGCCGGAGGGCGACCAAGTCAGGGCCAGCGCCGCTGGCATCCGCATGGAGGACGGCGGGACCTCGGATGGTAACTTACCTCAGAAGGTAAGTTCTCCACCAGCAAATTATGAAAACGTCCTCTTTCATCTATAAAGGCTCCTCTCGCGCTGTATGGTCAGAGTTCTCCAGAGAAAGAGCAGCAGCAAGGGGCACAGAGAGAGGAAGGGATTCCTCCTAAGGAAGGGCTCCTGCTATCGTGG
>CM053608.1:1703870-1725006 GCA_028646535.1 Procyon lotor | reverse complement strand
AAGTTGCCCTTTCTGGGTACATGCAGAGAATGAATTTCTCAAGGTGAAATTCCTTCCAGGCTTGGAAGGACTTGCTCGGGACATCCGGCACCTCACAGGGTCGAAGCCAGCTGACCTTTTCCGTCTAGAAATGCCCTCCGAAGGGTACAACAGCTTTCCTTTTAAGTTCCCAGAAAATCGAAGCATTTGGCTATCCACCTTCCCACAGACATTAGTTGCCTTCCCTTTCCCTTCTAAGAAAAGTCTATCCTGATAATTCAAGGGCAGTTCCAAGCAGCCTGCATATCAGGGACCTGGCATTCTCTCTCAACAAAGAGAAAAAAATATGCATTTAATTTATGGAAAGGCGGCCCTTGGGTAAACCACATCACTACCTTAGCATCTTGAAAACTGAGTCTTTTGGATACAAATGATTTTTTTTTATTCTATTCTATTTTATCCTGTCCTATTCTATCCTATTTTTATTTATTCTATTTTATTTTATAATTCTTTTTGTTCTATGCTGTTTTAGCTAATTCACTTCCCCTTTGTTACCCCCAAATTTGTAAACTATGGCGCTTTAGGAGGTGTGCGAAAACCTCCAGAGAAAACAAACGCTGAAGAATTTTCCCTACAAATCACCGGGGCACTCTTCGGAGACACATTGCTGCTGTTTCAATGTCTCTGGGTCAGAGCGACATCAAGAACGACTTCTTAGCGGAATGTTGCAGTTTTTCCTACCGGTTGTTTCCTAAAGCCGTACACTAGCAATACCTATTTCCTGGCTGTGCGAGCTAGGGGTGTTTCTTGTTTATCGCTGTGTGTTATTGTTGCTGTTTTCTCTCTAAATATTTCATTCCCTCCCACGTATGGGCTGGGGATGACTGACCTCCCACCATGCAAAATACTTCCTGGTGTGGTGACAGCAAGACTCTGTGCCCATGCCAGAGAGGGAATAAGGCGCCACTATAGTCCCCCTCTCCTCCCTTCCGGGCCCTCCCCTCCCCTCCTCCGTGGAGGCAGCAGGTGTGAAGGAAGGAGTTTTGGGAACAGCCAGCCAGTGATCGAAGCATTCCAAGATAGAGTTTCGATTGTACCTCAGCCTCTTGACCCGGCTGCTGAAGACCTTGTAATAACAGCAGCTCAGTGTGTATTGAATCAAATTATTATTACATGCATCTCAAAAATTCTGACTTTATGAACAAGCGGAAGTGTCTGCCAAGCGCTGCCCAGCCATGATAAGGTCTGCCCGCCTCTGCGTTGATGCTTCCTGAGGCCTTTGCTTAGCATTTGCAGCGAATAAAAATGTAAGCGCGATAGAAAGTCTCAGTGCACAGCTCTTCGGACGGACGAGGCATGGCCGGGAGTCCCTGGTTGAATGGAGAGCTCTCTCCCCCTGCCTGCAGCCTCCCAGAGAAGTTTGCCATCCAAAATGTCCAGTAAGCCTTGTTAGAATCCTAACAATTTTCTGAACATCGCTTTGCACCGAGGGCGGAGTATTTTAAAATAGTATGAAGCAGGCTCCCCTGCCATCTTGTGGCCAATACAAAGAAAAACACTCAATTCCGTCTCTGAAACCAACAATAACACTCTGTTCATTGAATTTAAATGTAAAAAGAATTAATAAAGAAAACACTCTACTGAAAAATGACAGTCAAAACTTGATCCTTATCATTTGAAATGACGAGGCCCGTATTTCCCACGGAATGTTCCAGAGAACTGAAATAAGAAAAGGGCATGGCAAGAGCCTCTAACTTGGGCCAGCTTCTACCACCCCACCCAACACTTATGTGGAACTTTGAATAAGAATTCATGAGTTAACAGTTGCTAGACAGACTTATTGATTCACATATTTTGAGTGTACAGTTCAATGGGTCTTGACAAATGTAAACAAAAGTGTTACTACCACAACTACATATAAAAATTTCCATCATCCCCCAAATTTCCTGATCTTTTCTCTTCCTCGTTATGCCAGCTCTAGACTTCTCAACAAACTGACTCATACGATGTCTTCTCTTTGCTTCCTGACTTCTTTCACTCACCATGGTTTTGAAATTTATCCATGTTTGCATGGAGGTGAAAGGAATTCAATCCTTTTGTGTGTGTGTGTGAGCTGAATGGCATTTCACTGGACAATTTCCCACAATTTCTGCAATTCGTTCATTCATTCATTAGCTGGTGGGTGTCAAGGTTGTTCCAGGTTGGAGCAATTATAAAATCAGCCTGAACATTGGTACACAAGTCTTTGTGTGGACATACGTTTTTCATTTCTCTTGGTAGATGTTTAGGAGTAAATTTACACAATCATCTTGTAAGCGCGTGACAGCTTTGTAGAAGTTTCCAGATCTTTTCCAAGGTGGTTATATCATTTTACATTCCCACCATTAATGCCTGACTGTACCTGCAGCATCCCATCCATGCCAACACTAGGTAATGTCGATCTATCCCATTGTAATGGACCTGGTAGGTCTGCTGTAAAGCCTCAATGTGCATTGTCCTGGTTACTAATTATAAACATCTTTTTGTATATGCATTGGAAATACATATTTTGTCCAGTATCATTATGCTTTTGGCAATCAATTACCTTTTAAGTACATGAAAAGATCATAATAAAAATAATTTTTAAATTATATATATTCATCTCTTGTGAAGTATCTGTTGGAATCTTTTGCCGATTACTATTATTGAATTTTGGGAGTTCTTTACATATTATGGACATTATTTTTTTTGTCAGATATACGTGTTGCAGTATTTTTCTCCCAGTCTATGGATTGCCATCTTATTATAAAGATTTAGAACTGTTATGTCATCTAATGAACTGACCCTTCACTATTATGAAGGGCTGATCACTACCCTTCGTAACATTCCTTGTTTTAAAGACTTCTTTGTCCAATATTAACATGACCCTACCAGGTGCGATGATAATATTTGTAGGGAATTTCTTTTTCCCATATCTATGTATTTAAATAAGAATTCTAGTACACAGCACTAGGTGGAGTCTTTTGCCTATCCAGTGCCCCTCTAATTTGGGATGTTTGGGTCCTTCACATTTATTGCAATGTATCCATAGGGTCAGTTTTACATTTACAACTCTGCCATTTTTTTTAACAATTGCCCCCTATATTCTTTGTCCGTGTTTTACCCCTTTCTGTGCCTTTTCTTTGATTCTTATTTTTGTCTTTATGTTTTAGACTTTCACTGGTTGCTCTAGCATTTATAATATGCATTTTTATATAATCACCATCTACTTTTAAATAATTTCATACCTCTTCACACACCTGTGAAATACTTAAAGCAATATCCTTTCATTTCCTCTCTGTTCTCTGCAATTTTGTGCTTTTGGACCTCAGCATGCTATAACTTCCACAATGCACTGTCATTATGCTTTCAACAGTCAAATATCTTTGAAATAGATGGGAAAAAATGTAAAAAACAAAGTGCTTCCTATTTACACAACATTTACCGTTTCCAGTGTTCCTCATTCTTTTGCATAAATCTAAGTTTCTGTCTAGTGTCATTTTTTTTTTTTGGTTGAAAGAATTCTGTTCAACATTCACAGCAGATAGTGAGTATTCCCAGCTTTTGTTTTTATGAAAAAGGCTTCACTTAAAGATATTTTGACTTTATATAGATACCAGATTGACAGGAGTGTCCTCCCTCCCCCAAAACTGTCAACATTTGTAAGAAACTCCATTGTCTTCAGGCTTGCATAGTTTCCATCAAGAAGTCTATAACAAGTCTTATGTTTGGTCTACTATATTTGTCTTTTTTTTTTTTTTAAGATTTTATTTATTTGACAGAAACACAGCGAGAAAGGGAGCACGAGCAGAGGGAATGGTAGTGGAAGAAGCAGATTCCCCACTGAGCAGAGAGCCCGATGCGGGGCTCGGTCCCAGAACCCTGGGATCATGACCTGAGCCAAAGGCAGACACTTAACGACTGAGCCACCCAGGTGCCCCTATATATGTCTTTCTTTTCCTCCACCTACTTATTAGATTTTCCTAACATTACTTATGTTAAGCAATTTGATTATGAAGTGCCTTTTTAAAAATACTTCTTAGGGGGCGCCTGGGTGGCTCAGCTGGTTAGACGTCTGCCTTCGGTTTAAGTCATGACCCCAGGGTCCTAGGAACAAGCCCCACATCAAGTTCCTTGCTCATTTGGGAGCCTGATTCTCCCTCTGCCTTCTGCTCCTCCTGCTTGTGCTCTCTCCCTCTCTCTCTGAAAAATACATAAATAAAATCTTAAAAAATATATACTTCTTAGGATATTTTTAGCTTCTTAAATAATGTGTATTTGTATTTTGTCATTTTGAACAAAGGTTGAACATTATTTCTTCAACAACTACCCTTTCTTCTCCCATTTCTTCTGGTCCTAAAATTTCATATATGTTGAATTTTCCCACATCAGTGAGGTTCTATTAAGTTTTTTCAATCTCTTTTTTTTCTCCTCTCTGTGTTTCAATTTGAGTTTTTCCCTCCCTCTGTCTTCAAGCTTCCTGATGTTCTCTCTTGTCTGTTGTGCTGTCATTCTATCCATCAAGGTGATATTTTTCACCTTCAGATGCAACATTCAGTTCCAGCTGGGATTTGTTTCTTTCCTTGGTATATCCCCATTTTCCTTCAATTATATGAACACACCTGTATCATTTACAGTAGCTGTTTTAAGCTCCTTGTCACTTATGAATCTGTTTGTATTGACAGTTTCCCTCATCACAGGTCAAAATTTCCTGTCCCTTTACATGCTGATAATTTTTTATAAGAACTTGGACATTTTGGATGTTACATTGCTAAGTGTTGGGATTGCCTTGTGTCCCTTTAAGAAGTATTGGTATTTTTTTCAACAGACAAGCAGTGGTAATCCAGCTGATCCTTTTGAACTTTATGTTTGAGCAAGGCCAATTTTAAAGTAGTCTCTCCCCTAAGGCTAATTTAGCCCTCGTGGTAAGAGGTGGCCTTCTGTTGCCTCTACTGGTTGCCACAAGGGTTCAAAATGTCTCTCTCTCTGGTTGAGTGAAATTTAAATGTCTCCTGGCCCTATTCGGGGTGAGGTCTCAGCACTGTTCAACTTACAGCCCCCAGCTGTTGTTATTTTCCTAGCTTCATGGAGTTTCACACTCCACATGTGCAAAGGCTCAAAGAACCCATTAAGAAGGTTTCTGGAGTTTGTTCTCTGCAAGGCTCCCAGCTCTTCTGCACTCTGTGCTGTTAATTTCAGCCCCTCTGTCTCCTCCACTCTCTCAGCTCACTCATTGTAACCTCCCTCCTGCTCCAGCGGCCCCTCATCTGTTCTCTTCTCTTGGGGAGCACAGTACTACCCTGCTGGTTGTCCAGCAGCTGAAAGCAATTGTTTCATTATTTTGTGCAGCTTTCTAATTTTTTATAGTAGGAAGTTATTTTTAATCCCAGGTAATCCATCAATTGATAGAATAAGAATTCCCAGAAAGTTATCTTTTGATATTCAGTGAAACCATGGTGTATTACCTCTCCGGGGTCACTGTAAGAAACAGCCACAAACTTGATGGTTTAAGATGACCAGAAGCCATTCCCTCCCAGCTCTAGAAACCAGAGTCTGAAACGAGAGTGTTGTCAGAGCTGTATTCCCTAGAGAGACTTTAGGAGAAAGTTTGTTCTTTATCTCTTTCAGCTTCTGAGGACTCTCAGCACTTCTTGACTTGTGCCAATGTCACATGGGGAAAACTGAGAACCAGGTTGCAGTCTACTCCCCTGGTTTAAAAATATGAAAACTGAGGCCCCGAAACATGCTAGATATTCCCACTTGGGAAGCAGATGAAATGTAGGACTCCTAGATGTCACCCTCAGAGATTGAGTTAGTGCATTTGGACTAGCAACAGGGGATCTGTATTTTCCAAAATAAAAAAAAAAAAAAAATCCTGATGCAGGTGGACAGTGAGCCACACTGAGAAACACCATTCAAAGGGCTCACACGTGACCAGGGAATGAAGTAAATAAGAAAGCCCACAAGCCAAGGGAACAGGGTTCAACACCAAAGCAGACAGCTGATTAAAGTTGCAACCTCAGAACCAGTTCTAGATTATGGTACTTTTCTTAGACTCAAAGAGATAGAATTGATATTATATTCTCCATAATAAAATGAACTCTAGCTTCCCTGGGAGTATTATCACTAGATGTTTTCACTTGAATTCATGCTGAGACAGAGTCCTTTCTTCTCTAAATCTGGACCTCTAGCAAATGAATCATAATGGAAAACCATTGGCCATATTAGAGGGTCTTTTGCACCTACAAATTCACCAGGGAATGAGAAAACCCTAGAACACAAGTTCCCAATGAGTCTTCTAGAGCAAATTCCTATCTTTAAGCTAAAAGTTTTTCCCTAAAAATGAACACATTCCTACCTTCCCTATGAATGATAGCCATAAAGTTGAACCCAGAACATATCCTAACCAGGAACTCCACAGCAAATATTTTCAACTATTCTAATAGCTATAAAGAAAGGACACAAAGGAAATACACAATGGGCTTAATTTAGTAATTTTCCCCTTGAAACCATTTCAGTATTCAATAGATCAATAGGAAACAAGGTAAAGATTTTTAAAGTGGTCTGCAATGATGTTTTCAAAGGCTAGAGATAACATCTACATGAAAGTTTATATGACTCGCATTTTTACCTAAGGATCATCTTGAAAATGGTTTTTGTTTATGTGTTCTCAGAGCCAAACCACCAGTCAATTCAATCAATCCAAATAAATTCAAAAGTCACAGTGGTTAGGGAAAAAAAAAAGCTAGTTACTACTGAAGTTTCTACTTAAACAAGTTAAATATTTTTTTAAAAGATGCTAATGTTATAAGAGTTAATACATAATGGCTTAAGAACTCTTCTTTATATCCATTGAAAGAAATGAACAATTCAGCTTAAACCCTTGACATTTACATTAGAAGGTAAACCACTAGATGATAGGGGCTGAACCTCATCCATTACAGCCTGCAACATACAAAAGGGACTTATTAAATACTTGAACAATTTACAAGAGATACGTTTTTCTGGAATAAAAGTATCTCAAGTTTTAATAAAAGTATTTTATTATTATTATTACAAAATTAATAATGTAAAAAGTCCATGAATTTCAAAATGAGATGCTGAGTGAAATTTAATGTTTCTTACTGCTAAATTCTCTAACTCCTGACCTGACAAAATTAAACAGCAATAATTATCCTTTCTCCCTCATATGTCTATATACTGTTTCATTTACACATGACACTTCACCCAATTTAATTAAGATAACATTGATTTTCAAAGGGAAGCAATTATTTAAAAAGAAAACACCTATAAGATACTTTGAACGTAGTTCACAAACCTTTCAATAACAGCTATAGATATTTGACTTTTTTTTAAGATTTTATTTATTTATTTGACAGAGAGAGAGAGAGAGATCTCAAGTAGGCAAGGAGGCAGGCGGGGGGTGGGGGGGAAGCAGGCTCCCTGCTGAGCAGAGAGCCCGATTCGGGGCTCGATCCCAGGACCCTGAGATCATGACCTGAGCCCAAGGCAGAGGCTTTAACCTACTAAGCCACCCAGGCACCCTGATATTTGACTTTTTAAAAATCCCCTATTCTGTTCCATTCACATAGCTATTGGAATGGAACTATTCCAATATTCCATTGGAATGGAACTATTCAATAGTTCCAATAATGGAATAGTTCCAATAACTATTCACATAGTTCCATTCATATTACCCATTCCCTCCATGGGGGGCACTCCAGCAGGTGACCACAAAGGGATCACAAGCCATATGGAGTAGAGAAAGTGAGATCTGAGCTAAATATCTCACTTTCACTGTAAAGATTTCTGTATGTTTTTCAACTGTAGTGACTCCATTGGAAGTCTTGAGTGAAAAATGACATATAAATGGAATCCAAAACAGAAAATACTTTCAGCCATTTTAAATGACTTACCATGAGAATAAGACCAGAAAACTGGGGGCACGGGAGGCAACGGGGGGCAGGGTGGGACAGGGATGATCTATGACCAGGTGACAGAAGAGTAAACCCCAAAACTTCATGCCAACGTTCTCAACGGTGATGGTTTTCAGGAGCATATTGGCCCAAAATATTAACAGAGACCCCTTTCCTGACTCTTTCCAGGGTAGGGTCTCCCCTCAATTTCTAGAGGATGTTCCGCCAGCCTGAGGAGTGGGTCTGGAGGCCACTGTTCCTTGAGGCTCACCTCGCTTGTACAACCAAGCCCCACAACCGGACATCCCTAAGTAGGCATAATTCCGAAGCAATGCCTAACAATATTTAGACTCCCACAGGCTTCGGAAGACCTGTCAAGATGTCTAGGTGTTTTGCAAAAACGGATTACTCTATTCACAAAGTACATCAGAAGCCCTTAGTGCAGATTGGCACTGGGAGGGAGTTACACCGCCGGCGGGATGCAGAAAACTGGAAAGAGAATGCCTCCTACTCCCGCGGGGAGGAAAAGCTGCAGAAAACTGTGAAAACATTTTTCAGCCCTTCAGAGAGCTGAGGTCACAGAGCAAACAAGTGGCCTAAGATCTAAGGAAAGGGAAGCATCGGTGAGGAAAGACAGAGGGGCACTGGCTCACCTGGACCCGAGCGTGGGAGGGAGAGGTGCTCGGAAGCCACCAGTGGACCTGCAGAACTGAGCAAACAAATGGTAAAAATGCCTCAAGGCAAGTGTGGGCGAGCCTGAGTGTAAGGAGCCAGGGGTGCCCCTTTACTTGCTTGCATTCGGTGCTCACGGGAAGACAGGACAGAGAAAGCCCTGGGTCTGGGGCAGCCTGGAGGGGGGTGGCTCACCCGTGCGGACAAGGCACAAGGTGTCGCCCGGGCACTCCTCTCCCCTGAAAATAAAGCTCTAAGCCACTAGAAGAGGTGCAGATCCCATTTTTCCCAGGGCGCATGAGAGGTCCCCACGGCAGCTGGGAACAGGGTAAAAGAGAGAAAGCTCTCTGCCTTGGGAAAGGGGGAGGGAACTCCCGGAACCAGGATCCTAAACCAGTCCAGTGGGAAGCTCCATCACTGGAGGAGGAAAAGAAAATCTACTCCACGTAAGACTTCCCAGAATCACCGAGAAAAACCCCATGACCCCGGTACCTAGGACCTGCCCAAGACAGAGTCTAACCCGGGACCACAGAGAAATCCCCCTGCCCAGGTCCCACCACAAGGCTAGGGGCATACGAAACAAGTGGCAGCAGCTTCCGGCTGGAAATCCCCTGTTGTGACCCGAATTGTGTGCCCCAAAAAGATAGACAGATGTCAGTCTTAACCTCAGGTGCCTTTGAATGTGACCTCATTTGGAAACAGGATCTTCGGAGATGTAATCAAGTTAATGGGATAATTGCAATCAAATAATTGAAATTGGGCTTGTCTTATATTATTAGTTGCCCTATATTCCAACTCCAATTTTCCCTTCCTTATCCAATCTTTTCATAACTACCTAAGCACATCCTATTTGTGTTCATTTCATTTCCAAACTGAAGTAATCTAAGTTCTCCAATAAGCCTTTTTAAAATTTTTTAAAGATTTTTTTTAACTTTTATTTTATTTTTTCAGTGTTACAAGATCAATTGTTCATGCACCACACCCGGTGCTCCATGCAATACGTGCCCTCCTCAGTACCCACCACCAGGCTCGCCCAACCCCCCACTCCCCTCCCCTCCAAAACCCTCAGTTTGTCGCTCATGGTTCATCTCCCCCTCCGATTTCCCCCCATTCCCCCTTCCTTTCTTTCTCACAATGCCCTCCATGTTTTTCTTTATGCTCAGCACGTAAGTGGGACCATAAGGTAATTGGTTCTCTCTGCTTGATTTATT
Source organism: Procyon lotor (assembly GCA_028646535.1). Lineage (NCBI taxonomy): Eukaryota > Metazoa > Chordata > Mammalia > Carnivora > Procyonidae > Procyon > Procyon lotor. The sequence goes on along the minus strand of CM053608.1, from coordinate 1,715,210 downwards.
TCACTCCACATAATCTCTTCCAGTCCCGTCCATGTTGATACAAAAGTTGGATATTCGTCCTTTCTGATGGAGGCATAATATTCCATTGTATATATGGACCATATCTTCTTTATCCATTCGTCTGTTGAAGGGCATCTTGGCTCTTTCCACAATTTGGTAATTAGAAAAGAGTATATGATTTTTTTTTTTAATCAGTCAAAACTTTGGAAGGATTGACAACTTTACAAGGGAAGTCAGGTCCCACATTTCAGTGCATATTATTCAATTATGGTCTTTTGCATAAGAGCTTATAATTCAGCTATACTAACCAGCCCCCTATAGTAGCTAGAAAATCTTAGTTGAAGCCCCTGCATTTGGCAATGTAGAGTCCACGTATTAGAGAAATGATTGTTGATAAGTTTCAGAATACTTTTAAAAAATTCAACTTGGTCAAGGTTAGGACCTTTTTTTTTTTAAGATTTTATTTTTATTTATTTGTCAGAGAGAGAGAGAGAGCACAAGCAGGCAGAGAAGCAGGCTCCCCACTGAGCAAGGAACCCGACACGAGGTACTCAATCCCAGGACCCTGGGATCATGACCTGAGCCGAAGGCAGCGGCTTAATCAACTGAGCCACCCAGGTGCCCCAGAACCTTTTTTTTTTTTTATTAAAGATTTTATTTATTTATTTCAGAGAAAGAGGGAGTGCAAGCGGTGGGGGGCAGACAGAGGGGAAAGCAGACTCCCCGCTGAGCAGGGAGCCCAGTGCAGGACTTGATCCCAGGACCCTGAGATCAGGGCCTGAGCTGAAAGCAGACGCTTAACCACTGAGCCACCCAGGTGCCCCTAGAAGAGGTCTTTAAATAAAAGGTTACTGCAAATAAAGATCAAGCACCTCTTGACAACTAGTTCATTCATTCATTAAATAGTGTTAAATGCCTACTATATGCCAGGTACTTTCCAAAGCATTTGAGATACAACAATGAACAAACAAAACAAAACAAAAATACCCATGCCTTCAAGGAGCTTATATTTTGGCAGAAAGAGACTAAGAGAGGGGGAAGTCAATGACACAGCATGTTGGGAGGTGGTAAATATCCTTACAAATCTATTAAGATGTGGCTATTTTATCTATTTGATGTTTTTTAATTATTATCAACCGTACTCACACTCTATGCTTATTGAGGTTTCAACTATTATAGTCAATCTCCATCTACAATCAAATATTTGCACTTACACAAAATTCTAATATGCACAAAAGTATTTATGAAGATTTTTGGCGAGGCTGGTGGTGGGTATTGAGGAGGGCACATAGCGCATGGAGCACCGGGTGTGGTGCATGAACAATGAATCTTGGAACTCTGAACAAATAAAATTGAATTTAAAAATTAATTAATTAATTATTTTAAAAAGTATTTATGAAGATTTTGCCAAGTGCGGCAAGAATTTCAACTCGAGGATATACGGAATTCGGCCGTCTCTTCCCGGGGATCATTCGAGAAAGAGAAAACTGGGGTTTGGGTACAGAAAGGGAATAAAAAGCAGACGGCAAAGCAGGAGTAAGGGCTTTTGACAGTGAAGTCCTAGAAATAAAGGATGTGAAGAGGATAGGAGACCAGGACTTAGAGCTGGTGGTGAGCTCTCAGGTCTGTCCAGAAGGATGGTAAGAAATGTGTCAGAGGGACACGCACGGGTCTTGTGTTAAGTGTCTCTACATACGTGTGTGCTTGGAGCAAACTCACCACTGGTTCGTGTCCAGCGTTAGGACACGCGACCACACCTGCAGCAGCGGATCGAGGTCCGGCTGTAAAGCTGAAACCCCAACAGAGGGCGCAGGGACTGTACATAATGGGAGGGCACCCATTACGTCTTGAGCGACAGCAAGAAGTTTAAGGACAAGCACTGTGCAGCCAGGAGCCTGCCCTGCTTACAAACTCCACGACCTGGGTTCCTCACAAGGCCCCCCAGGGCGGCTTCAACTTTCCCTGTACAGAATGAGGGTAAGGACGGTACCCACTGTCGCGGCGGCATGAGGATTGAGTGAATGAATATACTGAAGGCACAGAAAGCGTCAAGGTAAGTGGTCACAGACTCGCCTCGCCCATCACTGGTTTAGGCTGCCGACACTCAGGCTGAGGGGAACAGACAAGAAACAAAACAAACGAGCAAATTAATTTGGATATCACGTAGCACGTACGTTTTGGAGAAAAATTAAGCAGAGAAGGGAAGTTGCAATTTTGAGCAAGCTAGTCATAGAAGGCTCCATCAAGACACCCTTGAGCAAAGGCTCAGTCCCCAGAGGGGACAGGAAAGTGCACAGCTTGAGGCCAGAGTGTCCCAGGGCATTCTGGGTGGCATGGCCCAGGAGAGGAACCAGTAGGAAGAGGGGTCACAGAACAAGGGGTGAGAGGAGCCCATGGGCGCCTGATGGCACCAGCAGCAGGAGGGACTGGGGTGCCAGGGAGGTCCTGGAAGCAGGAGCGCTTCCTCGGGTTGTAGAAAGACCCCTCTGGCTGCTGAGCTGGGGGCCGGAGTGGGAGGGGGACCAAGGAGAGAAGCAGGGGGCCATAGGGAGTGATCACTATAATGCAGGCAAACATGACCTTGGCTGAGTGACCGGCACCCAGGTGGCTTTGGCAGGTGAGAGTCCTGAGGATAAAACACGCGGAGCTCTTTTTAACAGGGAACGTGACATTCAATCTCTATCATCGCTCCCCTGGCGAGTTCTTGTCACAGCAGATGAGCAAAGTGGTGGGGGCAGAGACAGCTAGAAACCGAAATGCTTTTCATCGTGTCTTTAAAATATTTCGCCAACTCAGATGTTCAATCTCTGATTCTGCAGATGTAGCCGATCTCCCTGTCAATACCCCATGATGCCACTTATAGGTGGCAAAAGTGCAAAGTTTAATTCATGTATTTTATAGAGACCGCCAAGTATTCATATTTCAGAGAGGCTGAGGAATGGGCAGTGAGTCAATAAGATAAAATTTATGAATGAGCAGGCTGGAAACCCAGCAGACGCTGGGTGTCAATCAATAATGGACTTGTCCCCATTCTAGCCAGCCAGGCACTGTCGTCAAGACGAAATCTACCCAGAAACCGCAACACGTGATTTGTGTGACGGCATCTTTATTAGTCACGGGAAGGAAAGGAAAATCTCTTCTTTTACCCTTCAAGGTCATCCAGCTGGACTACGAATGAAATTTACATGAGGCCGATCAACAGGAAAAGAAACCCAAAGTTCTATTACCTGCACCCGGGGAGTCCCAATAATGAAAAGGACCAGGAGAGGCCGTTTTTATGCATTTCAGACAAAAACATGATACATTTCACACAAAAACACGATACATTTCAGACAAAAACATGATACATTCGTGAGGAACTGGCGGGATAAAGAAAACAGGTACCTGGGAGCTTTAATTAGTAGGGAATTCTAAAGGGAGTTTGGGCTGAGGTAATAGATTAGGAAAAAAGTAACAAACTTTGTTTCTAGGGTTTTCTCAGCTTTAAAGTCCTGTCTCTGATAATAAGATGTCTTTTAACTTCTTAGCAATATTTTCATGAGTGATTTTTTTTCCTGTTTTCCTGCTTATGGGGACAGAGAAGGCTCTGAGCGTCCTTGTATCAGCTGCTCTCTAAGTGACTTTTATTTAAAACAATCAATACACCAACGTGGCACCTTTTGGGGCCGCCTGCCCTTGGCCTTTACACAGGGGTGCAGCATTTCTCTCTCCTGTTTTAGGCTCCTACTTTCACTGAAATATACAGAAATGCGAGGGGCCCCAAAGTCAGCAAGGCTATCAGAATTGCTAATACTTTCCGCTGTCAGCATCCGGAGAGACATTCACTTAAACCGCAGTATCTGTGCTTTAGGTTAGAGACAGAAGACTGGGTTTCTCTGGAGAGAGAATTTTAGCTTCAAAAGGAAAGCCATCCCTCTCTGATATTTAAGGACTTCTGGGCAAGTGCCGGGAGGGGGGGAGGGAGACAAAAGCATCAAAGGCAGAGCGGGTGTTGGACAGTTTCAGGGCCGACCCACCAGGATGCAGACATGAGACACCCCCTCCCCCATAGAGAGTGATGGGGCAGTGCCCGCCCCCGCCCGTAGCAAGCATGTGCCAAGGCCACGCGAACCACACCAACGACATCATCTCAGTCTCAACACTAGTGTTGTTCTCTTCGCTGAGCAATAGATACATTTCTCTCTAGATATGCTCCTTTTCAAGGAAGTGAATGTATAAATCTGAATTCCAAACATGTATTAAATATGTCTTTGTATATTAACGTCTCCTCGCCCTTTTTTCAGGAATAATAACGGTTTCAGCTTAAACAGCTCTACACAGTGTGACTCTGGACAGTGTTATTAATCTTTGTTTCCCCAGCGCCGGCCCGCGCGACTCCAGACTCAATCAGGCCTTAGGGATACACGCTTGGATGCATGAAATCATGAAGACAGTCTGACCCGAGCTCTGCAGGGAAGGGAAACCGAATCGAGCTGGCAGAGGAGCGATTTTATGAGAATGCTACAGGCCAGAGCTTGGGCACAGGGGCACCTGGGGGGCTCAGTGGGTTAAAGCCTCTGCCTTCAGCTCAGGTCATGATCTCAGGGTCCTGGGATCGAGCCCCGCATCGGGCTCTCTGCTCAGCGGGAAGCCTGCTTCCCCCTCTCTCTCTGCCTGCCTCTCTGCCTGCTTGTGATCTCTCTCTCTCTCTGTCAAGTAAATAAATAAAATCTTTAAAAAAAAAAAAAAAAAAAAGCTTGGACACATCAGGCGGGCATTCCCGGGGGAGGCGGAGAGCAGCTCTCAGCCCCCCCGGACCGTGTGGCGCCTTGGATCTCAGCCTTTCTCTGCACGTTAGAGGATTTTTATTCCCTTAGTGCCCGAGGTTCTTGGTCGCACCTCTCCCAGGAATGAAGAGGTTAAAGCAGGCGCAGAGTGGCGGCCAGCAAAACAGAGTTTATTGAAGAGGGAGGGGACCCGAGAGTCCGCTGTCTGGTGTTCAGATCGAGGGGTTTTTCCAAGCTCTTTTGCAGAACTCCCTCGAGCATCTGGAGTGTGGGGCCCTGTGGACTGGCCGCTGAGGTGTGTCCCTCGGGGCTCTGAGCGCGCCCCTGTCTACCTAGTGGGTTATCGCTCAAGGGATGACATCGAGACCAACGGCCTCCACTTGTGAGAGTGACCCATGTTCTAGGGTTCACTGTTCTGTCGAAGGAGGTTTTGCAAGTGACCCCTGCAGGGTCTGCTAGACGGGAAGCTCTTGTGGTCTCGTCTAAGCTGTCCAACGGGATGCTAGTGCGGTTTCGTCTTAGCTGTCCCAGCTCCGTGTTCTTGTTGGGGACCCTGGCCCTCACTCCCTCGAATGCATTAACCCCAAATGCATGCACGCACCATCTCCTCCATCCTGCTTCCGACGGGCTCTCTCTCTTCACTGTTGGGGTGTGACTGTCACTGCCACCCACAGCCCCTCCCCCACCCTGGACGACACCTGTGGCTTGACTCTCGAGCTCCCATGCCTCTCTCCTGAGACCTTTCTTTGGCCTCAGAGGCCTGCTGGCTCCTGCAGGGGTGACCCTGAACCAAAGGTGGGACCGAACAAGCCCTAGGAGGGATCTCTCAGAGCTAGGTGTCCCCAGGTGTCCCGGCTGCCCCAGCAGCCTGCAGCGTGCTGCAATCACCCTAGGACTCAGGGTCCTTCTGGTGACATTGAGGGCGGGCACCTCCTAACCTGTCACCCACCACAGAAGGTGTGGGAGCCCCTCAGAAGGGGACTGCTGCAGCACGGGGTGTCTCCAAAGCATGTCTCTCATGGAACCTGATGCTCCCAACAGTCACCATGCATTGTGATGAACCCTCATATGGAAGGAGGGAAACTGGAGGAAGTTAAGCCACTGACACAATTTTTACGACACTCAGAACCCTGCCTGGTCCCGCCGGGCACACAGCACAGACTGAAAGGTCCCCTGTCTCGGCTTCTCCTCCGGCAACTGGACACTCCCATCAAATACTTGGGGCTCCTTGAAATATTGTGAAGAATGAACCCGTGACAGCTCCCAAAGTCAGGGTTCTGCCCATGCTAAGGAAGCTTGAAAGTGCACGATTTACATGCGGGGGAAATGAACAGTCATGCTCTAAACCTCACACTTGAGAAGGAAACACTTTAGCCGAACAGGCTTAACACAAATGTGAAGAGGGATGCTCTAAGAAAGAATAAGCCAAGAGTTATGTTTCCGAAACAATTAGATTAATAAATGATCAGCCGTTTTACAATAGCATAAACCAATTTTATTTGTGCGCAAAGTCCTTGAGATTAGAAAAATCAATAGAAACCATTTCACTTCACTACCTCAAGAGAATTTTAGCACATTTTGTCATTTCTGCCAAGAACTGTGTGTTCAGTATGTATTGAAAGTATAGGAAAATGTGTAGCAGAGTATTGTCTGGAGAGAAGGAAAATCTGAATTACTTTCGATGAACCGAGAGGATTTGAAATGGAAAATACAGTGAAGCAAATAATTACCTTGAAACAGATCTTAAATATGCAGTCACTTATGAGAGTGATTGCATTTCAGAAAAGTCCAAGATAAATTCTTCTAAGAGTAGAAAATAAGAAATCTAGCTGACTTGGTTCAAAGATAATTTTCTTAACTAAAAATGAAGGGTCTGGATTCACATTTAAAAAATCATACCCAGGGCACCTGGGCGGCACAGTCGGTTGAGCATCCAGCTCTTGGTTTTGGCTCAAGGTGTGATCTCAGCCTTGTGGGATCGAGCCCCGTGTCAGGCTATGGACTCAGCACGGTCTGCTTGAGTTTCTCCCTTTCCCTCTGCCCTTCCCCGCCCTGCTCTCTCTCTTTCTCTCCCAAAAAAATAAATCTAAAAAAAAAAAAGTCATCCAGTATTTATTCTATTTCGAGCAAGAGCGGTCTAGATTTGAACTGCCGACACTGTCAGACATGAAGTGTGCTTCCTCCCTCCCCCACCCCGGGCACTGGGAAGACCCCAGCCTCCTTCCAGGCTCCCGGCGGTTCCCTGGCTGACAGCAGCAGGACGCTGACTCGCGTCTCCCTTGGTGTCTCTGTGTCCACAGTGCCCTTCTCTAGGGACGCCAGCTGCCATGGGTTAGGGCCTGCTGCTCCAGAATGGTCTCAACTTAATCATCTGCAAAGAGCTTATGTCCCAGTAAGGTCACATCTGAGATCCTGGGTCTTCGAATCCCAACATCATTGGGAGGATACAGTTCTACCCATAATAGTCATTAAAAGGCATCAAGCGTTACAAAGATTTTGAAGGTGATGATATGTTACCTGCCCTCAAGAATCAAACCCCTCCACCTGGGTGGCTCAGTCGTTAAGCGTCTGCCTTCGGCTCAGGTCACGATCCCAGGGTCCTGGGATCGAGCCCTGCGTCGGGCTCTTTGCTCAGCAGGGAGCTTGCTTCTCCCGCTACCATTCCCTCTGCTTGTGTTCCCTCTCCAGCTGTGTTTCTCTCTGTCAAATAAATAAAAAAATCTTTAAAAAAAAAAAAAAAAGAATCAAACCCCTCTTCCGGGGAACACTGGCCGATAAACAGCGTGTCAGCACATCTGTGATGGTATATGCCCAAGAGGGGCTGCATGCCCCTTTGTGAGAGCAAAGGACAGCTTCCTGGACATGGTGAACATCGGAACTGGTTCTGAAAAATGAATCCTACTGAAGGCAGCCAGAAGGGAGGGCAGGGTGTTGCTCTAGGCTAGGAAACCCTCCCCTGCATGAAGACAGTGGGACGCAGGGGGGCCCAGGGCCGAGAGTGCTAGCGAAGGGGACAGCGACATCAGATGGACGGGGGCGAAATCGGGAAGCATCGCCCACTTCAATGACAACAGTGCCCACCTCTGAGCGCCGGGGCAGAGGTCTGAGAGCAGCCTCTTTGGCTGGAAGTAGAAAGGTGAAGGCAATGACAATAAACTCCTTTTCCAGTAAGTTTCCTAGCGAGGAGAGCAGCAAATGAAGGAGGCTCCAAGCACCAGACAACCAAATGAGGCGCAGTCCTCTTGCAGGTGGAGGAGAGCCTGTGGGGCAGGATGGCAGCGAGTGGCACAGGGCAGCATCCCCGGGGATGGCTCCTCCTTGGACCCACAGGTGGGTCAGCCTTGTTTCTCGGCGGGCTTTCTCAGCGCTGTCCCCGGGGGCCTCCAGAGGCGACAGGAACCTGCTCCCAACTGCACAAGAAGGTCCCTCCCAGTCATCTCGGCGCAGCACCTCTCAATCCTGCTCCCACCCTAGGCGGGTAAGAGCCCCTGAGTTCCTAACCCAATAGCACCAGCTGCCAGAGTGAGAACAATGAGGGAAACTCATTAAAATGTCTAATGCCTAGGTCCCACTAATCTCTGATTTAACTGGTCTCAGCTGAAGCTCAGACATCCAGTTCTTCGAAGAATTTCCCCCAGGGGCACCTGGGGGGTTCAGAGGGGTAAGCCTCTGCCTTCCGCTCAGCTCACAATCCCGGGGTCCTGGGATCGGGCCCCGAATTGGGCTCCTTGCTCAGCAGGGAGCCTGCTTCTCCCTCTGCCTGCCGCTCTTCCTGCTTGGGCTCAGTCGCATGCTGTCTCTGTCTGAAATATAAATTTGTCTCTCTCTGTCTCTCTCTGAAATATAAATAAATAAAGTGTAGGGGAAAAAAGGAATTTCCCCCCCTTGAGTCTAATCTGCAGACAACATTGATTTAGACAAATATGGGATCCACTCTCGAAGCTCAAAGAAAGGGCAGGGCTGTGGCCTTATCACAACTGCCGTGCAGGAGAGGTGCGTGTTACGAAAAAAAATTAAACATGGGAAACAACTTTAAAAACACAGATTCTTCTGGGAGGCAGACGTGGGCAATGGTTGCTGTGTCCGCAGCCAACACAGTAGAAGAGTAAAGTCAAGGAGGGCTTTAGTTTTGTTTTCCTCCTATGTTTGAAATGTGGCTCCCTTGGGCATGTTCACAACTTAAGGGAAAAGACCCACAGGGCCCCTGGGGGTCAGTCGGTTGAGTGTCTGGCTCTTGGCTTCCGCTCAGGTCGGGATCTCAGGGTCATGAGATCAAGCCCCGCACTGGGCTCCTGGTGGGGCTCTGTGCTGGGCATGCAGTCTGCTTGAGGTCCTCTCCCTCTCCCTCCACCTTTCCTCTCCCCCTCTGTCTTTCTCTCTTTCTCTCAAAACAAAACAAAACAATAGGAAAAGGACGAGATTGAAGATGAAGCCTAGATGAAGTGAGGTTATCAGGGGCGCCTGGGGGGCTCAGTGGGTTACAGCCTCTGCCTTCGGCTCAGGTCATGATCTCAGGGTCCTGGGATCGAGCCCCATGTCAGGCTTTCCGCTCAGTGGGGAACCTGCTTCCCCCTCTCTCTGCCTGCCTCTCTGCCTACTTGTGATCTCTCTCTGTATCAAATAAATAGATAAAATCTTTAAAAAAAAAAAAACAATGAAGTGAGGTTATCAAAGAGTCAGCAAAGGCTATGTGTACAGACTCAGAGTTCACAACAAGCTAAACGAGCACAGAAGTTACCAACATACGTTGGGGACCCTGCTCCTAAGAGTAGAGTCTCAGATCCAGAGCAAGCTTCTCCTTAGCAACAGGAAGTCATCAGACAAGGCGTACAGGAGGTAGTGAGTTCTAGGAGGCCCTGAAAACCAGTGGTTCCGCCCGCCCCTTGGGGGTGGGGGCCTTAACCCCTCGACGGCTGCCTGCTCAGCACAGGACGCTCTACTCAGAGCGCCCTGACTCCTCACTATTCCTGGCAGGAAAGAGACCAGAGCGAGTCCACAACACACCCGACAGCAGGGGCTGCAAGCATCCTGGAATTCAAAATTCTCCTCTAAAACTTTGCTAGCAGAAAACATGGGAGAAATGACACATCTGTGGAGCAGATCCAATAATTCTTGAGGTAATTCACATTTTAAATGAATTAGATCCAAGGGATTTATACACACTTGAACATAAAACATAATACTCATTTAAATATAATAACTAGAAGGCTGAACGAAGCGCTGAGGCTGGGCAAACTCAGATGATAAAGTAGTAATTTTAGATCCGGTCTCTTCAACAACAATAAATGGAGACTATGAAAAATTATAGCTTAGTCTTGCAAAAATATTCCCCTTTAGAATTTATTTTTATATTTATGAATGAATCTAAAGCAAATTAGAATATGGGACCAAATCCAAGTTAGGATATTCAGCATTCTGAAGATATAGACATTTTCTAAATAAGTTTTTTTTTTTTAAAGATTTTATTTATTTATTTGACACAGAGAGAGAGATCACAAGCAGGCAGAGAGGCAGGCAGAGGGAGGGGGAAGCAGGCTCCCTGCTGAGCAGAGAGCGTGACATGGGGCTCGATCCCAGGACCCTGAGATCATGACCTGAGCCGAAGGCAGAGGCTCTAGTTCACTGAGCTACCCAGGCGCCACATCATTTTCTAAATAAGTTTAAATGTGCTCACTAACCACCCCCCCCAAAAAAGTGCTCGTTAACTACAAGTTCAAGTTAATCAAGATTATAAAAATAGTTCACCAAAAAGGCAGTGGTGTTTGATTAAAGTTATTGCTGTTTCACTTTTTCTGTTGACTTGGTCAATGTCCTTTATCAGTGTTATGAATAGGGATATACAAATCCATAAATATCTTTCACAATTGTTTAATAGAAATGCACAGCAATTGCATATATTTGACCTAGTGGCAAATTATCCTTTGTGAAAAAACATTGTCAAATGCACAGTAATCTTCTGAGATTCTATGCAACTTTAAATATCCAGAATTATTTTGGCGTTAAGACATTTTTATTCTGCTACTCTTAATGCCTTATCCTTGAACATTTTCCCAGCTTCTTCCACTGCTGATTTCTCCTGTTCTTTTCATGTTTCCCACATCACAGAGACAGGAGAGAAACCCTCAGGATCCAGATCAAGGCTTCACTATGTCTATATACACACTACAAGCCCCACTAGATGCTCAAAAAAGAAAATGAGTTGTTTTTAGAAAGTGCTGCATGGTACATCCTCTTCGAGATGGACAGTGCCCTGAAAGAATGATCTAGAAGATGAGGTGATCTCAGGCTTAGTTCTAATCTTGGACAAATCCCTTCATCTAATTGATTTTTCATTCTTAATCTATAAATTAGGGCCTGGATTCAGGACTCACAAATGTGTAAAAAAAATCTATTAAAAAACTGAATAGCTCTATTTATAACATAAAAAAACTGCCTCTCCCCTTGGGATTTTAAATCGTAGCTTTTAATGCAAAGAATAATATGGAGATAAAGGAGAAGCCTGGGGAATAATTTTGAGGCTCTATAAAGAGAACACTGCTGGAGCCTTCGGATCTTCAATCCCCTGCCCCCCATC